>OZ026806.1:3410434-3826683 GCA_964023185.1 Macaria liturata | reverse complement strand
ATGAGGTCCTGGCTTGGCGCGGGTAATGAAGTGCTGAACTTTCAGGTCATGTGTGGACTGGAGGGGGTAATGTGTCCCCCCTAACTGGCCTGATATAGTGCAGCCATCGGCTCGGTAACGGCGCCCCGTATAGTTTTAATCTTCTTTATTGCTGACCCTTTGAAGTTGGGCTCTTCCGACCCCATTAAGCAGTTTGTGCGCGACATCTAGCGGCACAGACCGGCGCTGCCATTGTGGCGGCGCCCGTTTTTTATGAACATGATTAAACTCTATGGAAATTGCGCCAAATTTTTGGGGCGGCATTCGACCTCGGCCCGAAAGGACAAAGAAAGTTTAGAATTTCATCCCAATTTGGGACTGAATTATGTTTTGTTCGACGATAAAATTAGTTCTAAAATTCTCCGGAAACAATTTTAGCTCAAAAGAGCTATTTCCAGAATAGGTATGCATCGAATAGAGATCTTTTTATCCATTAATTTTACGAAATTCATTTACACAATCTTTCCGACCATTTATCATCAAACATTTTCCATTATCCATTAATTTTCATTTTACATGTAAAAGACAACCGTCCATGTGTAGCACCCCTGGCACGCACACATGCTCCCTCGTATCTACAAACACACACATACACACAGCCTGATTAGCTGGTGGTGGTAGAATGCTGTAACTCCCCACTTGTTTAGTAATCTATACAATACTTTCGCGTGAGCTAAAGATTAATGTCTCGCATTTTGCTTCACTTTACCCCGATTTAGGCGCAAGTTGTACAAG
The DNA here is from genome assembly GCA_964023185.1 of Macaria liturata. Lineage (NCBI taxonomy): Eukaryota > Metazoa > Arthropoda > Insecta > Lepidoptera > Geometridae > Macaria > Macaria liturata. Next base: position 3,825,909 of record OZ026806.1, on the reverse strand, counting down.
AATAGCGTTTGTTTCTGTATTGTGTATAATAGTACAACAACAAACGTTTTGCTTTGTGTTTATAAAATTTAATTAAGTTATGTAATTTTTTTTTCCTTTTACAATAATTTAATCGTCTTGTAACAGGCACGCTAACAAATCAATTCTTTGTAAATCTTGCGATTTATTGGTTACGTATAAGGAAGTTCTATAAAAAATTAGATATCTCAATGAGCAAAGAAATATATCATTTCACTCCTACAAGTATTTTTTTAACGGTAAGAAATCCTGTAACTCCTTATACATTAGACCAGCCACACGCGAGAAGACGCTACGAAATTAATTGCAGATCATGTCGCGAGCACGCCGCGTGTTCGGAAAAATCATCATTCATTGCCGACTCACTGGGGACTGGGAGTCAGAGGAACACACTCCAGCGGCAATGGGTGCTGGTTTAGCGATGTTGTTTATCATTATATATAATTAAGTATTCAGCATAGTATTTAGGTCACCAGTCACACACACTGCTATGCTCAGTGTAGGAAAAACTTAAGTGTTGAGAGTTTATTGCAAAAAACCGAATAGTATCGGATGTAAACACAAATTAATTAAAATAATACAAAATGTATACCTATGTTGTTTTTTATATGTCATCACTTTAGACTGGAGTAGTTTGTCTTTACTTTATAGTATTCTACTTATTCCAATCAAAAACGACCCATTATTTGGCATATATTATAATAAATTTAGCTATTCAAACTTATCTCGTTGTCCAATCTTAGGGCCCTTATTAATGTGAGTAATTCTTCCTCTCCCAGCACAGAGGATGATACAAGTGGATATATACATACAAGAGGCGTCCGTTTGTCTTTGTTAGTGTATCCACAAAGCAATGGCCAGCGCTAGCTAAGCACAGTAAGCACTAAGTACGTACTTAGTGTGCTAAGTACGGGACTAGTATATAGGTGAGGACTTAGTATCGAGTCTAGGTGAACTTGGAGGATAGTAAGTTATGAGAATAGTTTACTTGGTACCACAGTTTTATATTATACAAATAGTTAGTAAGGCGTATACTTGTTTGTAAAATTTGATAGATATCCGCAAGCATTTTCAAAAATACTCATACTTAAATATTGTGTTGACAGGTTTTAGATAAGGTTAGAATGGTTCTAATACCTTAGTTGTGTTTTTATAATTTGTATAATATTTATTATATCTGCAACATCCATAAGTATAATATATATAAATATGTAGGTAGGTACAATATAACCTTCAATACTCTTTTACTTTTACTGAACTTTATTACTGTTTACAATCATGAGTTGCACACATGTTTAAAATACACCGAATAGATCAATTCCTGTAAAATATTTTGCAAACATGTGTTATCTGTGTGTGTGTGTGTGTGTGTTATAATGTAGGCCTAATAAATAAATAAATAGTAAGTGATGCTAACTCCTACTGTGTATTGTATGCATGCTTCTCCCCGCGGCGGCTGTAGGCAACTCAAGATTAATCGCAACGTGTGTGTACATTAAAGTAATTTAACATTTAGCACGGGAATATAAATCCACTTTAACGGCTTTTGTTACGCCGAAGTGGTACCGAGGGCCGGGGCTGCTTATCATTAGGAAAATACCTACTAAGTGGGCGCTATCAGGCCCTCCACTAGCATTTAACTATTTACTCGGTTTGTTCGTAAATTGTCCTCAATTAACACACGTGACTAAAAAACATGCGCCGTTCAATTGCACGGCTTCCTGTTTGTTTTGTAATACAGTTTTGATAAATGGATTTGTTTTTGTTGAAACAGCGCACAGAATGTACAAATTGAGACAAAAATGGATTGGAACGCCAATAGAGCACGACTTTTTAATTGGCGGGAATAATATAACTTGGCCGCGGTTTTGTTTATGCGTTTGGTTACAATTCAAAGCACGAATGAATGATCGTATTGATCTTTGTGTTGAGGTAAAATGATATGAAAATCTACATAAATGGAGCACTTCTATGCACTCAATGTGAAATAACTAAGAGCAAACCAAAATACTACAAGAAGTGAGCACTAACCGGCTCGCACACAGTTCGCAGCCGGACGCTGTATAAGAGCTCAGTCACCGGTGTCCTGTTATTCTACAATTTCTCATTTAGCTGCCGGCGCGGCGCGGCCGGCGTGGCGTGGCGTGGCGTGGCGCGGCGCGAGGGTGGCGCTGACGCCGCGGCTTCGTAATATCCTGTCCTGTATTGACCTACATCCAGCTCCACTGCACCACAATCTCACAAACCTTTATTACAAAAGCAATAAAGGCCATATTTAACGCCGTCAAAGGTCCCGCGCCAATGAAACCGCCGAAATGAAACTTTGCTTGTCCTTTACGCTCGCCACTTTCTCGGTTACTCGGTGTCCACTTGATAAAAGACTAAAAAGAGGTTTTTCAATTGGAATTTCTGAAGGAACAATCTGTTTTTGACGGAAAAGTGGAAGCAACGAGACGGTTAAGTAAATCTCGACTCTGAAATTAATAAGGTAAAGCGTTTTTTCTTTGCGAGGGGACGGATATAAAATAAATATTCTTATCTCGTTGACCCAAATAGAGGCGTTTTAACCTAAAACCAAAGGACGCGGGCTGAGGGCTGGAATGTACCGCGCGTGGCGTCTGGGGCCGCTTCATGTTGTACTGGGGCCTTCATAGCCAGCGTGCGGGAACCTACTTGGAACATACAAAAATACTTTATGAAAGTAGCCCAATATTAGTATACTGATATTTCGGGATATTTTTTCGATAAGATTGGCCTTAGCTTATTAGTAGGTATACCTTTTCACATTTTTGTTACACAATTTACGCTTCGAAGAACTTTCGTTTATTTTTGCTTTAAAACAGAAATGTTATTAATCAGCTTATAACATTTTTTTGTTCATTTTCATTTAATGTATTTCAATTGAAAGGCTTAGAAAGAAAATATGTTAGATAATAAAAAGCAAAATCAATCCATTAAACAACAAAGAGTTAGGTAAATGCGATATTTTATTAGGTTTTCCTCATTTGTTGGTTGGTCCGATGAAAGCATTCACCGCAGAAAGGCACGAGCCATAAAATGGGAAAGGTCAAGACGTCGCGGAATCGAATCTGAACCTCGAGGAAAATACAAGTTGAAGGGGCGACACACACGAGCGACGTATCGATACTACTCGTACATTTAACGTGCTGACTGGGACATAATGATTTTCAAACAGATTTTCTAATAAGTTGCTTAAAACTAATTAGAAAATCTGTTTTAGGTGACCATTCAAACAACCATTTACTTTGAGTGTAAACAAATGATGTAATGGGTAATAGGCGATGATGGTTGCACAATGCACATGTTTCTCAACTTTAAACATCGTGCGATAGTCTATACAAAATGATATTCTTGTACAGCTAATGAAGCGTTTACTATAACTATCAAGAAATTGATGGCAATCAATTCTAATTTTTAAACTAAACCGGTCCAATTTTATTGGTTACAATCGTGCAATATCGGCCGGTTTCCCGTCTGTAGTTACCGGCCAGTCCTCCGGGTGCGTCGAATTTTTCGGTCGGTCATTCGCGTGACCACACCGCATTAGTGCAATGAATCAAATTGAATTCGGCCACAGCGGCCGCGGCGGCCGCAGCGGCAGGAAACGCTAATAAATAATCGCCTAACTAGTTGCCAAGCGTGGCCTAATGGACGAGAGGCGCGACCGATTTGTTTCGATTTGAGCTCATTATAGTATAGGAAGGAAGCCGCGCCTGTAAACGATGCTATAGCGGAGAAATAGAGGCGTGTACTGAGAAATATGTTGAAATTAAGTCGTTTTATTTTAAATTAAAAGCATGCTATTAGAGTCCACTTTATCAAGTCCATCGCAGACTGAGGTTTTAAATCGGTAGAGAATATTTTCTGGCCGCCGCCGTCTCCGCAGTGACCGGCGCTAGTGTGTCCGCGCCTCAGTTCACGGCGGCAGGGCGCAGGGCGCGGCAATTTACGCTTGTCCATAGTCAAGACATTTTTATTGACGCCTGTCGCTGACTGATGTTTATGTCTGTTTAACGGCCTGTTTATTCACACACCAATATATTATTACAGCACTCGGAGCTGTGCAGAGGTCGCACAGGTAACATTACCGTTAAAATCTTTAACTTAACACGCGCTGTGGTTAGTGTGATCAATGGTTCAACATAATTTACCTTTAAATGTTCCATGAAGGTTAAAATATTTGCATCATGAATGTTTATTTAAATGTTTGCTGTGTATAAAGAAAGTTTACAAAGAAGAAAATAGAAATGCCAACAAGTTCATCCGCTATGAGCGGTCGCCAGTAACGGTATACAACGTTGTAAAAGCAAACAGCCCTCTACATAACAAGTTAACAACTACCGTGGACTTTGCAGTAAAAATCTAGCACTAGGGCATCTCAGCGCCCCCTGGCGGTCTAGCACCAATAAAACAATCGCTAACCCTCGGCGGGGCATTACGAGCGGGTCGTTATGACCCCGCCAAGGATTACCCACACTCAGTTGAAAGTGAATTAATAGGGTTATTGTGGCAATAAATACGAGGCGGCTAGCTTGCGGCGGGATAAATCACGGAGCTCGCCGCGAGATGTCGCCTCAGCCTCAGCCCTGTGAGCGCGACCCACTGCGTCTCACTGCCCATCGTGAGAAGAGATGTATGCCGCATCTAGGGACAGATCTCTTTGTAATTAAGCAGCGCCCTCTGACACTATTTGTAACTTAACTCTCCGACCACTATAATCCATTTCATATAGCATGGCACCTGTGACACATATAAAACGTCACATGTCAATATCATTTTGACAATTGTAATGATGTACTGCAGTAATTCGAATTAGAAATTTACCGATTATCGATTGTAGTTACTTATGGCTATTTTCATCTGCCTATCCTAAAAATGTTATGTGAATTACCGAAACTCACAAAATATTTTTTTTTAATCACAACAAACAATAACACTTTAACAATAACAACAAACAACAAATTAAATGCAACTGTATACAACGCTCTCGCAATCATACTGAACTTCACGGAAATATACGATCAAACAAAATGGCGGGTGATATGTTGCCAGTAAAAATAATATTGCTAGTATTGCCAGTATAATATATATGACGCCAAAATATATATTAAATTATTCAAATGAAATTATGATCGCTATATTTTTTATGATACAAAACTCATAAATACCTTCCTTATTTATTTTATTATAAAAAATCGCATAAAATCATTGTGCTTGAAGTACATAAATCATTATCTCTGATAGATCAAAATGATAAATACTTGTTTTTGCGATATTTTTTGATGTCAAAAATAATCGATTACCAAGTCCCAACCCTACGAAAATGACGTCACAATTAGCAGTAGTACGTAACTTTGCTGTGCGATGAAATTTAATATTTTATTTTATTGTAACATTGAATGCGAGTATGTACACGCGAAAAATACCCTTTATTTGATGTCTTATAATTTTTACTGTTTATATTAATAGTTTTTTTTGTTAACTTACATAATGTTTTCTCTAATAAATAGAAATATTTCAATATGTGCATGACGTCACAATAATTTATGTACATGTTCTTTTACGTTCTACTGACCTGTCACAGGTGACTTGCTATATGAAATGGACTATAAGCACCACGTGGCAGTCTTAGATTGATTAGCAGACTTCATTGTTATTGTTACACTTGACAATGACATATCAAACTGATAACAACATATTGTAATGTAGGACCAAAACTATTAATTGTTTGAGATTTAACTTTTTAGATACAATACAATCTGCATTGTACATAATATGTCATGTTAAGTACTTAAACCGAATAAACCCAAGACAAAGTTAGGCAGTAAGTAAACTTGAACCAACAACATTGTGACATAAATGGTAAAAACAATAGCAAAATAACAGAGCAGGTGCGCCTTACTGCGCAACTAGCAAGTTTTTAAAGTCATTAAAAAGATTTATTACCGTAACAAATTTCAGCACTAGAATTTTAGCAACCGATTCAAAGTGTACTTTTGCACCTTTTGAATTTCACACCCAGCCTGGCTTAGCAATTAGTTTATTTGCGCAATTAAAGATAAATTGATTGAAAGTGTTTCTTTGAGAGATTAGAAATGGATTTTAACTAGATGAAATTCAAATAGTGAATCTGCAAAAAGCTTGTCTTCAATAAGGAAAGTTTTCGTTCTGCAATATTGTTTATTTGAATGACCTTTGCAATGCATGTGTGAGGTAGAGGCGAGAGAAATGTGTCCACAAGCTGGCGAGATATATCGGGCAAGTCCACTCGCCGAATGTGCTCCAAGCGTGCTGTGAACGCCAACATACGAGCGACCACCAACCACACTCCAACTTGGACTTTACTGCCAGTGATTTATGGGGCATTTTGCTATTCACAACCCGGAAATGTAAAATAGTGTCGTTTGATTTGAACTTTAACCCGAGATTGACCGCGTTTGAATGGAGCACTTGCATGAAGATGGCGGGTCTGTGGTACCCGTGTTTAATTAACACGGTTAGGGATAAAAATACAAATTCTAGTCTAGATTAATATTTATAGGCTGAAAGTCAAAATCGTATTTATACCTCCTTAATTCCGCCCCAAGGGCATAGTATAGTACTTAACGCTTGCGTTCGGTATAATCGTCCCGTTTGTGGCACAAACCCTCCAATTTAAAATCCCTCTAAATAACAATTCCAAGCCTTTGTCTATACTCACGTAGATCCTTATCCGTGAGTAATCAGCAATTGAAATGTGGCTTAGAGGTCACAATTTATGCGTCGGTGGAACCACCTGAGGCAGTAAACCTCGGGGTGACTAATTTATCGTCGGTTAATTTACTCTACATGGTTTATGGGCCTTGAGGGTCAGAAAGAATTGTTGCGTTGTGATTTGCATGTCTCGAGTAAGTGGCGTCCGGGGCCCTGGTCAGGGCCCTGCTCGGGGCCCCGCCGGGCTGCAGAGGGGTCTCGCAGGCCCCTGCCGGCTGTTTGTCTGCGAGTGACAAATGTTGCGGTTGCCAAGTTGCGGTTACAAGGGAATGCATTAAGCCGCCGGAAATTAAAGTTGAGGGTTTGTTGGAGCGGTCAGCGAGGACTATGCCCAGCGGTCACTAATTACTCACACAACTGGACAATATACACATTTGAAGAATAAAACGTGGTTACGTCGTAGTACTTAGAAACCAGTTTTTATTTTCTTTCGTATTATGTTAATATGTATATATTTAAGTTCTCCTACGCAAAGCAACAAGCTTAAGTATGTAAGTTTTCATATTGTATGCACTTATAATTTACTCACGTTATAAACATATATTCATGACTCAAAATAAATCCATCTTTGTTTTGTGACTAAGTAATCGTAATGTAACTACGTGAATGAAGTAAGTTTTATAGTAATAACTCACAGCCGTCGGCGCTGTTTAAATTACAATTTGAGAGCGAAGTCGCGGGCTTAGCCTAGCTAGTCTAGCCACAAGTTAATTACATTACGTTTATGTCGTTCAACTTTATCGTATTAAATGAAACTTAGTGAAATAACGTGAACGATCTTATTTTTCATTTTTAAATAACAATCCATATTACGAACAAATAGACTAATTACCTACTTACGAGATCAAATTTATGAAACATTAACTTTTTCAATAGTATTGGATGGCAAAGCCAATAGTAAATAACAAAAGGTAAGTTAAAGTTTTAGATTAGTTAACTGTGATGGCTACCAAAATTAACAAGCAAGCCGTCCATCTTTCTATCTTGTATTTGCAGATAATTAATTTCCCGGAAGCGTTTTTCGTGCGGCATCATCCCGGCCTCCTGTCAAACCCTAAATTATCCGGCGGACCAAATTGGACGCCGTTAATTATAACTTTCCCAGTGACGTGTGTCCGAATTGTGCACTTCAATTAAAAGTGTTCAGCATTAGATAGCCCCCTCATTACGGGGTCAAGCGAGGACAGGTGATTTATTTACTAACTCATAAATTTAAAGGTAAATTAAATGGCCGCCGGAGTTGTTTTTGTACCTGCGGATAAATTTGTGTAACCCAGTTCTCGTTCCGTGTTTTATGTAGCGTCGCATTTAATTTTATCGCTTGAATTTTTTACGCGCTCACCATACATGCTGGGATTAATGTTTAACTTGTGATTTGTATTGAATGATGAATGTTAAGTGCCTAAATCAATTAGGTTCTGACGTCGGAATGCCTCAATTACCTCGCGGCGGCGGCACCGGCCGGCGTTAACAAATGGCCGAGCTGATTGTGAATGCAGCGTGCTGACACACAGCCTCTCGCCGCGACCGATCAATCTATCACTGAAAACATTATCGCCTAAAAGAAGTAATTCTCTCCGGTCCATTGAACGCGGTGGGATTAACCCCGGCACGTTCCATTTATAAAAATCATGAGCGAGCCACTAACGGTACGTTCCTGTCCACGCGATCAAAACATTCGCACCGATATTCAAATCGAATCGAGCGAAAACTAATCTCGCCGAGTAATCTAGATTTAATATAAAGTTAATGTCGAACTTTTAAAAGAAAAAGAAAACAGTGAAGTGCTGCAAGGAGCCGAGACCGAGTTTGATGTTAATGAAAAAATGCTCTCAGCAGAGACATTTACTCGGCGAGCGGCTAAATAAAAAGTTCGCCGAAAAATGCGCAGCTCACATATATATAAAAAGTGTTGGCAAAGTTTGTCGGTAACTCGACTCGAGTCCCGATTAATCAAATAAAAAGCTAGAAGTCTCGAGTCCCATAAGAATCTGACACACGCGCCGAATAAAACCAATAAGGGAGTTAAAAAGAAATGTTTACAAAGAGCGATTCTATCCGTTGTCCTTTTTTAATGGGAAATTCTTTTACCTGTGCGCGGTATCGGCCAAGTTGGTCGCAAACAACGCCGGAACCGGAACTTGCAAACAAATAAAACAAAGGAACGTCCGCTGTGACGTCATTGTGCACCAGACATTCTCACAAGGTTTAAGAAATTACTAAACTGAACGGTTTGCGCTCGAACTGGCGATAACTATTCAGGCAAAATAAAAAGTACTCGACGTCACACCTTAAATTTTTTTGACAGTGTAGAAATTTATAATAACATCAATTGTCTGTCATGTAATGTTAAACATTCACTCAAATAAAGAGTAGTTTCGCTATAAAATCAGCACAAACAAAACACGCAATTGTGTGCCCAATACTGCCAAAACTGAAAGCAAATGGCGGCAAACTGTAGCATTGCATCACGAGGGAAGTAATCCGCGGCTACTGACACATATTCTGTGTCTGAAGTGTAGGCTCGCTATCAAAGGCATTCTGCTGCAGAGTGCTGCGGCCGACAGCACCGCGAGCCTGCTATACTCCTATACCACTTTTTATCAATTCCATGTACACAGCAACCCGTATGTAGGATTGTACTGGACTGCTACAATTGTTCCAGTTGCCAGCTTGATCTGTTTCAACACCCTGTATTTGTAAAAGAAGAGAGCTTTTGAATGCTCGGTATTGCTCTGTGTACTCGGAAAATTGTTGTTGTAATTCGGCCTAGACGTACCAGTTTCGTATAAAAGTTAACGTTTTTCTAATAAAGTAGTTTTTAGTCCAATCTATTCCCAAATGACGACTTAGAAGGTGCGTCAAGAAGTGCGTGAGTAATATTTTGTACCAAAACTAATGACCTAGTTTTTTTTTTTTTCAACTGTATTATATTACCTGGCATTATGATGTGTTGCTATTTTTGCATACTAAATAGGACATAAAACCTAACTTAATCCTTCCAGAAACCTATTAGTTGAAACAGGTCTAGCAAATGTATAATGTAGCACAAAATGGAGCATCCGAAACTGTAATTCTAGGGCGAAATACATTTGCAATGATAGTGAATGCAATTGTATTCACGTTATGCAAAGCAGAGCGGACTCGCTTTGTGGCAACAAAAAGTAGGTCCACAACAATTCGAGCCTTTTGATATGTAGCTTTGTAAAAACTTTTGACTTTTCACGTCAAAAGTTCCATCGTGTTCTTTGGAGTGAAAAGTTTCAAAAGTTAGGGCTTTTATTCGTTTTAGCAACGTCATCTTAGTACTAACTTAGAGGTAGTTTGTGTAACGTTACTTAATTCTAAGAAATTGAGTGAGGTGAAATAGATTACTCGAAATTTATAGGTAGTGGTGATGTTTAACACCAGGCAACCTCGAATCAACTCAAAATTATAAGCAAAAACATGATTGTAATATGTAAAGTAATTTATATTTACGTTGCTCACTTTTTAAAACTGTCTCATACAACGCTTATATTCTAAATCTACAGAATTTAGTATTTTATTATTTATCCAGCAAGTAACCCAATTTTATTCCATGCAAAGCGAAACCCGATATTATAAAGTATGAAAAAGAGCATAATGAATATCAAGGCCCGCGATGACTATTAATTAAAAATTGGACTACAATTTCACTAAAGAACTTTTTAATCAGACACTAAAGTCTAAACAACCTTCGCATGTTAAAGTCAAAAGGTTATCGTGAAAATGTTTAAGTCGAACAAATAAACTGCTGGCAAAGTACCGTGTAATTAAACTAGAGCTAATTTCATCTATCCTCACAATAACGCTACAAATACAAAAAAAAGCCATTCCACTGAACTTTTGTGATTAAATTCAATAAGAGCGAAACAATTCTTGAAATAATTCTAAGTAAATTTAGCGATGAATGTAAATTATTGTAATTTCTGAATCACAGGATAGTGCTCCAACTTCGTATGATTATAATTTCCAAGAATTTCAATCGATTGGAAAATTCTAACAAGCTACTTGAAAACTTGTTCTTTGCGCTGTATTAATAAGAAATAAATGTTATGTTACAAACTAAGTAAGGTATTTGTTTCGAATATTTTGCCAGCAAATAGGTATAGTCTTAACGTGGGTAAAACTGCAGATATATTGTATAACTACACTTGCCTGGCCTGTTAGCTTAGTTGGTAGTGGCTCTGCCTTCTAATCTAGGGGTTGCGAGTTCGATTCCCGCTTGACACAAGTATTAATGAAATTTAAAATTTATAATTACTTGTGTTGAGTCTGGTCGTTTGTATGTATAATAAGTATGTATTTACAAAAGAAAAGTATATAGGTAAGTATTATATCCGTTATCTAGTACCCACGACACAAGCGTTTGCTTAGTGTGGGGCTAGATGGCGCTGTGTGCAATGTCCCGGAATATTTATTTATTTACTTAGTATCTGTTGGAGACTATTTCTTACAGGTATGTACAATGTACATTGTATATACATATGTATTTCGAATCTCGTTATAGGTAGTAGGTAAATGGGATGGGATGAATGATGACGAAGGATTCCGTATCAAAACTATTTTGCTTGGGATTACTTTGATTGAATGGATACCCTTATAAAACTAAATCCGGACATCCCTATTACTGAGAGAGAAAATAAGAAGATTTTCGTAGAGATAGCCCTTAGAGGCGAAGTAGGCTTGTAAGAACTAAGGTAGGTATTGTGTCGGTGAGTTTGTAGATGACTCCCCCAGAGCGAGCTGGCGGCGTCTTAAAACATTACTCTTGTCTTAAAAAAGCCCCGACGGCGTTTCGTACGTAGGGTAGATTTCACAATGTGAGTGAAAAACATTGTTGTCGTTTTTCAAATATTGTAGTTGAACTAAGAATGTTCTTTAAAAATGTTAAGTTATATAGGATAAAAAAAAATGTGCTTTATTTTCGTGATGTTTAGTCCTGAAACCTTATTTGTTATCGTTTATACTATACTCATCAACGCCGCACCGTTGCGTGAAAAGTTTTTGAGCGTTTCATTAATCACTAGCTGGTGCGCGCGACTTAGTCCGCGTGGAATAGTTATTACCATAAAAACGGTTCTAGTGAGTTAACCTTAAAAGATAGACATATACTGTCGCGGACATTTTGTTACATCATTTTAAGAGGAATTATTCTTACATACAATTTTTTTTTGATATCTTGAACCGTTTTCGCAGCGCACTCAACGGAAGCCCTCAAAGATGAATAATTTTCCCCGTTTTTTCCACATTTTCTATTGTTTCTTCGCTCCTATTAGTTGCAGCGTGATGTTATATAGCCTAAAGCCTTTCTCGATAAATGGTCTATTCAACACAAAAAGATTTTTTCAATTCGCACCAGTAGTTCCTGAGATTAGCGCGTTCAAACAAACAAACAAACTCTTCAGCTTTATAATATTAGTATAGATTTATTGTTATTTTAATGTTATGGGTAGTAAGTAGTTAATTATTGAAATTTTATTGTCCTTTGTATCAATCTAATCTCTGTTATCAACACGCGGCTAAACAAATGTGAGTTATTAATGTAATGTCTCATTTTAGGATTTTCAGTGATTCTATTATTTAGTATTTATTTTAGAAATCCTCGTCCGTGCGTGCTGTCATATGGTCACCCTCGAAGGCGCCGCACTTCAGCCGCACACTGAAGCAATATGTTTCGTCGCTCATTGCTGTTGAAAACTTCTCGACACTTCCCTTTTTTATTTAATTTTATTTCATTCACTGTACCCTTCAGTTGTATATCAGCCGATGTCTGCGTATAGTTTTATTTACCATTTACAAAAATGAAAATACATAAATTGAGATTGATTCAATGAGACAGTTACAGACAGGTTTGTATGTTCAGTAGCTCAATACCAATTAGATAGATATTATACGAACCTTCCAAATGAGGCATTTAGGCCAACTAATGTGACCTTTCCGCTACCGGCTGGACTTCTCTACATAAAATCAGGTTCTATTAACACGTGAACAGAAGTAGGATCAACACTGGTCAGATTTTATTACCTCGCCCGTAAATAAGTTGGGACATAAATAGCAAGTTGTTACTAGGTAGGTACTTGTGTCCCAAGGTCAGAGTTCCATAACGAAGGGAGAGGGGAGGGGGTGGCTTCGTGATTTTATACGTGACCTTTATCTAATATGAAGCGCGTGATACATATTCGTAAATTAGTTAGGTGTTGAGTGGCGGCGGCTACATCACGAGAATGGAAACTTTTTCAGCAAAATATGCGAGTTGTTAAGGTATGATTTGCTAAAAACTTTGAGTTTTATACTACAGAAGAAACTTCAGACAGTCATAATGAGTCATGACTTATTTCTTCTTCGAAGAAGGATCCTCCGTATGTTTGAACAAAATGATAACTTCCAAAAACAAGAATTTGCTTAAATTTATTTGCGTTTTGTCCAGAAGAGCAACAAAACCCCGAAAATATTCTAAACCAGATCTCTATAAAACTTTTTGAAAGACAAAATATATTCGAACTTTGTCTGAATAAGATAAAAATATTCTAATGTAATCAGTATCATCCAGAAATTTGAAAACAAAAACACAAGATCAGGACTCCAGCCCCATCGCATCGTAAACGAAATTACAAAGTTCCTTTGGAAATGAATTTAGGTTTGTTGATTTCATTATTTTATTCAGTGCCCAAGTTTCTATTGCTTTTTTCGTGTTCGAGTTAACTGTCTTTGCTTTAACTTGGAATCTTGCTCTAAGCGCGCCGAGATTGTAAGAAGTTGTACAATTAAATTGAATGTATTAAAAGATCTACTCTAATGCTTTGGTTTAGTGATGACTAGTGACTCTATGTGCTATAGCTTTATTTCGTTTCTTGTGTTTTTGTAATAGTTTTCCATGTTCCCTTAGATCTGAATAAGATACCTATAGCAGCACGATGTATGTGAGTACCCGTCCGCCGGCGCCGGGCGCTGCCGGCTCCCACCGCGCCGCCGCAGGGCAGTGGGCACACGGAACAATCGTTTAATTCCACGATCTTTATCTATTCAGATTCATTAGAATACTTTCTACACTTTTATCAGCTCTTTTGTGATAAATTATGCGGAGAAAAAATATTAATTCCACTCGTTATTGTTGTTTTATTATTTACACCGCCTCTGTTTTATCTTGTTTAAAATTAGTTTTTTTGCGGCGTTTTTTGTTGCAATCTGCTGTGAATCCTTTCTCGTTTTATTTTATTGCGAAAGTTTTTAATAAGTTTCTTGATGATAACATTGAATTTATGCGCGGAGAGCTTTTGTTTAGATACGAATATTATTTACACTCGAGCCTAATAGAAACTGGGAGTGCAATTTGGTACTTTTTATGTAAAGATATAATGTATTGTGACTGTAAAGAATGAAGATGGAATATACGTTTCAAGATCATGGAATAAAATATACACGAAACTTTAATAAATAGCTTTGTGAGCGAAATACTGAAATTGTGTATAAACCGGCGAACCACGCTCAGAGAGAATTACGTGTAACAACCGTATAAAAATGAAAATACCTACAGTTTGTAGGTAGTAGTAGGTAGGTGCAACTATCGGCGCAGCGGAAACAAAACAAAAGGATCGCACTTCGCACGGTTGTTAAGTTTTAGAGAAAAATAAATCCCCGATAGAGGGTAGTTTAAAAATCCAGTCGGAGCGGGCGGCAAGTGACTCGTTAGACGAATGGTCGGGGTGCGGGGTGCGGGGTGCGGAGTGTGGGGGGTCCGACATCTTCCCCTCGCCTCCCCGCCTCCGCGCCTGCTGTCCGACGCACACGATGCCTTCGTTAAATTGCTACAAGTTGCTTGGAAGATATCTAGGTGTTCATCTACGTACGTCTGAACATATGTTGCTTCAACATCAGATTTTTGGTTACTAGAATGTTATTCGGCAATCTTGGTGGCTATCATAATGAAATGCAACTAATTTGGGGAAACAAAGTAATTGTAGGTATCAACATTACTACACACTAACATATGGTTAGAATTGAAATTGAAAATTTCAAATCCAACAATTGACGTCACACAAGTGTTTTCAAATCAAGTTAGGTGACTAAGATAGTCTAGATTAAGTTAATTGCGTCGCGACGAGGTGTATTTATAAACACGCGGCGGCCGCAAGGAGGGTTTTATCGGATCCAGAGTAATCGCGGGCATTGTTTGCGAGCTGGGGGGGACGCGGGGGGGGGGGGACACACACACTCATATTGGTTTATTTGGCTAAGATACGGATGTATTAAGATTTAGTCTAGGTTCTAATGTCTAAAGTGTAAGTCAATTTATTGTATTGTTTTGGAACAAATTTGGTCCATCACATAGCACAATATTGTGCTGTGTATCTGTGTTGTACTAAATACTTACGTATAAGAAAATAAGATATGTATATTGTATATCTATATATCTATACGCTTTTAAGCATTCAAATTACACTTGTACATTTATTCCATCTAAGGCGTACAAAAGACGCTCCTATCTATCTTGCAGCCCCATACATACATACATTCCGTCTAATGCTTTAAAATGCCTATACGTATTCAAATAGGCCGGGCCCTGTAGGGGGAGCATGGTAACATAAACTTCAGGACACAAGCCAAAGGTAAAAGGTGAGGAATCACTGCCATTGTTATGCTAACTTATTTGTTTGGGGGATTTTGACGAATTAACATTTTTAGGCCGCAAGATATTTTTTTATTGGTGATGGTTGGGTTATTTAAAGCGACACATGTGTTGCCTTTAAAAACAATGCATTGCCTCTCATAACTATTAGAGGCTGGTTTGGAAAATTATGATATTTTTTATTGCGAAAAAATAGTATTTTATCGAGTATTCTTTTTCCATAGCCTATCATAAAAAATAATAATAATATACAAACTATGATCAGATAACGTTAAGCCCAACAACATGCGTTGTAGTACATGTGTACAAACACTCAGTACGTGGCATCCCTACACTAGTTACATAGACTCGAGTCAATAATGAGGGCCCAGTGATGGCCGCAGGGCGCGTCGCTGTCACTCGCATGCGACTCGATACAAATCCTCATATCCTACAACTTTCATTCTTCCAAGGAACAAAATGAGCCAACTTGTAGCGTAAAAGAAATTGGATTTTCGTATTGAATTGACAGAGGGTAGACCTCCCCCCCCTCCTATATGCGCGGGGGGAGGGGTAAACACAGGTGAGGGCAAACATGATCTGTCAAGGATTGCGTCCCGAGCGAGGATTGTGTCTTGATTGGACGTTTGTTGCAATTTATTATGACGGAGTATCGACGTAAGCTGCTCGGGAGTAAAGGACAGACTTCCGCAATTACTTGTGTCTTCGGGGAATTATATTGTATGTATAAGTTTTCGTTATATTATTGTTCATTTAAGTTTTGAGTATTGTTTTAGGGTAAATTCACGTAAGAGAAGAGGTTTATACCTTTCAGTTGTTTCTACAAGATTGATCATGACGATGTAAAGATTTTTTCAAATTCATTTTAGTTAATTTTCAAAAGTTATGTGGGTATCTGTTAATGTTACAAATATAGCGACGTGAATAACTTAAGGCCTATCTAACAATATCACGGCAAAACGCCATAAAAGTGTGATTACAAGCTCGAAGTATGTAAAGTAGGTGACAAGACAGAGTGGTTCCAAGTTGCGGCCGGATGCAAATCTCTCTCTCTCTCTTTCATCACTTCCGAAAAGTAACTTCCCCAAATAAAGCGAGTTAAATACAACAAACAAACAATACTCGGAATGAATTAAACAGAAACAAGCGATCCTCGGCTTAACATATATACAGATACTGAGGGGGATAACTTTACTGTGACTCCAATATTAACATGTACTGTATTTACTGTAAGTTTGACATGCTTTATTTAGTTTTTTTTGTAGTAGGTAGTTAGAAATTAAAACATAATGGTGCCTTTGTGGCTCTAAAAGTTTTTGTACAGATACATTGGCAATAGAGAGTACCTATATATGTATGTAAGTAACTACCACAACACATCCAAAATTCATAGAAATACTATGAAAATATAACATAGGAAATGCTTTTGTATCAATTTGAGAATTGTTTGAATCGCTTGCATAAAACCAAAATGTTCAATGTATACAACAGATTTCATAAAAGTGTTCCTACGCGGGCATCGAACTGGTTACCCCTGCGTCCCAGTAGCGCCGACACCCGCAACCGTCCGCCTGATGATTAATTAACGAGCCCGCGGAGTTTTAATTACGAATTAACTGAGATACAACGCGCCCTTTATACTCTCCCTGAGAATACTTATTTGGGGAGATATTGCCGCTTTATCATCATGGAACATAACTTTTATATATCATAACTGTGTAGGCCACTTTTCGTAAAAACTTTAAGATTCCACAATTCACTAATAGGACGATTAGTATGAATACTTTAACCAATTTTATTGCACTTTTCCCAAACGCAACTGCAATACCCAATAGTTTCCAACACACAAGATCCGAGTACCACATTCGATAGTCGAACATTTTGTTTGAAGAACGGCTGAATATTTGAAGCTCCAATCTTCAAGGCGGTATTAGGATCCTTTGAATAAGCAAGCGTCTATCTATAACGAGATCGAGAGCTCCCCATGCCTAACTTCATAACCCATGAGTATGTAAGGTCGAGAATGGCGTGAGCGCCGAAATCCGTCAGACAAAGGCTCTTCCGGTCGTGCGAGACGGTGCGCCGGAAGTAGACACTATCGCCATCTATCGGCGCGCCGCCTTATCGGAAACTATGTATCTGTGCACTTATACATCGCCTTTTAGTTGCAGCTGGAAGTAGACTTGCCTCAAAGTCGAGCTGGTTACAAATATGCAGCTCTGTGCTAGCTTTCAACGTGACACAATATATTTAAAAGATCATCATCATACATAGACATCGAACGATATCGAATGAATCTAGTGATATTTGCTCAAAAGAAAGGTTATTTACTGAATAAAACGAAATAGACAAAACGAGCAATATTCCCATGTTTTGCGCTAAAGAATCCAATACGAGTATATGTAAGCTTAATCTCATATACATATATCTACAGCTATACATACCTACATAATACAGTTAACTTACATTAGCATAATAATATTACGAGGAAAATCACCGAAAATAGCCCGTCCAGACGTAAACAAACATTAGAAAAAGCGAGTGTAAATTTTGTAAAATCAAGTAGAATCATGACAGGGTGGTAATTTGCGGGAGCTCGACCCCTGGTTTTAAAGCAGGTAAGGAAGTGGTCGGTGGCTGAAATTTATAACCTCCGCTGAGATCGAGGGGGGGATTGGTTAGTGCGGGGGGAGAGGGGCAACGTGCTCGAGAGTAGTTTTATTGTAGTGCACGCCCCACGGACACGGGGAATTATGAGAAAACAATTCATAAAGACGCTTGATGGAAGGGCTGACCTTGGATTAACCATTTGTTTGTCAGAACTTATGATTTTTTTATTAAAAAAAACAAAGGATACTGTTTTTGACCTAGCTACTATAATAATAAAGCTGATTACCATTACATGTAATTATAGATTACTTACACACATACGTAAGAAATAACCTTGTTTGGTTTTGTTTGCGGCATAATGGACCAATTATCAAATACCTACTCAATATTATACTTACAGATTAACTTCAAATGCACTTTAACTCCACAAAATCGAAGTCTAGACTATCTCGTGCTGATCCTTACCTGCAACAATAAAACCGATCCATAAAATATTGATCTATTACTATAACTTAACTACTTTCTTAAGTACAATGAACTTAATACTCGATCCCCTAATACCGAACCCTATTTGTATTAATGTTATGCTTGATTGAAAATAATAACGTTGGATTTTTGTAGAAATTGATTCTTGGCGTAGGGCTCGGGGCTCGGGGCCGCACGCTATACTGGCGCGGTGATTGGAGGGGCCAACCTAGTACAGTACTTTACAATGAGGTTCAATGCTTTTAGTGATCGAAAATAGTACAGAAAATATTCGGTAAAGTTAAGCAGTTCTACGTTACACTGGAAATATCATCATTGTCAAGTTATAAAAGGTAAAAGAAAAAATATAATATTAAGTAAATATAATTAGTAAAATTTTTTTTTTTTTTTACTTTCCAATATTAGTTTTCTTTCATCTTCTATACAAGAACATTCAAAATCAAGTTAATTTCTGTAAATATTTGATCGTAAAGTGAAGTTTAGGTACCTAGCTGAAGTTTGTCTATAGAATAGGACAAACCAGAGGCAATTTGAGACGTCCTAAGTTTTAATCAACGGACTGACAAGTGCGAGATTTTCCAACAATTTGAGAATAAATCAAGCCTATTTATAGCTTAATTTATCCGGCAATTTATCAACGAGACTGTCCAACATATTATTGTAGTTTGTAGTTAGCATTTAAGTTATCTATCACAAAGTTATTTAAATTTTACATTTGCAGCATCATAAATCTCAATTCGCAGTAAAGTCGGAAAGTTTCTCATCTCTGGTATCTTTTGTAGAGGAAACATTAGGGAAGTAAGAGCGGCAGTAACTCAAATATTTGCAAACTAAAAATCAGCATAATTTCTCCCCCACGACGGCGCGACCTTTCCGAATGACGTAAATAAGACGCTCCGCTAGTCAAAAAAGCCATCAGCATTTGTCATTCAACGCCGGCGATGTATTATGCCACGTCGGAATGTCCGTAACGGATCTTAGGGGCGATCGGTGCGCGGACGCGGGCTGAATTTGCAATTTTATTTGATTTTCGATTTAAAATTTTATTGAGGTAGGCACAGGCGGCCTTGTTCCCGCCCGGCGGTGGCCCGGCGCCGGCCCCGGCCTCGGCACGCCCTGGCCCGGGCGGCGCGCGGTTGTCAGTATGTTTCCTGCTTAGCATTAATTCAGCGTCTGGCGACAGTTTGCTTTTCGGTATAACATTCACTCGCCGAGATAGCTGTTTGTCTTTGAAATATCATTTCTTGCGGGTTTGAGATGTTGACATTGTGGAGATGTACATTTATCTTATCTTTCTATATTGCCTTAGTACTAAGCGTTATAAGGCTTTAAGTTAAATAAAATGGTTATGATAATAATGTTATGGTTGAGATTTTTCCTCTTTACTAATTAAACTCTTATAAGAGGGTTGCGTAAACAATCTAAAATGCCAAAACCCTAATCTTTTCGGGTATATTTTGGCAGCCACATTTGGGCCGTCAATTTGAAGTATTTTCAATACTGAAAGCTTTTTAGTGTCCCGTTGTGTAAAGTTGACACAAAGCTCCGCTAACTGCTAAGTAGATTATCACCCATTTACGGAGGAAAACTCAATTTATTTTCCGGCTCACATCATTCTGGAGCCTTCCCAATAACCGCAGTAGAGCCTTCGGTTTAAATAACCTCAGACGCTTCTATACTTAATTGTGACCTTTCAGTGGTTTCAGGATGTTTGGCCAGTTCGTCATTTCCGCTTTTGCGGAAGCTATATTTATTTATTTAGTCGCTTGTAACTTCAAACAAACAAACAATGTAAATAGCAGACTGAATGTGATTTTTAATATCTGTTAATTGATCCCTGTCGTTACTAAGGTATCATAATCATCCGCAAAAACTCTTATTACACAATATATTAAGCTCAATTACCAATAAGCAAACGAATAAAATTAGATTAAAGCCCTCCCGCCGCGTGAAGGCCGCAAGCTCGTCCACGTTCCACATCTAATCCTCCAAATCATACTTTAGCATGCATTAAACGTAGAACGCAACGTAAACAGTTTGCGTTTCCCCAACAAGGCATTAATGCGCCCTATTCGATTAAAAGGAAGGAAATAAAAAAGTTCACCCTCCGACTCTCTATTACATAATTTGCATCGCAGACGCAAATAAATATTGCTCAGCGATGAATTTACAATTTGGAACATTTTTCTTGAGAAATTCTGAGAGCTTGATGTATGTATGTAGAGATGACAGGTCTTGTTACAGTTGAAAATTGAGGAAATGTATGTGACTTGGGTCTATTAATAAAACACACTTGTAATATGCGTAGATTTAAATAAAAAGTTAAAATAGGGAGCAGAAGAAGAGATAGAAATCATTTATTTCATTCATACGGGATGATCCAAGTAGTTCTATTACAAATTGATGTAAAGCTGAGCAGTAATCAATATTACAATTTGTTAAGAACTCAATACAACCATATAGAAAACATATCTTATAGAAATATTTTTATTTAAAATTTGAGTGTTTACCCCGCATTCACGGAAGCCCCACATCCCCTCGATCTGTCCGCGGGAGCTCCCGAGCACTCCCGGTGTCTTCCAGTTGTAAACAAACGTGTTTTCTTTGCACAGACTTCCTTAATTATACGTCGAGAAAATTCACGGAAAAATTCCCAAAAGTTCGATGACTTTTATGGTGGTTCGTCAACGCTGTGATTTTATGTAGAATTTATTATATCGATGTAATTTTACCTTGGATACCTTCACAGTTACAAAGCTACGCAAATGTGTGATTTATACTTAATGTGATTTATATGCAATGAAACTTAAAAAAACATCGTAACATACATATATAGGCACATACCCAGTAAAACAGTTTGACGAAAAAATCAACAACTTTTATTGTGCCATCAGTTTTATAGAACTACGAAAGCACACGAAGCTCATTGTCCCACCAGTATCTTAATCCCCTCCAGTCGGACCAAAGCTACGTTATGTTATTCCCGCGGCCATTATCGACTGTGTGGTGGCTCCACCTTGTGATTATAATTCCCATCCTGAACCTCGGACCATAAACATCGGCCCTAAACAATAGCCCCACACACCTTACAGGGATATATGGAATTAAGATATTTGTGTAATTTGCTACTTTCTGGGGACTTGGTTAAAGTTGTCTACCTATTTGTAGCTATATGTAATTTTTTGCTTCGACAAATTTCAAACGTTGAGATAACTTGTGTCAAAATAACATTTAGTCAATTATTCTCGCGACAAACACTCATGTACCTAAGTAATTTACTAGTATTATGTGATAGTACATATAGTAAATTTCAAAAGTGTCAGCACAGCATTAAAATGCAATATTCATTATAACGACTTAGTTATATACCTTTAAAAATTAAATAGCAAAGAACAGGTATTCATACTTTCTATAAGTAGAATTAATAAAATAATAGAAAAAAAATCATACTACATATATACTTTCTATAATTAGAAACACTTCCGATACATACATAGATATCTGTACTCACAAAATTTATTCGCAGAATGTATCGGTCCCAGCCCACCCTGTATTTATAGCAGAACGTATTCCCAATAATAAGCGAAGGAACAAAAACTAATCTAACTCGCACAATAGTAAAGATAACGGACGGGTCTCGCGGGAGCGGCCGCCGCCTGCCCGTACGGCCGGTAGCGGCGGCGGGAGCGACCACCGGTGGCGGGAGCAACCTTGACTCAATCTGCTTTTATAGAGCCTGCTGGATGGACAATTGGGATTTAATTGTAATTATTATTAAGTCAATTTACCTATATTATGTTGCGATAAGGTTATGAATATAGTTTTTTACATATCACTCACCATCCAGACATATTGAAGCCATAAATACCGTGATCGAAGATATTACATGTAGTTGTCATTTATCAATATATTAACTAAACGGTTTTCACTCACGTGTAAATCGCGTAAATTGTTTACGCGTTTCGGATGTTATGACATCCATCTTCAGAACGTATGTTCTGGGACCGCGGCAGCACGCAGACGTTTAGTTAATATATTGATAAAATGTCTCACGAAAGTTTTAATATTAAAATAGTTGTCATTTAGTTATAAAAGATACATTGCGTGTAGATTTGGGTAACAAATAACGGATTTGTTAAATTAATTAATTGAGAGCCTCTTCGTTTGCGGACATTGAAATACACAGTAAGAAAACCAAATAAGTACGGTGTAACCAATGTCGTCTGTAAGTGTTTTCTCACGTTTTTCTTTTCGGCCATAAGGTTAATAATACAGGTAAATCACATCCTAGTGTGGAGTGTACGGAACAAAGTTGTATAAGTACCTAAAATTTTTGCTAAATAAAGTTATCTTTATCGTATAAGCTAGAAGGCAGTCAATAAGTTTTTATACAATATGGGTCTTTCCTACTAGCATAAGGTTCCAGAGGCAGATACAGACTGCCACAATTAGAAGTCGGGAATAGATTGAGGCATTATTTAGTTATTTTCTTCATCGACCATTAGTTGTATGCAATCGGTACCTAGCTGCAACTGACGGCTAATCTACGGAACATCTACGAGCTATGTTGTAGGTCTGAAATATAATGTACTGTATTATATGTCTGTCTTATCTATGAATATATAAATTCAATATGTTTTGTATGTCATTGAAAATAAAAATATTCAATGGTTGCCAAAATAGAAGTAAGAATAGGTGTGAAAAATACCAACCACTTGTATTGTTGTTGCATTTATTAGTCAGCGTTAGTTAATTTCGTAACGAGTATATGCACCTATTAAATATGATAGAACACAGTAAATACCTAATAAGAAAGTAATTAAGTATCGTATTTCATAATTTCTACACAACTTGCTCTAAATCTTATTTCTTATTAATTTAATTAGAAATAGTGTTTTATTGCTTTTCCCGGACACAACGACAGCACTGTCCGGAACAATATTTGCGTACCACGTGATCTGGACGAGTGATACCGGCTCTTTTTCTTCTTATCGAATGAGAGTGGCCAACTCTGGTGTCGAGAGTTTTCAAACCGCCCTAAAGGCCTCTGACATGGCATATCTGCTCTCATACCTAGATATACATTATCTATACTAATATTATAAAGCTGAAGAGTTTGTTTGTTTGTTTGTTTGAACGCGCTAATCTCAGGAAGTACTGGTGCGAATTGAAAAATTCTTTTTGTGTTTAGTAGACCATTTATCGAGGAAGGCTTTAGGCTATATAACATCACGCTGCAACTAATAGGAGCGAAGAAACAATGGAAACTGTGGAAATAACGGGGAAAATTATTCATCTCTGAGGGCTTCCGTTGCATGCGCTGCAAAAACGGTTCAAGATATCAAAAAAAATATGTATCAAAGAATAATTTTCTTGAAATGATCTAACAAAATGTCTGCAACAGTATATGTCTATCTTTTAAGGTTAACTCAATAGACCCGTTTTATGGCAATAACTATTCCACGCGGACGAAATCGCGGGAACCAGCTAGTAAATCATAAAGATACATTTCCTTTCACTCGTTGATACTGATATAGTTTATTATTAGTTTAATGATTATTTTTGATTCTATTACATGTTTTAATAATTTTACATAAAACATAAGCTCTATTGAACACATTCGTTTCGAAGAGATATGAAATAAATAGCTATTATTACAGCAATAAATAGAATTGGTCCGAAACCGATTCAGTTTTCACAAATAACCCGACTATCGAACATTCAGCAAAATTGCACAGAATAATAACGAAAAAATATGGAATATCCAATATTCTTATATCCCTGAAATAGGAGCAGTTTACGATATGATTGCCGACGCAATTTTGCTAAATTTATTTCAGCGAAAATATTTTAGGCCCCGACGTTAAGCGAACGACCTCCATAGGTCGTATTTATAACAAAAACGGGCACTAAACGCACACATCGGCCGATATTGTAGCTCCTTGGAATATTGCACACTCTCTGACAATGTGGCAGACGGGTTTTATTGTTGTCTATGAATTTCATTAGTTTACAATAGCCGCTTTTGTCTCTGGTTAGGTCGCGCCGGTGATTTCAAATTGCCTGTGAAATCATATCTCGGGAGTTATCAGTCCGTGTTATTGGCGTTTGTAACACACACCATTAGAATATATAATCAAGATTTCATATGGATAAGCATCGGTACATAGCTCTCAATGAATACATGCTCTGACAGCAAAACTGTTAGTAAAACTTTGTTTAATTTTATTTTAATTGATCACATTTTTGCGATTGTGATACAATTTTGTAGCCGTAGATTGATATACGTATTTGATAAATACAACTGTATAGATTTTAAATAATACCATCCTACCTTGAACGTGAAAATAAAAGCTTCAAAGAGTTGTAAAATAGATTCAACTTCACATTCAAATAGACAACACTTGGTAGCATTTTCTGGAGCGAAAATAGCAAAACAGCAGTAAATGTCAGTCTGGTTTCTACGCTTTCACAGCCAATGGCGAGATATAGGAGACCTAGCTGTTTGTAGCTCAAGGGCAGCCATCGACTTACATTTTACACTTCTATCGCTGTACAAAGTCTGGGATTGGAGTTAGACACGCCAAGTCGACGTCACTGTTATGTAACTAAATTGATTGTTTGATGCGGGTTTAAGCGATAAGATTGCCATTTCCCGCACTGCCACATAAAAAAGTATTTAGAGAAATTTCATAAACAAATAAGAAAAGTATATTTATGTAGCTTAACTAATAGTTTCTCGTAACTTATCTAAAAGGTAGAAAACAGATTGTTCCCCGCCCATTACTTGGTAATACTAATTAAAGCAAACGCACCGTCCCGGGCCTACAATGGACCGTTAAATATTTGAACTATCGCGTATTACAGCGCTCGCAGAATGCGAATTACACAATTATAATCCCTCCCCCATTCTTCGTAATTTAATTCTTGCGAGGATCCACTGTGGCTATATATCTACTGCCTAGGTAGGTAGGTACATGTGTACACGTATATAGGTGAGGTATACCTAGCACAGCCGGCAGGGGGCGCAGCTCTAAATGGTAATATTATACAATTACCGCTCGCCTCTATGGCTCAGGTAGAAATATCCGCCAGCTTCAAATGTTTTAACAAATGTTTTCTTGCGTCTGCACCTGCGCGCCCTGAGAAACTGTTCATTTTAACAAATTATTAAATAGGGTAAACTCTAAATTTCCCCTTGTTTGTTTATGAATTTTAAACTGCTTAATTCAATTGTGAAATTGCTGGAGATGCTTTTATATTTTTGACTTAAATACTCATAAAGTTTTGTTTGGTGTCTTAGAAAGATACGAAATATTTTGAATTTGATAATCAATCCTATTATTCTGATAAAATAAAAGAGAGTCTACTATTATATTTCACACAATCTTAATATAAGGAATCACATACAGACAGGGACTTATACTAAATCCGCTGGTGAGATCTTCGGGTGAGATATAACAACAATATATATGTATGTAGGCACCAAATAGGCTCTAACTCCGGTGTTGTCAGTTTCATAAGAAGAGAAAAGAATAAATTAGTTCTTGTTGATGTATTTGTTTCCCATTTTTCTTGTAACATCGCACACACAATCTGGATACAAATGTTACAATGATGGATTGAGATTTATCTGCGAATATTATTTATTTATTTATTTTATTTATTTATAATGGTACACAAAACAGAATGTGTTCACAAATAAGCTAAGTATACTTTCAAAACTGGTTTTGATCCAGAACAAATTCCTAAAATAAGTGTACACAGCTTGAACAACATAAATGCGATTAATTATTTCAAAAACCTGAGTTAGACAGAGAATACAGTACCTAACTGGTACTGTATTCTCTGTCTAACAAACACACAAAAATAACGATAATCAAGGACAACATAATTACAGACTAAATTGTATCTTACAATTAGTGATCATATAGAGCTTTGCATTAAAATAGCTAGAACATTACGCTTGAATGTGGATAACACACAATTAAATACATCCAGTGACTGATGGTGGTTCGCTAGGAGACCATTGTATTGGCGACACATTCTAACTAATGGGTTGTATAAAGATGTATTATTTTTATAAGTACTGAGAGAGAATATATTTTGGGGTCTGCGAGAATTAGGGTTTATATTAATGTTGATGTTGATACAAGACAGGAGTGAGGGTGAATCAATTTGGGCATGAATAATTTTAAATAAATTTATGAAATCGGAGTATTTGCGGCGATCTTCAAGAGACGTTAATTTAATTCGCTTTAATCTATTGACATAGGACCGGACTTGTCGATTCCAGCCTAGTCTGAAAAAGAGCATATTTAAACATTTAGACTGAACACGTTCAATGCGATTTATGTGCACCTTGTAATAGGGTGACCAAATGACTGAGTTATATTCTAGAACGCTTCGAACAAGTGAAAAATATAATGTTAGTAAACAGTAGGGATTTTTAAAGCTTTTTGATGTTCTGGAGATAAAACCCAAAAGTTTGTTACCTCTATCTATAATGTAATCATAATGTTCACGGAAAGTTAATTTTTCGTCAAAGTATATACCCAAGTCTTTTACAACTGATTTTCGTTCTAATATATGGTTATTGAGTTTATAATCATAGATAATTTTATTATGTTTTGTAGTGAAAGATATAATACAACATTTTTTGACATTCAGAAACATTTGGTTGTTTCGACACCAATTATCAATCATAGATAAATCAGTTTGAAGGATTTCTGAATCTTGTTGTTGTTGTGTATTATTGTTTGAGTCAAGCTACCTACAAAGGTATACGTCACCAAGATGAGTTCTCTTGTTGTGCTATAACGAAGTAAGTATGTAAATTGCCGACTTCATTAACACACCATCCTAAAGTGAAAACACAAAATGAAGTCAACCCTTGCGTGAATTCATCCCGTCATGACACTCGAGCTGTTAACGTCAAGTTTTGGCGGGAGCGCGCCAAGAAAAAGTCAACTTTATCCCTGAGCCATGACGGATGTCGCTGTTGGCTTGTTTGCCTCGCTCGCGGCATTTGCATGATAACTCTGTTGTTTCGCACACTTATGCATGTAAGCAAACGTCGCGATCTTAGCTCAACTTCAACAAATTAAGCAAACAACGTAATCCGCGTCGGAGGCGCCGTATTTGTCCGCCATATTGGCCCGGTAAACAGGGCGCCATGCATTTTGATTGGATTACACTTTCAACTCTAATTTGCATTGTGATGTCTCTGTTTCTGGATTATTCAAGCAAAACATAACAATGAAAGATGTTTGAGTTTTACATGTTGTTTAGTGTAATGCAATTTTCAAGGCCCAGTAAAATAATTAGCTATGGATTTTGTAGCATAAATGAAAAAAAATATGCTGCTTTTAGTTCATGAAGAAGGCTCAGCAGACTCCTTCTTCATTTTATTTAATTAAACTTATACTTCAATTAGAATTTATATGGCAAAACAGATTTTAATTCGGATGTTTCCCGTTAAAACATTTTAACGGGAAACATCCGAATTAAAATCTGTAATCAGTAATCATTAAACTACCAATTCCGTAGCAAACGAT
Organism: Macaria liturata; assembly: GCA_964023185.1. Lineage (NCBI taxonomy): Eukaryota > Metazoa > Arthropoda > Insecta > Lepidoptera > Geometridae > Macaria > Macaria liturata. The sequence continues at coordinate 3,797,814 of OZ026806.1, read as the reverse complement.
CGACACCAGTAAAGTTTCCAACTAGATTGTAGCAGCTTACCTGTCCTGTGACGTCACTGTGAGCAGCGCAGAACACAGAAACACACACAAACTCCCCGAAGCGATGGGAGAGGTACGAGTAGTATTGTGAACTGATTAATCGCAATCAAGGTAACAAGCCTCAACATCAAACACCTCCAGCAGTCGCGCGGCTAATTAGATAATTGCAGGAGACGTGCTGCGACACTGCGAGAGAGGATGCGGGAGAAAGCACTGCTAACTGAATTGCTGGAGACGGATAGTGCGTCGGAATGTAGCTTACCTGGGTAAGGGCAAGTGAAAAGTGGGATGTGATATTTATTACTTAACATAGATAAAGCCTATGAAAATCTATGTATGTCTGAACCTGAGAAAGCGCACAAACAGGTAAATGACATCCTAGTGTGGAGTGTAGCGAACAAATTTGTATTGAAACAAGAAGAAAGTTTTGCTAAATAAAGATATATTACCTTCAATGGCTTAAAATATATGTTTTATTTATTTTTAGAACAAGAAGAATCAATAAACATGACAAACTGATTTGCTTCTAAATAGAAAGGTATTAATGATTAGTTAATTATTCTACCAGTATATTTTTACAGTTGTTCTGCTGTAAAACAGGCCCCTCTGTAATATTCCGCGGTACATCGCCGGCGGTTTCTTCGGGAAGCTTCTTTGATCAAGGATCAAGTTGATTTGTCAGATACGTCATGTTAGCTAATGAATAGCTGTTTAACTAAATTACGAGCTATTTTATTTCAAAAGCCTCGTACCGTGTCATTACACGAACATAAAGGTAAATAGGACGTGGAATTACGCCAGTAATAAGTATTCAATTACTGAGGGTTCAAACCCTCGGACACAAAATTGAAGGACCATAAAGACCCAATTGGTACTGGAATTGGGACGCGTGTAATTCCTATTTTTGATATATAATATAAGTGTACGTTTTAATCTGCCTCGTTTGTTAAATGAGAGCCACAAACGACTAACTTTCTCAAATTATATTTCTCCAGAAAATCAAAATCTAGCAGTTGAATTATAAAACGTATATCTATCTATAAACCCCGCCAGTGTTGGAGCCACGTAAGCGAATCTCTTCCAATAGCCCTTCGTAATTGCGAGGGGAAACTCCGGAACACCCGGGGCCTTTTCTAGGTACTAACTTGTTACTAACCTGTGTCTAGACGCGAACTACCTAGCTTTGAAGAAACTATCAAGTACACTGGAACCAGTGCGAACGGATAAAATTTGAACTAGAAACCCTGGCCCAGATTATGATCTTCGAATCGACAAGTGCTGTCACCAGTAGATAGCAGTTACCTTGGGCAGATTGTAGGTATGATGTTCTTTTAGCAATACTGACTTCTGGTTATTCTGTGGCGGCGTCTGAACTGGCTCTATCGGTCATAAACCGGGATATCGGTTCGCTTTTGATATCATTTTTGCAGAGTTTGCAGCAGTCGTGACCGTGGAGGCGAGCAGCAATTTGACGAACGTTTTCTATCAAGATCTGCTCTGAACGAATAAGTAAATGGCTTATTACTGATTTTTATGTTTTTTGGAAAAAAACTAAGGAAATTTAAGTAAATTAGAAATGAATTGGTTTACAAACAGCTTATTAATAATACGACAATAGGATTGATATTTTACATGAAATCACAACAAGTTACAAATTACTAGTAGATGCCCACGTCTTTGAAGACGTTCATTGAGATGTAAAATAGGAAAAAACCAACAAACAAACACACTTTCACCTTCTTAGTATGTTTAGTCTCGCAGGCTAGCCAGAATTATAACCGTTTACAACTCCTACCAAATTTTAAAATAAATCATTCAAATATAACACCTCACATCACCACTCAACTTTCCTGCATTATTATCGTTCACCAACTACCATTTATTGTAGACTAGCTGGTGCGCGCGACTTCGTCCACGTGGAATAGTTATTACCATAAAAACGGTTCTAGTGAGTTAACCTTAAAAGATAGACATATACTGTTGCAGATATTTTGTTAGATCATTTTAAAAGAAATAATTCTTTCATACATATTTTTTTGATACCTTGAACCGTTTTCGCAGCACACGCAACGGAAGCCCTTAAAGAGAAATAATTTTCCCCGTTTTTTTACATTTTTCATTGTTTCTTCGCTTATATTAGTTGCAGCGTGGTGTTATATAGCCTAAAGCCTTCCTCGATAAATGGTTTATCCAACACAAAAAGAATTTTTCAATTCGCACCAGTAGTTCCTGAGATTAGCGCGTTCAAACAAACAAACTCTTCAGCTTTATAATATTAGTATAGATTGTAATATACTAGTAACTAGCACATTTCCCGTAAATAAGATTTGCTCAAGTAAGTGGATTGTCGGTCGTCGAGTCAATAGAATTTCATGAAACTAAGCTCAGTAAATGAAACAGTAATGCGAAGTTAAACTGCGCACTCGACCGGCTGGCGAGCTCTCTTCTAACGACGAGACGTTTTCTTTAGCAGGTGGCTTTTCAATGCACGACTTTTATATTTTTAACTTGCTTGGAAAAGGTTTTATGTGTAGTTGGTTAGGATACTTATTTCTTTAATTAGAGTGCAGTTTGTTAAGGCATACTAAATTATAATATTTATTTTCTGGTTTTACTCGTAGTTATTTGTTCGTTTGATTAGATTTAAAAGCAATTTTACATATAACACAAACAAATATTTGTATTTACTTATCTGTACTTGTTTCTCTGTAAGTGTATCCTTTAACAAAGTTGCTTCAACTACAATACATTCGCAAGAAAGTTAAGTAAAAGGTAATACATATATCTACAATTTACATCAATCCAACTGACAAGGCTATCTTCAAGCACAAACGTCTATCAACCTACTACAGCTAACTGATCGAAGCTGCATTTCCCTTGCACCGTAATAAAGGCTGGAATGCACATAGCAAGCGATGCATCTGAGGCTATTGAAATAATTCAATAATTTGCGAGACTAGCGCCGCCCGCGGGTGCGCGCGATCTAACATCAGAGCTACTGACGGCTACTGTCCGGACAAGGAGGAATATAGGAGGTGTGGAGACGGTTCGTTTTAAGCATTTAACAAATATGAAAAGAAGTTTATTAAGGAAAGATTTTTCGATGTGGCGTTTTAGTGACTATATTAATTTTTGTTTACACTTTTGTGTTTATTTTCTTTTAACTATGAATCTTTATTTAGAATTTAGAATTAATAGCAATTAACTTCAACAACTCATTTAATGATATATTATGTAATATTAACCCCTTAGTTTAAATTGGCACTGATATTAATTTGTTGTTTCATGACATTGTTATACAGGCTTATTTTAATTTGCTAATCCAATTCAATTGAAAGAAATAATTTGAAACAATTTGTCCAATCTTGTGTCAATCAGAATACCTATCAACAGTTTTCCTGTCCAGCGGAGTGCAATCAATGCGGTGCAATTATGTAAATGTTAGCCTCGAGGCGTGGGCCGAGCAGCCTGCACTGGGCCTCTACTGCGGCTGAGGAGGCTTCTTACAGAGCCAGGGACCAGGTACATCAGGTAAGTAGAGGGTTCGTAAGTCTTGTAACTGTTGGTGATTTGGTCAACATGGAAGCTTAGTGATTCATGGAAAATGTAAGTACTACGCTGCATTCCGTTACATTTATTTAAGTCTTATAAACCTAAAAATATGAACATAAATGACAGGATTTCATCCAATTATACGCAGCACACTAGTAATAGCAAGCGGTGCTACTCGCACTGCTACAAAGACCACACGTCATACAAAGAAAGCAATAAGCACCAATTAATAAGAGCTTTCTGTACAACGTGCAACATCCAATTTAAGCTTTTTTCAGTGTTTTTTCAGCAATTAGTGACATTTAACCCTCCGATAAATTCCGTCAGCTAATATCGAGTTTGTAGTAAAATCTAATTACTGTATAAATTAGAACTGGGCCCGGACAGGCCGGCAATTAAAACGACTCACGACTTTTTTCCACCGTACTTACTAACTTACTGTGTTTTTTTGTTACTGTTTTTGCTTGGACGTGATTTTTTGGTAAAGCCAATTTTTCTGTGAGAGCTGGAACGTTTTGTGTAAAATAAATTTACATAATGCTTAGAGAGAAAATGTATTACAGGACGCAGATTTTTTAATGAAAATGCAAAGACAAAAAAAAATTTAGGTCAACATTTCAAATGTAAGTACGAAATACGTATCAAGCGATTCAATTCAAAACGTGTTTACTACTAAAGTAGCGAAACGAAAAGGACAAACGCGCCGCGTCTGAGCGCTATTTTAGCTAAATAAATAACTTGCTAAATAAATATTGCTAATTATTGAGCAGCTAGTTGGCGGCGCGATGCAAGTCAATCCTAAACTAGTGCTAATTAACGAGGCAGCGAGAGCACTGTTTGTGTTTCAGTATCATGTTTAGATGCAACTTCGACTTGCTAACTGCCAACTTACTAGCGCACATTTTTGTTGGCTTCAGGGAACTTTACATATTCTAGGAACGGAATTGTATGCGTGGTTTTATTTTAATGCAATTATGTATGCGTAAATATGAACTTTTAATTGTTTATTAATTTTGTATAAGTGTCGTTGTTGAAATTTATAGTAAAAAAATCCAAAACACAATGAAAAAACTTGTATTCACAGTTTTTTTGCAAAGCTCAAATACATTCACGAGATGTACTTAGGTATGTAAATAATTAAATTACACAACACGGGTTCCTTACGCTGAAAAGGAAGAATAAAGGCATTCGTGTCGTGTAATGGCGGAATGTGCGCACAAAGCGCGCTAGATGGCGCTGTACGACACATTGCTCATTAACGACAACCGCTCACACATCGGATCACAATTTTAATCAGAGTCACATTCAATGGTTCTTTAAATAAAGTTTAAGGACTGTACAGATTTAATGTTAGGTTTTTTATGATGTAAGTGCAAGCAATTTTCTTCTATGATTATAATCTATATAGTTTTACAGCTAACTGTTTTTATTTATTAGTATGAATATGTACGTATGCATTAAAATTTTGTCAAAACCTACATTGCAACAGATTTGGTTAGATTCCAAATCCGATGCAATTTAGTTTTTTTGCAGTCAAATGATGAAAACTGATGTTCGTTGTGGTCACAAGTACTCGTTCAAACGCATGTCGAAATCGTTACAACTTTTGCAAGTTAATTTTAAAAGAAAAAAAAAATAAAGGAATTGTGTAACCCAACACCGCGTATAGGGTCGGCTCTCACTCCCGCGTATATCCGACGGGAGTTTGATTCGCGGTAATTGCACATATACGACTTTCCGAACACAAGAGTTCAATCCAGCGCCCCAAACCTCCCCTTTGAAGGAAAACAGATTGAAATTGGATTAGTCTTTTAATGAGAGATTCTTTTAGAGCTTCCAGACTAGACAAGTTTGGAAAATTCAAATCGTTGAGATTAGATCGACTCGTGACGATCTCGCGTAAGATCGCTGCCATTTTGTTTGAGATTTACCTCAATTGTTAGATGCTATCGGAAGTATTGGTAAGCACGTACCTGAAACAATAAAAATAAATAATAAGTAATTTTGCTATAAATGATAAGCTGAAATTGATGATGATAAGTTATGAGAACGACTCGAGCAGAATTAGAAAGTTTTTTAATACTGTCATTTAAAAAAAAATACAACTGTTACCACAATAGCAACAGTTAGTTATAGTTACAACTAAGTAGCATGACAACATGACTAATTTTAACTGAAACAAATTACGCTTTATCTTCATTTAAAGCGACTTGGTAATTAAAAAAAATATAAGGTCATGTCTGTCCCAACGCTAAATAAGTTAGTGGCCAAAAACGGAATGATCCGGTGACCCCAAACCGGCAAACATTACATATTCAATTAGCACTAATCCCACAAAGTTGTGCAGCCTGGACGCCCGCCCTGAATAAATGACGTGCGAGGGCGGGCGGGGATACACTGCCCAACCAGGATGAGGAGATGAAGATACTAACAGCTGGATTTTTTGGCTGGCAGATGAGCGTAGGTGTGCTTTTCATGACAAATCATAATGATTTATTTGTCAGTGGCAACTAAAGCTCACTCTACACACAATGATTCTTAAACGCATTTTGCGGCAAAATACGTAGTAAATAATGGCTAATTTGTACCTTAAATTTACATATTAAACTATATTGTTATTTTTTTAATTAGATAGTGTCATTGATTCTTAAATTTTTAATTAGAAAATGTTATTATGATTTAAAATCCTTTTTTGAAGATGATATAAGTAACTTATGATATCCGTTATTATGTATATAAATACTGACAAATAATTAGAACAATATGAATGTGTATATAGTTAGGTGTATTAAATTAATTTTATTATGATTTATATGATAGTTTTAAGTTTCATTATTGCATGTTCGAAAGAGCAAAACTGTTGTGACTATAGAAGATATTGTAACACCATTGTACTGTACAGTTTGCAATAAATATATTACTTTACTTCACTTCACTTCACTTCACTTCACTTCACTTCACTTCACTTCACTTCACTTCACTTCACTTCACTTCACTTCACTTCACTTCACTTCACTTCACTTCACTTCACTTCACTTCACTTCACTTCACTTCACTTCACTTCACTTCACTTCACTTCACTTCACTTCACTTCACTTCACTTCACTTCACTTCACTTCACTTTACTTTACTTTACTTTACTTTACTTTACTTTACTTTACTTTACTTTACTTTACTTTACTTTACTTTACTTTACTTTACTTTACTTTACTTTACTTTACTTTACTTTACTTTACTTTACTTTACTTTACTTTACTTTACTTTACTTTACTTTACTTTACTTTACTTTACTTTACTTTACTTTACTTTACTTTACTTTACTTTACTTTACTTTACTTGACTTTACTTTACTTTACTTTACTCTACACAGTAACAGTTCACTAACATTACATTTTCTAATAAAAAACAATGTATCGCTAAACCAACAAGAACAACTTCACTCTCTTTCATCCCAACTCCAGTGACTATTTCAACCATCCTGTTAGCAACCCAGAGTAGGACATACCTAGTGGGGGGAGCCAGGACCCCCCCCTCTATTCCCCCTGGCTTGAACTGGGACAAACAAACTGACACACAAGCTTCGGAAATCGATGACTCGAGTTAAAAATTTCCTATCAACTAACGAGACTTGTTTGCGAGTACTCTCTACAGGTATGTGGTAGTCGTTTTTGTCGATGGTCAACTTTAAAAGGATTTTATTCAGACATACATCTAGATTTTAATCACAATAAATTTGACTAAAAAGTTTAATGACCTTTTGATTACAACAAAACTACACATAATGTATAAAAAAACTAAAATTGTAACGTTGTTATTGGAGCACAAATAAAAATAAAAATAATTGAAGTCTGAATTTCAGCAAGACGCTGTGATCGCGCTAAATTTATATTCGCCAACCGATTAGGTATATTTAAAGCTTGCATTCCAAAGGAAAACGCGTATCGAATTTCGCATTTCACAAGTGAAAGACCCTCGGAGTGTAAACAGAGCCGACATTGTATAAACTCCCCTCAAACGGTACATTAGTCTCTAAATATACAATTTCAATATATCCCGGCATAAAGGAGGCGCCCGGGGCTATTACTGTACAACTAGGAAGGAACATTGCATAAAAAAGCACGCGATGCAACACACAGCTCATCGGCATTCATAAACAAACCTAACGCAGACGTTAAAATATACCCGCGGATAATTCCTCGCCCTTTGAATAAAACATTTCACCTAGACACAATCGCAGGTACCTAACTCGCGATTACACTGGAAAAACAACAACTAAACACAAACCACTATGACCCTTAACCCGTGCCGTTAAAGTCCATATTAGCAAGTAGTTTGTTGGGTACACAGGTGATCCAAGCAGATGTTTCGGTGTTGTGAAAGTTTTTCCCAATAAATAATGGAATACGTTTATGAGGAGTATGGTAATGTGGCGAGTGGCTCCACTGCTCTCTACTACACTAGTTTGGTTAGATTAAGACGTAAAGGGAAACTTTAAGACTCCCTTTATTTTGCTATTTTGTGGTAATAAAAAACCACTAAAACTAGTTTTTATTTTAACCATGACTTCCTAATATTTATTATTTCGTATAAATTATTCTAGCCTTTGATAAATTCATGCTTCAATTTGAATTCATTAAGGATTTTCTCTAAGATAAAGTCAATCAACAAACTTCCAAGGTTTATCATATGAGTATGTAAAATTTAATAACAAAAGTTGCATAAAATGGTAATTCCGGTTTAAAATGATCATGAAATACTTTTCTCATATAGTTGTTTTCCATATATTTTTTATTGCAGACCGTTAACACGCAATATAGTTTCCCATACAGTTTTTTATATGCGCCATAAGTGAGTGTATTAAAAGAAATAAAAAGAAGTATAAAATCAAGTGAACATAAAAGAGTGGAGCATAAAAAGCTCCTATGTTTGTAAAAAGCTTGTAGATGACACGAGGCTTCGTAAACGGATGACAACTTTACGAGCACTAACAAAAAGATTTCAATTTTCTATTTTCGACAGAACAATGTCTGTAGCAGCTTGAAGGGCCGAACACACTGGAGTGTGTCAGAAGTTACAAGTAATGGTTTATGATAGTCAGCAGAGTGCAATGGTGCTTAACAAAACCTATGTTTCGCATGAATAACAATGTAATGTGTAAGGTTACAGAAAATTTGATATGAAAGTTAAAACACATATTAAAATTTAATAAATTACATTGACTTTACTGTATACTCATTATATACTACTAGCGTCTCATATCCTATTATTATATCCACATAATGGTCTTATTTGAAAATGTCATCCGATCTAAACCTAACCTATGTGAATAAGCCTTTATTCTTGTAACGGGCAGTACGTTCCCCAGGCTGTGATGGTCGCAAGTATTTTTACAGCTGCCCATTGACTGACTGCTTGTCATCCCGACAGTATAGGTACTTAGTTAACTGCTTGGCTTTATAGACCTTTATTTTTAACTTTATTACTATTTTTTGTGTTTGTTTTGTAATTTTTATGTAACGTTATGTGCATTCCCATTTGATGCAATTTTCCCCTTCCAATAAGTTTAGTGGTATAAAATGCTTAGATATGACGAATCAAAGGTTTTTTGTCACTAGGCACTGAATATAGCAACATTATTCGTGCAATACTAATAATTTTTTAGACACGTCTGTTCTGGCATGTTGGTATAATTTTTCTAATTACTTCGTTTTCTAGAAATAATCAGGTAAATATACAATTAAAGTGAATGGATGCTTCAGATCTAAAAAGGCGTAGTTCTGAGAGATCCTTAGAATAATATTCTTGTTGTTACAGACAAGCCTTTTCTAGTAGATAGAGTATTTCTATATTTAGAATAACTCGAAAGGAAATTAATAATTGGAACTTTAAATATAAATGATAATGGAACGTTTTATTGTCAACATAAGACCATTTTTTTTATAATTAGATAATTTATAAAAGCAAATTACTTTATTTTTTTCTAATGTGTTATCATTGATTAAAAATAACTAAAATCTATGTTTTTCATGAAACGCCTAAATAACTATCGATTTCCTGAGTTCAAATGCACCACCGACATATTAGACGTCGCAGCCTTATGTACAATTGTACATGTGAGTAAAAACAAAGGTTTGTACCAAGCACATACAACCATATATAAAAACCTCGTCATGTCGTCAACAAAGTAATATCACCTCGTGTAAGACACTTACCTCCAGTAAGAGATCATCTCTACTTGACGCACATATTTTGATGTTTCACAAATTGGTTTTCCCTTTGAAAAGAAAACCCATTACCGTGCCCCAGAAGCCTCCTCGTTATCGCCTATCTAATTTAGGATTATCCAGATTTTTGCCACCGCTGTGACATAATGTGGTGCTGGGTGAGACTTAGATAGTGTTAGACAGGTTTTGGGGAATAGGTTTATGTATTGTTTAGGTCGTGAAATGTTTGCCTCAATTACTTGAAATGTATGCTAGGAAGTTCAGTCATGTAAGTGAAAGCTGTTTTGTATAATGAAATAAAAAAGCTATATTATTTTTATTTTATAGCCCTCAGACGTAGCGCAGTTTTTTATTTTGCGCAATTTATCACGTGTTCAATTTGCACTACAAAACGTTTATAAAACAAATAATTTGAAGCTGCCAATCGCAAACCGCAAACTCGAAATGCAAATGCTAAGTTGCAAATGAAACGTTAAAAATTGCAATAACAGGCGTCATCCGCAGCATCCGCGCTGCATATTGTCATCTGCACGCGTTGCATGCCGCCCCCCGCCGCCTGCCACCCCTCGCATGCCGCCCTGCACAGGGTACTGGGCAGAAGGATAACTGGCTACAGTTTAGTAAGTAACAAGTTTAGTGAAGATGTGAACAGTTTATTTGCGTTGTAAATCTCGCTCAACGTTTGGTGAAAATTCAAAACAAAAAGAATGTTGCAAAAAAGATTGATGTAAAACAATTGTACATATCTCAGTAGTTAACATTCATTATGGTCCGAGTGAGTGTCGATTTATGAAACCTGCGTCAGGTTTTTGACACGGTTTAGTTACTTTTTTCATACTCGAATAAAACCAAAACCAACAATTCAACGAATCACTAAAGTGCCTATAAAAATAACTTTTTTTTAGCTTGATATTTTTTACGACCTACTATCTATACCTAGCCATCACGTAGAGGGTGCAATGTATGGTGCAGACGTAATGATACATTTTGCCCCCGTCTGAGCTAGAGAGGTGACTTTACACCAACCTACCAAAATAGCCCCTTTCCACTCACGGGTGTTCAGAAAACGTAAACATGCATATTGCATACCTTTATTTAGTGGGTGCTAAGCTGCAAAGAGTTTAGAAATGGCCCGGATTAGAGATGGTTGAAGTTGACGGAATGTGTAAATGGGATGTGTAAATGGTAGGTGTGTTGTTCAGTATATTATTAAAAAGTAGTGAAGCTACATGTCTATATCAGGAGATTTGTGTTTGTACATATGTGTGTTTACTATAAGTATAAAAAAATAGTCGGTATCATTTTTTTTTAAATAAAGTTTAATTATTTAATTACTCCGCTGGCGCAGCGACCCAAAGCATAATTAACAATGTAAAATCTAAATTTTCACAAAGAAGAGAAGCATTTCCCGGCGCCACTTCTCCGCAATATTTCCACATTTTCAGTCATCTTTCCAAACCGGTTCTAATTTAATTTCTTTTTTTTCTTTTGTCCTCTCGCAGTACTTTTATATACAAAGTTACAAATTTAACTCAATTTACTGAGCCACGAGTGTTTTGCTGAAAAAATAGATACTTAGCATTTTAATATCATTTCCGTTGGAAGGACGTTTTTTAGATAAATCAATTTTACGGCCGAAATATAGTGTTCATTCAAAAAAATAACGTGAAAACTAGAAGTGGTGGTTGAATAAAACAAAAATTATTCTCTAGACCTAAATAACGATGGATAAATAACTCTATTACACAATGAAATAATACGATTAAGATAACCTTCACAGATAGACAAGTTTATAAACTTCAAGAGCGAATTACAAATATTTTGTAACTACGAGTAATAATCGAGCAACTTTTGTCGACCATAGAAATCTCTTTGAAAGTAAACTTGATGTTAATTAACTCATCAATACAGGGTTTCTGAGAAACATCCACCGACGTATCTACTACCTCTAGGCATTCGCCAAAATACGTTTAAATACCTTGAAAAGAAGTATTTCAAGGCATAGACGATAAGCGGGCATAAAAATGGTGCCAAGGTTGCTCTGAAAAGTTAGCCTTGAGCTGAATTCCGAGAGTAAATTAAATATCAATTGTAGGCAAATATTATATAAAAGGTTCAAATATGCGTGGTAGTGATATTTCATTCACAATATTATCTTTCAAAGCAAAATGTTATGATATTCCAGAATGGTAAGGTAAACTTGTTTCTCACAAATACGCATATGATTTTAAAAATGTATGAGTTGAATATTAACCACATTAGTTACAAGTCAGTAAACAATGTCTAAGAATGTTCATAGTTTTTTTTGTATATCCCGCCCTTGCCCCTGTCTCGGGCGGTCCTGGCTGCGTTATCAGGCGGCGGCAGGCGCCTGGAGCCGCTATATTTTTGTTAACAACTTCTTCCAACAATTCCCACTTGTAAGCCATCTACAGAGGTACAGGTAACATTCAATATCTTATTTAAATCCTTTATACTTTGAAAAGACTTTTTATAAGAAAACTCTGAAGCCATATAATCAGAAAGCAAAATACTTAACACGTATTAAAACAACTATATTTTTGTTAAAATCTTCTAATCTAGGGGTTGCGGGTTCAATTCCCGCGTGACACAAGTATTTATGTAATTTAAAACTTATAATTACTTGTGTTGGGTCTGGTCGTTTGTATGTATAATAAGTATGTATTTACAAAAGAAAAAGTATATAAGTATTATATTCGTTATCTAGTACCCACGACACAAGCGTTTGCTTAGTGTGGGGCTAGATGGCGATGTGTGCAATGTCCCGGAATATTTATTTATTATTTTTAAAATGTATGTGCATTGCGCCCGATTTCTTTTAACAAAATAAAAATGTTACATTAACATTGGTACAAAACTTTACTTAAACTTGTAATAATATACATATATTACGAATATTGATGATGAATATACAAAAAACTTAAATGAAGTTTATAATATAAAATTTAAAAATAATTTCTCTCATGTTTATGTTTGTAAACGACTATGCGTAATAACTCTGTATACCTTTTTTGATGCGTTGTGATGTCGATATCGGACTAAAAAGAAATTGAGCACAATAAGGCAGTCTAATACGCACGATACTTGGCTTATTTAATATATACGAGTACAATACTCGATTGTTGGGTAGAAAAGCTCATTTTTGAACTTTTGTAAACGTTATGATTGAAGAAAGTTTACCTACATTTATGGTACAACTTTTTATTATTTAATCTATACTGCCATATTTTTGGAAGTGACACCTCTAGGGCTACCTATATAAATTTTTTATAAATTGAAAAAGGTGGGAAGTTCAGTTTAAGCAATTTGAGTGTACATAAAGTAATACAATACATAATTTTCTTAAATAACTCAGTAGGTGTTTTTTTTATTGTGTATATTTTGATAAAGTACTCTTTTTTATACTATTTTTTTATACTACAGTGTATAATGCCTTATGAGTGAGTACCTTTGCTTGATCAAACCTATTTATGTACCTTGAATGGAAGGACCCCCTGCTTCCCTCTATCATATAATAAAAAATCATATAATAAAATTAAAGACGCTATCGATATATTTTTAAAATCGTCATTATTTTCCTTTAAAAAGTCAATATCAAAATTTATTAAGTAGTTTTGCTATAAATATATTCTTTTATTTTGTATAAGTACTTAGTCATCGTGTCAATGATATATTATTATACTTAGAATCATTGATTTTTTTTCTTTGCTGTTTGTTTTGTTGTTTTGGTTATCTTATTATGATTATTATTATTTATAGGCTCAGCTTAAATATGTAGTTGTAATAATACGAGTATGTATTGTGTAATCTTTGCCATAAACTGTATATTAGGTATGTAATTTTTCTTTCATGTATTTTTATTTTCTGCATTAATCTCTTTTATTGTATGTGTGTATTTTGTAAGTATTTATCTTAAAATTGTTAGTTAGGTCTGCATCAAGAGGGCTTATGTGCTCGTAATTTTCTTCTTATTTACTATTATATTATGTGTGTTTTAGCTAAGTGCCTGTTTTGCAGACTATTAATAAATAAATAAATAAATCACAGTAATAGGTTTGGCGAGAATGGCGAGGTTATATCTACATAGTTATATCTACATGGTTATATCTACATTAAATCTGCTCTCGGCGCAACAGAAGCATTTCCTGCTTAGTGAAAGTCGTTGAAACCTTTTTAAAGTTGAAGCCGAGAAAAATTGCCACTTTCCCTTAACGGCCTTGAGTGAGGGGAGCGACTGACTCACACAATATACTGAGTGTAGTTCGAAAACAGGGTAAATTAATGTTTATTTTGAATTACAATAGTGACCTAAGATAAAATTATGATTTTTGACAAATATAAATATTTTAGCTATTTTTTTTAATTTTGACGTAAACTTCAATACGTAAAGAAAATGTTTGCTCGTTTCTACTCAATAATCAAAAAACATCGAAAAGAACATCATAAAAACAAATAAATGGATTTTTGCTTCGACTTTTGGAAATTCTTAATTAAAACTATTTGTTCGCTAAATGTAACTTGCTCTACATAGACGAATGTACCTTGTTTTTTACGAAATTTCCTTGACAGGTAGAGAGTAGCTTTTCCTTAACTAAGCTTATCCCGCCCCCGCCCCGTGTGTCGTCACAGAGGCATTTTGAAGTCTTCTATCAGTCCGGGTGAAATATGCAACACATTTACTACGATACCTACTTACTTATCGAGTACACGGAGGTGGGAGCTTTTATCAGCTTTTGTGATTCTTTATCCAATATTTAAAGGTTTACTTGAATTTTTTTCGGATTTCAAGAAATTAGATAATAAACGAAACTCTGATAACAAAAAAAGTTGATAAATTAAATAACGACTTGAATTAGTTTTGTTATTTTATATTTTAATGTTTGAATACTAAATAAATTGATACTTTTAAATGAGTTCATTTAAAAAACAGCCTCAGCCTACAGTCAATCTAAAAAAAATAAGCTTTAAATATATTTTACAGCCAAGTTATAAAATTTAACCGTATAACCGAAGCTGTTATAACCTACATAATGAACAAAAATATATATTTTTTACGAAAATTCTGTTTTATTGAGTTCTGGTATGTAACCAACGTTGCTCAAAACTAACACAAGAGCCTCTACTTGGTGACCACCACAATCTTTGACCTTCCCTCGATCAAACCTCTCTACACCCAAACAGTAAAGCTATAACTCGTCCAAAGCGGAGTGTGATCGTAAACCGGCGTCACTTTACAATAAGTTGCCGAAGCAATTTCATTTGGAGCCAACTATTCAGCTAGTTTGGATCTAGTAAATCTTTTGATACTTGCCGGGATCAATGCAAGCTCGTTTATCTAAATCAGAACCCTTTAGGTAGTTGCGATGGAACCGGTTTGAAGGTGTAGCTGGTTAGTGATTTGTAAGTTTGTTAATATAGATTAAGTTAAACATATTGTACTATTGTGATGAATCATATCGTGGATTAATAAAGTACTTTACAACAGAAAACCCAAATGAACGCAGATTATATCGTAGAATACCGCAAGTAAATATTAAAAAGCAAAAGTGTTAGCAGCTCAGCTACGAATAAATTATGCTTAAATTTTTTGCTCATGAAAGCTACGTAGCCACTACGTCCGTAGCACCACTACGTCGTAGCACATCTTCCAACCAAAAACCGCAACATTCAAATGAAGTACACAACCCTTCTTTACGCAGCGTTTATACAAAATTAAACCGCAAATTTACAAAACAAGTTACAATGAACAGGCGCGTTATCGAGTGACCTTATTCCAAGCACAATTGGCTCACAAATATTCGCATCTGTGTATTTTAAAGATACTTTTACTCGATATTCGGCGGGAATGGGCTTTTGTTTCTGTGTGAAATACTGCTGTATCGGGGCTCGGTACAATGCCTCCTGATACTGCATGCGGCGAGCGAGGCGGGGAATATACACCATGTTGTGTAGGTATGTAGGTATGGTAGGCATATACTTCATGGATTTACTTGGAATGGACTAGCAAGTGAACCTAGACCAGTCATTATGTGACGTGTGAATAACTATTCAAGCGAAGAGTAAAAAAACCAAAATTTTGTAATCGTTTAAAAAATAATTAAACTAATTATAAAATATAGTATTGGTGTTATTAACCATCAAATTTGATTTATCAAGCAAAAATCTATTACCTAAGTAAAATAAACTAAATATAAAAAGAAACAAGTCTTTTAGGAAATAGAATCGCAGTAACAATAGAAAGAAAGAGAAAAAGTAACAAAAAAGGCAGGCGTATGTAAGTAGTTAGGGGAGCGAAGCCGGGCGGCGGGGCTAGTCCCCGCGGTCGCGACGATATTTTCATTTAACTTTGAAAATTGCTGTTGCTCGCCCGCGCCTCGCAAATTGCACTGAAATAGGGATCAATAATGGGATTCTACGTGCGATTTTCTTCACACGAGAATACTGTAAATCTTTGTGATAGAAAATTTTCGGAAATTGTCTGCGGAGCTTTAGTTGCCGACGAAATTGTTTCTCCTCCGCTCTCAGCTACACGTGCGAACTTGTTTGAACCTCCGTCAAGCGAAGCAACACTAATCTCGCGCTCGCATCTATATATAAATACACTGTTGATCTGCCTAAAACTGGTTATCGCTTATCAAAACATGTTTTTTATCATTTTATTCTATGTTTATTAGATCCCATTCAATTTGAGGAAAACGTCGAGCGCCACAATAACGAGCTTTACTGACCAACTTATCCGTGAAACGGGTCGACAAAAAGCGAAATATTGAAACGAAATAATTTGTCGTCGTCAAGAAAAGTTTCCCAAATCGGAGACTAGGGGCCTTTTCGGGCCTTTGAGTCCAACATTTACATAAAAAGAAAGTTTCAGTCTCGCAAATTATGATTCAATTAGTATTAAAGGATTGGAGTCTCAAAGGGCTCGTATTTTTCGGGTCGGCCGCTTCCTTTGTGCCTTCAAGCAAGCTAAGGACGTATCTTCGTACCGCCGCATAAAGGTATCGCCGCGAATTACCGGAGGATTTGCTCAGACGCAATTACTAAACCCACAAAGGGAAACCGAACATGTTACGTTTCTACTATTTTTATTGGGAAGCTTGCAGTGCTATGTACAGGGTTACTTCTGACATGATTAAGAATTAGCATTGCAATAAGAATTGTTTACTTTACGGCTTGGTATAAATAATAACATTTATAGACATTGATGTAGCTAACTAAACGTAACGTTACGCTTACTGTATGAAAAAAAACGAGTGTACTAGCAGGTAGGGGTCTGAGCTATTTTGTCCAAAACAGTCCTGTTATAAATGTTTACAAACAAATATAAACACAAATTTTTTTTGTAAAATAAGAATAGCCATGAAATAATTCATTAAAATTCCAGGTACAATCTTAATTACATATGTAATTTTATATAAGTTTTGAAAAAATATTTCATTACCACATTATTTCCACCAATTTCTTAACTAAACAGGTAACTTAATACCACAATTAATAATGTCCATTGCGCCTGTATGGATGAGCTTTGTGTTGGTCCGAGGTCGCGGCCGGGAGCAGACTTCATTATACATTACGGCGTCTGTTAGCGCGCCGCAGACCGACACCGACTCAAGCAACCTATGTACTGTGAAATCTTCTAGATTGTCTAACGTCTGAAATGTCTTTGTTGTTGTATTCATTTTTTTGCGACGGTATCGAATATCTCTTACCACATACTTTTCTTTTCAGAAAAACAATGTTGCAATGGTGCAGGTAATGTAATGCAAGTACATTAAGTATCATAAACATCCTCACCCCTTTGTTTTCCCCATTAACTGTGCTCAGTGTATGTACATAATGCTACAAAAACCGGCGTTTGTCGCATAATGTTGGGTATTTGCTGTAACCCCAAGATGGCGGATTAAGTGACGAATTATACTTTTTCTCTCGTCACAACGTCGCGACGCGATTATTCCGCTCCGATCCTAAGTTTCAGATATTCGTCTTCAGGATTAAGGGGCGCCTTCGCAAACGAAATTTCACGGTATTCCCTTGATGGATGAATACGGAAACCTTAATTCCGCAATTTCGGGGTGAAAATAGTACAAGAGAAGACGAGACGTTGATGTTAATGACGCGAGTGCCAGCGTGATACCGTTTTTATAACCCGAATCCTTTGTGAGACGCGCTTTATGTCCCTCTCATCGACACTATTAGGCCCGCCTCGGCACCATATGGAAATTTAAAAAGGCATTCATTCATTAAACAAACATACATAAAATTTAACGAAGCGCTGCCATATTCGTTAACGAATTTCCGGCTTGCATTATGATTATCCCACGACGTGCCGTCTCTGTCTCCAGATGCGCGTGTGGACGCGTGCGAGCAGGACGGCTGCCGGCTGAGATGTGCTTGCACGCAGAGCTGGACGCGCCGTCTCCAGCCTAGTGATGGGGACAATTAAAGGGAATGCGCCACTTCACCCGAAATATCACAACATAAAAACGTCGTTGTTACCGCGCATCAAATTGTTTAACACATTCCCTTTTACGAGTTGTCGCCTGTTTATGAACCGATCTGAACGATTTGTGACACCCGTTATGGTTCTAAATGTGGAATCGGTCGGCCATCGGCGCTTAACATCATTAGAGAGGCACGCAGGACACGGCGCTCATTATATAAACAAACTAAAGGAATTAGCGTCCGAGACAATTAAGCCGAGAGGATTTATAATGAGGCCTTCACGGCACGACACGGCCACAGTAAAAATAAACTATGTGCGTAACAGATACGTATGAAACATGTACGCATCGGATGGAAGGCGGACATCACTTACATTAATTAACGAGTCGAAATGAAGTCCGGTGACACAGGACGACCCAAATTAAAGATAAAACGTTGCCTCCATTACTCGGGGACAAATTATTCGGAATTCGGCAAAACCAAAACACGGGCCGAATAAATTCCCGCCACAAAGTGTGGCGGCGTCGTCCCGCGACAAATGTTTTACTAAACGACAAATAAAAGCCGCCATAGTTTAAATTGGGACCCAAAAACTAAACATAAACAAACACCGACCCGAATTCACAAAGTTTAAGGAGCATGGCGGAACACGCCGGATCGAAACCATTCGGTAATTTGTAAAACAAGTTATAACTAACGGCGGGAAGCAACACGTACGAATACTTTACAAAGGTAAATGTTGCGCGCCTGTTCTTCCACCGACAACTTGTGTACCAGGGGACTGACACAAACAACGCACAAGTATCAAATTAAGATGCGGTGGTGGAGCCATTTCAATCAGCAAAGTACTTTTTGTCGCTCCGCTTCTATCGTTACGACTTGACGAAGGATTTATACAAACAAATAAAACAGCCAACAAAAATGTTCGACTAGAATAGACAAAAAAAAACAAACGTTAATTTTACTACCGATACTGGGACTAAAAATAAAGCAAGCCGAAGCGAGTCGGAGAACCTAACATTTACATACTAATAGTAGTAATAACATTTAAAACATTTAGTGGAATAAAACACGGAGCGAGTGCCGCTATCGATTCAAATCTCGCCGAGAATTCCAATTAAATTGCATTTCATTGAAAATCTAGGACGATTATAGAATCCAACGGTGGGCAAATTAAAACCGGGACTCGGTCGGATTTCCTGTTCGATTCTCATGGAGGAGGACACGATAAAAATCCATTAGTGGAGCGCCGCGAGAGGCCTCTGTGCGCCTCCCAGGCGCTTCTGCACGCCTCTGAGACACCTCGCTCACTGCTCTACTGGCCTGGATGGGGCATTGCATAATGCTGTCACAGTGTATTCGTAGGCCCTTAGGGCGGCTTGATAAACTTTCGACACCAGAGTTGGCCACTCTCATTCGTTGAAGAAGAAAAGAAGTGTATTCGTTAAATCATCCTCGTTGTAAATATTCTAGTGGACAAAAAATAATTTGAAAAATAAAATTCTGTGTTCCTAGTGTCCTACAATATGACATGTTTATCACATGTTACATTCGGAATAAGATGAACAATATTGTTTGATAAAATTGTGAATAGTATGCTGCTTATAAGAAAATTATATGGAATTCTAGAAAACACATCACTCATTCATTGATACACAATATCCATATCCAGCTGTAAAGCATCTAAGTTCCTATAATGCGGTCTCAGCAAACAAGTGCTTCATTTCACATTCCCGCAAACACTTCTCCCTCCGTGTCCTAGTTTTTTGTTTTTTTTTTTAATCTTTATTTAATAAAAGGAGTTTTGTCATACATTGACTATGCCACTCCCGTATGGCTAGTAGCTAGTACTTACTTAAAAATAAATTTATATAGTTGTAGCAACATTTTGGCATCTCCAGACAATGGAAAGGCCAAAATGCTGCTACATTGTCCTACATTGTAACTGTCATAATAGTAACTTGTAGATTTCTGTACTATCAAACTATGTTTTGTACAAATATAAATTCGAATAAACCCAAATGCAATACGATGCGTTATTGATACCATATACAGGTCTTTCAGTTCTACAGATCGAAAACTGTACCTCACATGTTAAGTTAACTTATACTAAACACATTTCGATACCTTAATAGGCAAACCAGCTAACTCCATTTGAGTAAATTTTTCAGGAGAGACTTAAAACTTCACGCTTAGTGACCGTTACGATACAAATCACACATAAAAATAATTTTGGTATTAAGTGGAGTTGGCTGGTTTGCCAATTAAGGTATCGATTTGTATGTAATTATGTGTTGTACATGTTATAAAATGGAATATAATAATGGTATTAAGTCTTCTACGTAATTTGATGTCGCAGGCTAGATTCACCGTATCACACAACATCCCACTTTATTATTTAGAGGGAATTAATTTCACTTACTTACTTCTACGCAGACTACTTTATTGAAGGGATTTTGTTGGAAGCCTTGAGCCTGAATTGGTTTACATTATTGGAAATTTCTTAGAGATAAGAATTAATCGTATAAATTATTTACAGCATTTTTTTATAGTAATAAGTAGAAGTGAAGCTTGATATTTAACGTTCATGGTATTTATGTAATTTTATTGCAAATAATAACAAATCTCTAAAATAATCTTCACCTAAAAATATTTGTTGTTAAAGTTAACATTTTAAGAGTTTTCTTTTACTTTATAGACTTTATTGTTTGCTCTTATAAAAAAGGAAATGACCGTATTCTTTAAAATAGATAAGCAGGTAAAGTTTTCTATATGTTAACCACATTGTAAGGTTTTAAGATAGAACAGATGAAGTAAATAGGGCGAGTTTATGACGCGATGCATGTAAACAATGTAAGCCATTTTATGTTGATGAAAATTTGAAAAAACTTAAAAGTAGGTCACTTGTTTCTATATACTAGTACATAGTAGTTACAGGGATCCCCGTATCAAGAAGACAATGTTGCCCTTTTTGTTCTAAATAATGTATACGTTTGTGAAAGTTTTCTACCTTAGATAAAAAAAATATAGCATGAGTTTAGTTTTAAGTCTGGCATCAGATACTTGAGTACTGGGATCACATTATTGCTTAAGGTGCAATATTGTGATCCCAGTCTATCAGCATATTTTCACTAAAATGAAACTGGTACTCAAAAGAGGCTTCTGAAACATATTGGTCGCTTGGTGACAGATTTCACATTTAGGGTGGTAAGTACACAGATGGTTACCGATAATATTCTGTGGTCTGAAAGCTTGAGAGATGGTTGTTAATGAGTACTGACCGTTTTGCACGAGCAGAGTGGAGTCCCTGGCGAGCGGGAGCTCCGAGTCAGTGAGGGTCGCGTCGGAGGCGTTGTCCTCGGCCGAGGAGGGCGTGTGCGGGGGGGAGCCCCGCCGCCGCCCGCTCGACGCGCTCGACCTGCCGCTGCCGCCCGGAGCGCCCAGACGGCCCAGGCCTGGGGAGAAAGAGACCATAGGTTACATATACATACATACATATATATGACAGGTAATTCATTCTCAGGAGGAACGTCGCGGGCTCTACTTGATCTGAAGGTACTACTAATGATCGGAATCTAGTCGGCCCATGCCATAGGAGAAGGAGAAGATATTGGTTTTGCATGGAACACACAGGATTACCAGACGCCTATAGTAGCGAACGTAGTCGAACTGATTGAAGAGCTGGTGGTAGGCTTCGGGACAATTAGTATGGGTTACTCAGGTGAAACGTTTGAGGCAGTAGTTGCTCTGAGATAATTGAGCTGATGCTTCTGCTGCCAGGGCACCCAGGCTCTGCTGCCAGGGCACTCAGGCTCTGCTGCCAGGGCACCCAGGCTCTGCTGCCAGGGCACCCGGGCTTATATGTAGTAGCAGCTTAACAACTCAACGAATATTGTCTTTGCATTGCACATTGCACAAGCACCAGCTTCGGAATTATCAGAAGACATTACTTGAATTTTCAAAGTTAAAGGCTTTTAATAATTAAAAATAAATCCTCATCTAACTAAATTTAGACACCATCTACTTAAAGTTTGTTATTTTACAACAATCCTTTGATAAACAGCTTTGAGATATAAAATATTACCGCTTACATAAATCATTTGGTAAAAATTAAACCAAAGGATCTTAACATAAAAGCCGACTCAACATAACACACATTTTCAATCATAAAAAGAAAGAAACATTTCCATATTACTTAACCGGAACAAACATCAGCACAAATATCCAATATTTCAGAAAGGTACAAAAGATGGCGGAGCAACGTAAGGAGATAATAATAAAACCGTTGACATAAGGGTCGAATCCTCAAAAGGCATTTGTAAGTTAACGGTGGCTTCCATACATTCATTAAGTATTTACCTGACAGAGAGATTTTATCCAAATAAATAACAAAAGGAAAAAGAAGCCTTAGAAAGAAGGACAAGTGGAACGAAAGGAGGTGTAATTACAAGTAATAAGGCTTCAGACATGCACAATACTCTGTGCTCCTGGTATATGTAGCTACATATACCAGGATGTCCCAGCTGGGCCGAGAGGGAAATGTGGATGGGAAATATTGTGTCAATAGGTTATTAATAAAATTGTAAATATTATATACACTCGTCATATGAGTTATTATAAAAAACAATTACATCTTACTGTAAACATAAAAAACGCGTTATTTTATAGACAACGAACTTCATGTTCAGACATACTGAAAGCTACGTCTAAAACCTTAGTGAAAATTCTACGACAAGAGAAAATCTTAATCGCGCCTCTCAATAACATCAAAGAGCAATATAATTTGTCCAACATAAGCAGTAAGCACTGAATTGTAATTGCATGAGATCATTAAGTAGATTAAGGAAAAAGTATCGAAAGGAATAAACCGGCATAGAGGCGGCTCTTGAGACGGGAAACTTTTTAATTTAAGGCAAACATCCCGCGAGGCTCAAAGGAAAGAAAATAAAATTAGTTTGGAGTCCGACCTCATTACTGACTCGCCAATTGAGTATGCAGATTGTGAGGACTGGTTGGAACTGGACGGGAATTATTATACTCACATTCTGACTGGTATTCCTTTCAGTTCTTTAGGACAAAATCTATTCCAACTATATGACTTACTTTATCAAGAATAAGCATACGAGTATTACTAGTATGTATTTTTGCAGAATGATATCATGACTTTTATAGATAGATTTTGCCATTTAATTTTATAATTAGGTTTTTGTCGCTAGATGCGTATAAAAATCGTTGAATAACTGGGCCCAAATAAAATAAATTAGATGTAAATTTTGTAAATTCAGGTTAAATGTTAGTTTTAAGCAAAACAAAAAGTGTTCTTAGATGAGATCTATATATTTCAATGTAAAAAATGCGTAAACCTTCCATTTTTGATTATATTTTTAAACAGAAATGTTTTTCCTCCTATGAAAGTTTCCTAACCGCTTCTCCCTGTTACCAAACTATCCCTCCATAACAGCCGAGTTGATAAAAACCGTTCCCCTGGAGATCTCTAATCATATATCCAGGAAGTTGCGCCAATGCCATAATTAAGGACGTCAGAACCCTTGACAAAGGAGCTCCAAACAAAAAGGACAATGCGCTCGTTACGCCGGAATTTTTGCCAAGTCTCCAGGACACGGCGCCGGCTCTGATTGGAACTGGGCTGCCACACTCCCACTACCTCTAGCTGGGGGAAAACATCGGGGACTTTTTCGTTACAGTTTTCGGGTTACATTGAGGATACAAATTTCTGAAAAACTTGTTTTTCTATTTTACAAAAGGATTGACGGAAGGTATTTTAGATATTGATTATAACGTGAATTATTTTTAATATTAATATTTTTGTGTTTTTAATTAGGTAGGTACTCACCGAACCAATTAATTCCGATAGTGATGTTTTAAATCCAATTCAATTCACAACACACATAAATAATGCACTCAGCCTTATATATTATACCAGGTCTATTTTATATATGAATCGCACTAAAATATTCCTATACGTATTTTAATATAGCAGCACAGAACTCGACGTTCGTCCTTCGTTTAAATTTAAACTTTAGTAATTCGCGAATCAAGGATATTATAGTCCAGCCGGGTGGGCGAAACCAACTCATATAAATAAAAATATGTATTGTCCGTCTGTTTGTTTCCTGCGCGTGTGATAAGGGGCCTGTATCGAGAGCAGGATGTCCGCACTGATAGCGAGTGACCGGTCAGCCACACTGTTTTAAACCACAGTTAAAATAACTCCTAAGTGTAATTTTTGTAAAATGATTCATGACATTATCTCCTTCAGCAGCAAATTCGGTAAACTAACTTTTTATTTTTAAAACTTTTGTAAACATCTGTAATAATAAAAAAACTTTATGAATTTCTGATTTGAAACTTATCAGAATGATGATCATAAATCAATCTATCGGCGAAACTTTACTATTATGAATTATTTTAGTTGTTAATTCAAAGTTTGTAAATCAAAAGATTTGGTGTAACAATAAAAACTGAAATAGTAACCGCCCACTGTCGGACTGGAAGCCGACTCTTGAATTTAATAGTTATGAAAAGAAATTGGATTCATTTTTTTTTCAATTGGAGTAATAATGAAGTCCCGACTGGATCCAGTTTAGAGCGAGACAGAATTACAATAAGATTGAATGCGGAGTAAACTCATAAATATACAATTGGCAAGTTTGCTCGCGAGCGGAATCACGTCGGCGGGGGTTTAGTGCCAACCCCCAAATGTACCGACAAAAAATACGAAGAATAAACATAAAAATCCTCTTTCCGCACGTATTGTTACACATTCGTTACTGTAAGAAAGGAAAACTACAATTTGGATCGCACAAAGTCGCCAAACGAAGCGAACCCCAGGGGCACTCACTGTCGCCTTATTGTCAACGAAACACTGTTGTGGTGACGCTGAGGTTGATTCCGCCCCACGCATCTTCATTAGAATATGTTTAAGCTGAGAAACTTATTTTTTTATTTTGTTCGATATGGAATCAATGGGGGCTCTAAGTACTTTTGAGTAACACGTCGCATAATTCCCATATGCAAATCAATATGGTTTTCTTTATTCCCACCTCGAATATAATATTCTAAACACGCTGGGCCGCGTTAAGGCAAACGTAGAAATTTGTCACATGAGCGATGGTTCACCTACGTGTCTCGCCGACCAAATCCCAAATATAATCCGTCACCGCTCGAATAAAACACACCTTTATTACTTTAAAGAGAAAAGCTTGAATCCAGCGTCAACCCCTTCGGGAATCGTACGCGCGACTCGGGATTATCGCGCGAATTTATATCTTAGCACAATAATCAAAGAGATGTGTTTGGATAGTCACGGTCCTACGCCGCCGCCTGCTCGGCCGACTCGCGCCGAGTGGGACTGTATGATTTCATGGCAGCAGGAGTAAAGAAGGTTGACAAATAGGTCGGGCGTGCCGATGTTCAGTTTTATTAAAATTAAAACGTTCTATCCTGACATTATTAAAACGCGGTAAGGTCTAGAATGGTTCGTATGCGCCGCCGTTTAAATTTACAACGAGAACACGAGGGATAAGCTGAACATTTTTATTATCATCGCACTAGTTTATTGCGTCTCGAGCGCGCGCATTAGAAATAATCTTCAATGTGGGGTGTATTTTTTAGCGGACGAGAGCGCTGACAATTCCAGAGAGTGGGAAGTGTTCGAGGTAAGCCGCTCGCGGAGTCGTCGAGTCGAGGAGATCTGGGAGGGGAACTACGCCGCAAAAATTTATAAAAACTAAGTGAGCGATAAATCTGTCGATGTGGCGCATTGTGGCGGTCGGAGCCCCTAGCGCCCGTACTCGTGCCGCCCACAGTTTCACCGACAATTGAGTCAGCATCAACTGTAGTCGGCAGTCGCTGACGTGTGCCGCATCAGAGGAGTAAATGACAGCCAGCGAGAGGCCGCCACGAGACGACACTTAGGTATTGTGGTCACGTAGCACTCGCGAGGCGGAGGCGCAATCTCCGAACAAAGAATTACATTTATCTACAGCATACGAAAATCTCGAGTAATTCAATGCATCGACGTATGCGCGGCGGAGCGCGGAGCAGCACGCCGCCCGCGTGATGATGTGCGACACAAGTACGCATACATTGAGGAAATACAATTTGACGGAAAGTATTCGCCGAACCAGCGCTGAGCTTCGTAGAAACAATCAATTGTTATTCAGAGAGCATTTCGTGTAGTTGTCGGAATTATTTGAATACAGCTCTTAACAATACACCACAAATTTAACATTACCAATCTATTTAATTAATTCCACGATTATGTATTACATTTAATACTTTTTCGTTTCCGCGAATAATAATATGATTAAAGCACGATAAATTTCCAAAGAATTTTCCGATAATATCGGTCATACATTGATACCGCTGTAATTAATACTGATAAATCAGATCAAGGGGTTTAAATTTGATCAAATAACCAAAACAATCGTCAAAAATAGCAGTATCGGATATCCAGTGATTAGATTGTAATCCCTGCGGTACAATCGGGCGCATGCAATCAACAATGATTGCGAATGATCCGCGGCTCGAGTCGACAGAGCAGGCCACCACTAGTGAGTGTTTGTTTTTGATTTTTGTCTAACGAGACAATGGGGAAATGATGAGCGCAGAGCCGTACGTCGCCCCTGGGAGCTCGCCCTCCGCCGCCGCGTGGTGCGCGGCCGAGCCAAACTTCACCTTACTCGTGTGGGTATACAAGTAGTATTGTAGGTCCGGTGCGAGGGACATGTGTCGTTGCGGCGCGCGGCGCTCGCAGCTGCCGTCAAACGGGCTCCGAGTGACGGACACACTCCGGGGACCTGGGTTGGCCTCCACTACTCCACGGGACTTCACTTCCAAACTCGACAAGGCTTTTTCAGGTTTCATACGAACCTCGCTTTTCAACACAGATTTCATGAACACAATCTTGTTTACGCAAGTAAGACAATGTGTGTGTTTCATAATAAACGCGATAAATTAATCAAAGACTGGCAAATACTATTTTTAATTCGAGTAGGTATTAATCCAATTACGGCGGTTGTTTTGAGCGGAGTCACGCGAGACTCGAATCCTTCGCGTCCCGATATGGCAGACACGCCATCCATTACATTCTTATAAAGCTTTCAATTTACCTTAACTTCGTCGTCTTATGTTCCGAAATACCTTTTTGATCTTACACGAGCTTCCAACGTTCGGAAGCTAACGAGTCAATTATTTGGAACTTCCGAAACCGACTCGTCTGCGTACGTTATACAATTAGATCGACAAATCGGTTCCAATGAGCTCGGAAATTAATAGAGCATCAAACGTTAAACTAGTAGATTAGGCTCCGACAACCGATGGGATCCGCTTATGTACCGCTAATTATACGTTAGTTGTTTACCTTTCTAATGATCTGACATCAAAGTGTAGAATGCTGCGGGCGGAGCTACTTCGCGACTCAAACTTGTGATTTATTTACGGTGTCGGCTATTGATCCACGTCTCGCCTCGCAAGCCGCCGTTTGGGGAAATCTGAGGATCGAGGTCAAGTGGATATATCTAATTCTCTCGTGTTTTTGTTTGATTTACATCATATAATTCCGACGAAAGGAATATTCATATTTGCTTACGTTTCTCGGCAATTTCTGATGACATGTTTACAGAAGATGAAAGCACCGATATATCGCCCCGCGATGGTGACGTATTTATGTACTACAATAAGTCGGGATCACACAACTTTCTAAAAGTGGATAATGGCAGCAGAATAATTGACACGTGTTGGTTTCTAGCTAACAAATGTCGGTTAAGTGATTGCTTCAAGCTGCGAGGATTTAAGTGATTTATTGTCTTAACCCGACGACTGCTTACTTGAGAAAACATTTAATCAACTTTGAGAATGAGCTTAATGGTCTTTTTAATTAAAACTTTGAGTTATTTGTGAGAGAACAGTTCATATTTGGTGGTGTATTATCAGTGTGAGGCGCTTTAATGATGGGACCTCTAAATTGATATCAAAGATCGTTAGTTTTAATCGATGTCGAAATAAAGGATAGTATCGAATTGCAGCACCAATATGCCGGAGGTAAATAATTGAAGTAATTGTTGGGTCAGATCGGGTCAATTAATCATCGAGCTGGTCCGTACCGCATTCATTAAGGATTTATATGCAGCGCGCTGTGTCCCGCCCGTGGCCGAGTCCCGCCCGCGCCACAGTCGCCCTAATTCCAGATATTCGCTCTATTTGGGCTAAACTGTAACAGATTCGAAACTATATCCCGCCCGCTAGCTCCGGCTGATACATCAAGCCTGGTTGTGCGTGACATGAGCCAGCCGGCTTGCGGTCACTATGCCATTACTTGAGGACGACCCTTCTGAACTCGGGTACTTGACGATGATTCAATTAATATTGCAAGTTTTAGTTTCATTTTTAGGTAATTCTAAGTAAACGCTTGAAAAACTACTTTTAATTGAATTCAAGGGCACTTTCAACTACATATATTTAACCGATCAACATGTCCATGGTAACAAAGGACATTTCCCCGTAATTCAGCCACGCGCAAGTGCAGCCTCAGCGAGTAAATCCCAAAGTACTGTGACCTACATTATACATGTTCCGATACATCGCTCCTGACAATTTCCCATCGCGCCGCATTAAACGATAACCAACTATCAGGTGGGCAAAGTAGCAATAAATAATACAGATAGGTCAGCTCTACCCACAATAATGCATTCACTGGTAAAGCCCGATAATTCCACGCACAACGGAATAAAATGCTTCAAATTTTACTTTTCAGTGCGGAGCTGTTGGTTTTGGTAGTTTAGTAATATGTTATTTTTTATATTTTTAAGTTTTCTTTGTTTTACTTGGAGATGATGAATGCTAGTTGTAAACGTGTAAATGTTGTAGTCACAAAAAAAAATATCTAAATATATAAAACTCAAAGGTGACTGACTGACTGATTGACTGACTAACTGATATAGTGATCTATCAACGCACAGCCCAAACCACTGGGCGGATTGGGCTGAAATTTGGAATGAAAGTAGATGTTATGACGTAGGCATCCGCTAATAAAGGATTTTTGGAATTGCCACTTTTAAAGGGGTGAAATAGGGGATACAATACAAGTTTTACTTCTTAATGCGAGCGAAGCCGCGAGCACCCACTAGTTTATTATAAATATTTTGTACATATATAAAAAAAACTACCATTATATAGCTACATAAGTCATTAACAATAAGTTTAAGACTGTCACTATATTTCATCTAAGCAAAGATTTAATAATAAAGCATCAATATATGTTGGGTCGTTATTCACTCATAGTTTTATTTGTTGGAATATATCCACTTTTACAACTTATGCGATTATTTTAAAATGACCTACATTTTTGCAGTAGTTGCATTGCAATGTCTGTTAACTGATAGTTTTGATCTTATTTGCAATTTAGTAAAAGTAATCATGATGTTCACGCAGGAAAAAAAGAAAGACCAATCTTTTTTGTAACACATAAAAAGTAAATGATAAACAACAAATGTATATAAAACTTTTTTTTATGTAAACAGTGGTGGCCTTATCGCTAAGTGTAATAGGTCTAGATAGCAGATAATATGCGGAATTCAACTTAAAAAAAGAACTAAAAAAATATAGTTTTTAAGTGACGTTATATACTTTGTACGTAAATACATAAACAATTCCACACACATCAGTGCAAATTAGTCATAATGGAATTATTACTTGTATTTCAATGTCAACTGCGGTTTCTCTTGCGACACATCCTACCACGTACTTATTATTCTTTACTATATCTAAATATTAGGTAAATCATTCTTTGCCTAACATAAACTATTAAACAATTCATAGAATTGTGATAAGTCACTTGGCTCATATCGTTTTCCTGTTGTATTCCACAATGTACCTAATTAAACAGAGTACATATTAGTAGTTTAGAAGCAATTAGTTAGACATTAATATTATTATGTTGTTACCTAAACCAGTGCAATTTAGTTCTATATTGTACTGTTTCATCGAGCATTTATATTATGGTTGTCTAGTGAAATTAGACTCTTAAAGTATTAAAAAGTTTGTAAACTGTATTGATTCTAATGATGCTGGCATATGCAATGCTTCAAATAGTATTATTTTCCTTTGGACACTCAATATCCCGAGGATATCACCATAAAATGTGAAAAAATACTCGGACCACCGAGTGTAATGCATTCTTCCCATAACAACCAGAATTTAAGTGTCAATATCATTCTAGCTCCGCGCTAGAATGGACAACACTCTTAAGTCCCTACCACTTTACATAGACCTATCGAAATCAATGATGAGCCCCACATCGAGGGTCAAGTTATTCTGGCCGGATGGAGTGTGGGCGTAGCGATATTTAACTGGATATATTCTCACTTTTATATTTTTCTCGGGACCTATTTTGACATACTTTGATGTGTGAATATAGAATTGGCACATTTTGATATATTTCGTAATGTTGCGTTGAAATTGACGTTTCTCTGAGTTTGATGCGTGGAAATTGAAATAAAACTATTTTGTACGTTTAATTACAGATAAAATGTGATTTACATTTCACAGATTGTGAAATAAAATGTTTAAATGTCCGATGGTTACGAAAATGACGTGCCTCCTGAACTGTGAAACCCAGATTCAAATTCCCGAGACACAGTTAAATATTAAATGAAGCGAGAGTGTAGCGCGTCACTAAAAGCGCACTAAAAAAGCTTTGTCTTGTCTCAGAACAAAACAATAAAGCCGAATATATCCGAAACTTGTCGGCCGTTTGAGTGCACTAAACTTACTGGAGTTATCTTTATGTCTCTATTTCGTAAGTTTAAAAATAGAAGCACATGTTCGAGGCAGCGTGCGGCGCGTAGAGGGCGCCACAATGCATCCGTTGTGTGTCGGCCAGACATGTGGCTCTATTGATGCTTTTTGTGATGCTTATCACTTCTCAGACGTGGCATTACAATAAGACGCGAGTATTTACGTTTATTGAGAACAAAGCGGTTCGATACTTATGCAAAGCGGGTCGGTATCTCCACATAGATAATGCGTCGTTTTGCATAACGGTCGCAATGTATAAAATTAGAATAAAACAACAAATTTTTCGCGTTGTCTCCGTTGCCACGTAATAACGCGGTGCATCGTGGCTCAGTAATAAAAGTAACGCACAAGAAGCTCCTTATCAGAATGGCGCGCTTGCCGCCGGGTGGCGCGCCGGGTTACTGCCGGCTAGGGACCTATTCGCTCTATATTACCTTCTTTCCGACGCGTCAGGTTCCAAATTCAAAATTATGTGCCGCCATCTTTATTCTGGCGATGACGGATTCAGATTAGTTGTTTGATTTATGTCTCGGTCCGCCACCGGATGGCGCTGATCGAGCCGCGGACCGCTCGCGGCTCGCTTTTAACTTTCCGATATTCATTTAGGCTTTTAATTTAGATACAATTTTCTGTCATCATCTTTAGACAGAAAATGGAAATAATTCCACAGAAAAGTCGAACGAAATAAAAATAACAAGGTTGGGAAGCAAATTATCTCATCAGTTTGCCGGTGCGAGGTGACAGAGGCGGCGAAATGAATGAAAACAACACAAAAAGAGAAAAAAGTATAAACGAACAGATACACAGAGCGGATAATTTGAATAGTTCAATGAGTTTGTTTTAATTACGCGCCTGTAACTCAAAGCTTTAGAGCTGGTAAACTAAATTCTAGAAGGGCAAAGTTTAGGTAAGTATCTAAATTACTTAGTTCTTTGTATGCATGCATTATGCGTTTAACCACAAAATAACATGCACACGAATTAGATTATTTCCCATATGTACCATTTATCGGGCAAGGTCACCTGGATAGCAAACTGCCACGACCCTAACAAGGTAACAAGACGGGCAATTGATACCAACATAGAACCTCCCCGGTGGGACCTGCTGGATTACCAACTTTTTCCATCTCAACTTGTACTATAAATCGTCATAGAACAGGCTACATACGATAGCTGGGAGGTTACATCACGGATTTGGGAAAATATATAGGTAGAGAAAATAAAATATAGTATGTAGTACCTAACCCATATTAGTTTTAGATTTTTCTACAAATACAGGCTTTGATCGTTGTTTTATAATTAGTTATAAATTAATTAATGCTATTCAGCCCATTGAATAATTTGCATAATTAAGAATACGAATTCAGTCTGAACGTAAATATAGCGTTATTTCCTTTTATGTGACTTTAAAAGTCATCATCATAAAAACCATGTCATATCGATAGTTATAAAAGACTTCATACGTAAGGTATCGTCATTTGCATATGTTATTTATATCTTGCTCTTGTGTCGTAAGTTCTATCTTCTAAACCTCTTTTTTTTCCATCTTGTATCTGTTCTCTCCAGCCAGACATGTTTGCTCTATGAGCGGTGGAGTAGTTGTCGAAGCTCGGAGCCGTTTTATTGACAATTTATGGCAGATTTGCATTACTGCTGAGTAAATTACCGCCGTCGGGAGTTTGGCCGAGTTGACGACGCCACTACTACTAACTACACTACGAACTTCCGCCAAACAACTTTATGTAAGCGCCATCTATATTTTTATACGCGAACGTGATGTTTTGTAGATACGAATAGGTTTTTCAGAAACACCGAAACGCAAGTTGCATTAATTTTATCGTAACCCCAAGGATTTTTTATATCATCCCTCTCATGCGTAACCCAGCTTCAAAGAGTTTTAGGAGTTTTATTTCATTTGTCAAAGTCTTAGTGTTAGTAAATGATATAAAAAAGATTTCAGTACTTCAAGCAAATCAGCTGATTTATGATAAAGTAGTAATAAAATGATTTTATTTTACATATTTATTTTATATATAGTAATAAAATGAATCAAAATAAGGTTTAGGTTCTATCATGACTCTGGTAAACTTAAAACCTTTGATATAGCTGTATCGTAGTTACATAATCACACTGAACTTCACAACCTCATCAAACCGCACGCTATAAAAATTACACCACATTCACGACAACGGACACCTTTTGTCGACTATTTATGACAGTTTAGCGACAATAATAACATTAGCGGGTACAATACCGGTAATCAATCGTAATTACCTCCGACCGGTCACGGGCGGCGAGCAATGTATGGTAGGTAGTGGCGCTGGTAGTGTGTAGGCACCGCTATGACCGCGCTACCACAAATGCAACTCGATATATTCGATTGGACGTCGCCTCGATACAAAATCGATACTACGTTGCGGAATAGTCCAGTTTTACACCCGGCCCGGGCTCAAATGTTGCTTCTATTGTTAGAATGTGGATGGTGTGACAGATGTTCTGATTTGAAGAGCTTGTCATTTAATCAGAGGTGGTTTTCAAAAAAGATTACAAATAAATAAAAAAAAAACAGAGGTTTGGTTCAATTTTATGATAGTGAAAATATAAATATGAAATGGTTATTTTATATGGATAAATCTTAAAAACAATCCTTGCAAGAGCCGGAAGCTTGCCGAGGATTATTCAAGGTTGATAATTCGACGTAATTGTCTCATCTTGTCCCCAATTAATCCCGCTGACGAAATTAAACGAAATCCGAAGCCCTAATCAAAACCACTTGGAAGGAATTACTCGAGTCACTCGCCGCCCGACAACTATTCAAGTTTTCCTTTGATTACGCAAACGACAAAGATTTTCTTGATTAAAATTTCGCAGAGAAATTGTGGTGTGTTCTCGTCAGGGTAGTGTCGTGTTCCACTCACTTTGTCACTTCGACTCGGGAGTTGAAGTGCTGTCGGATGGAGCCTGATTTATGTACGCCAGGGAATACCACTGACCTTCTTCCCAGCTCGCTACACATCTACATACACAAATATTATCACACACAAAATTTAGTTGAATCACGTGTTAACGCGGCGTTATTTCATATACAAAATATTCCAGAAATTCCTATTTCAAAGCGACGACGTAAGCATTCCGTGCCGTTTCATTTCTATGAACAAGTTATTACTGAAATGAAAAAGCGTGACGTCACATACAGCCTAAATAAGAAGTGGAGCGGGAGCGAGCACACTTCCACACAGAAATAATAACACATAAATACGCACCGGTACCATATCCATATTTCTTGGCTCGCTGATTAGATATGGGGAATAATATTTCGCGGGAAAAATAATATCTTGATTTATTCTTAAAGGGCAGATAACGGCACGAGAGATGTGGCCGTAATGGCCGCGAGCGGGCCGAGCGGGACGAGAGGGCCGAGTGGGACGAGCGGGACGAGCTACTACTTTTACATATTATTTTCAGGGAAAGCATTAAATAACAAGGGATTTTTCGCCGGCGAATTATGAACAGCATATTTTCGGCGCGGGACGACTCGTGCACGCGGGGCGTGAAAAAAATTGAATAAGTAATTATATATTTTATATGGCGCTTATTTATTGGGGTGCGTATTATCCGCGGTCTTGGAAAAAGGCTTTAAATTGAAGCCGAGAGGATGCGAGCCTCTGTTTATGAATCATTTATGAGAGTAATAAATATTCTAGGGCGAGTGCCGCGAGCAGCCGCGTGTGTGCGCGATACTTACTTAGTGATCGACAATTTGGCTCATTAATATGAAATTTACGCCTTCACGACCTTGGAAAAAGTTGCTCAAATAATCTGAACAAAAAACTCGACCAACAGTAAGATATTTAGTAATAATAGGGAATTCCGTCACTCCATTTAACGCTACTACGCCATTAACATTTTAGTAGCGCCAATAAAGTTTGTCAGTCAATTAGTTTAATTAGACTTAAATTACATTCGACAATCATATAAATACATACGGTAATATTCTGGTAATTTAGCATGCAACTCTAACACTACATAATTGGCATTTGGTATAATTTGGCAGGTCGTTTAATGCATATAGTAAATAGGTATGCGTTTACATAGATACGCAGTACATTATGTATTGTTTTGGCACGATAACTAATGTACGGTGCATTACATACGTAATTAGGCTCTACTTGATATTATAGTAGGTAATGACGTCACCAAGCTTAGGGTTGTGCTCTCGGTATAGTTTGTCGGGATATATAAAGCGGTGTTGTAAGGTGTATGAGGTAAGTTTGTACCTTCACCGTCAGATCATCTCCGATGGTGCAACTGGAAGAGAAAATACACCGTTAACATTCAAATAATCAATTAAAACACGTGTAATTTCAATTGAAAGAAGATTTTGTAACCTATAAATATTTACGTTAAGTAACAATCAGGCATCACATTCTGCAATTTAACCTCTACATAAAATCAATATTCTTGAAACAGATAGGTTCATTCCATCAAATATATCACAGTAAAATCCGGCCTCCATCTTCCATTCCCCCGCATTCGATCCAGACGGGGAATGCAAAATCCACTACTTATCCGATTTGAAAGAAAACCGCGACACCCCTGAAAATCCTGCATGCACTTAGAACGGGACGACAGTATACAAAAGTGGTGATGATAGAAAAGGACGGGCGCACTGCGGACAGCGGCGCGTGGCCGGAATCGCAAATGTAGTCCTGTTGGACGCAGTTTAGACTTATTTCGCGTCACAGGTTACTGTGGCGGCTATAAGTCGCTTGTCTAACTACCCACATACATATAGCTACGTACATAATATATGTATGGTGTAATTTTACGTTTCGGAACTAAGCTCTGACGTTATTTCGTTCTCTGTGGCTGGCTACTTAATTCTAGCTAAGGCTTAGTTTATTTAAAAGCTCGCACTAAATCCAAGTTTCCGTTGTAAATCATTTTGAAATAAATGTGTCATAGAAAATCTATTATTATGATCACCGCGTTATTGCCACTGCTGAGCATAGGCCCCTCTAGTTGAAAATCATTTATGCCGGTCCAATAAATATATACGAGTAACGTTAAAAATCAACCTAAAGTTTCAACGTTCAGAAAAAAAATACAAAAAATTTGTGGTACTTATTCAAACAAGTAAAAACCAACACTAGCTTAGTAAGGCAGCAATAATAATTTCCTTGCGTTTAAGCACTAGTTCCTAGGCAGCGAAGTTATCGATTCCTTTCATGTTTTTGCTATTCTTAGCCACGTAATGAAAACGTTTAAGTAAAACCTGGCTTATTTCGACCTCGATAGAACCTGCAATGGCCGCCTGAATTCATAATGAACATTAACATCTATATTTTACGTCGAAAGCTACAATGGAGACGATAAAAACTGCTGTAAAGCGATCATATTTCTAGACTACTGGAAGCTATCAAGGCTCGGTTTATAGTAGGTATAGTGAGTTAATATTTATAACACGATGTAGACGTGCATTTAGCTAATCAGTATTCATCTTGGCTGTTAAATATTGCGAAGTACTATTAAAGTTGTGAAAGTAATTGTTGGCGATGTTATCTGTGATGATATGGGAATTTGTAAACTATGGTACGTTAATTCCAGGTCCAATCTACGTCCATTACAAATTTGTAAACTATGGTACGTTAATTCCAGGTCCAATCTACGTCCATTACAAATTTGTAAACTATGGTACGTTAATTCCAGGTCCAATCTACGTCCATTACAAATTTGTAAACTATGGTACGTTAATTCCAGGTCCAATCTACGTCCATTACAAATTTGTAAACTATGGTACGTTAATTCCAGGTCCAATCTACGTCCATTACAAATTTGTAAACTATGGTACGTTAATTCCAGGTCCAATCTACGTCCATTACAAATTTGTAAACTATGGTACGTTAATTCCAGGTCCAATATACGTCCATTACAAATTTGTAAACTATGGTACGTTAATTCCAGGTCCAATCTACGTCCATTACAAATTTCATCGAAATCAATTCAATAGTGAAAGCATGCAGAAGGAACAAACATACTTATAAACTTACGCCTCTATAATCATAGCTATGTACGTACTCAATATACTAGCATAGTTACCTGATGCAAATATTGTATAGTGACACAAACAGACTCAAAAATATAAAATTAATTTAGTTCGAAAATCCCGTTGCACCAAACCGGGAAGCGCAAAGCAATAAACCTACGAAATAATACATTGTTCAAGACATCTGCCAAAATTGGCCCCTGTCTCAAACAGTTCGCACAAATCCAAAACTTGCTCTAATATGAGCCACTATCCATTCACGTCACGATCTCTTGACTCATCTTTAGGCGACAACACATAAATTGGTCCGCGTTTTCCGAATGTATAATCGAATAATCGAACCTGTGACCTCATGCTGCGGCCCTGACATAGCGGCCACTGTGCCGTGACGGACTATTGTACTTCATAATGGAGTTATGCAATGTAGAATGACGGAACCGAAACTGATTTGCTTCCGTGTCTGTCCTAACTGTCATGTGTTGGTATATTCTAAACCAAATTTTAACGATTATACAGGACCTCATGGTAAAAAACACTGTATATGATGCAAAATAAAGATATGTTTATGTTTATTTTAAAAACATCAAGTTAAGAATCTACATATCGTGTAATATTTGGTGTTATCATTAAGTTATTTGTTATTATACATACAATGTTTATTACTCGGTATACATTGAACTTTCTTGCTAGAAATTCAGTCAGATTTTTGAAAGAAGGTCCTTAAAGCAACAAGGTCTGAAAACTCCAGGCATCCACCGGGCGCCCGGGCGGACAAACTAGCATTAATTGAGTTAACCAAAGTCGCCGCCATTCAAAGGAGATTGTTTTTACACTCGTAATCAAACTACGGAGTTGGGAAGGTATGCACAGACTAAACAGGCCCAGATGTATTGTTTACTGGGAAGAATATTTTTGTATATACTCATTAACTTGTCATGTAAATTTTAATTTCAAACTCAAAGGTTGATACTTGGTTATTTGTTGGTATGTATTGCTCGTTTTTCCTTCTCTAATTTTATTTTATAAGCCGACTTAGGTGTGTTTTGGCATAAAGGTAATTATCATAACCTTTTAGTGAATATGAATGAGTTAGATGTTAAAGTTTCAGTTACTTTATTCACAATGTTTTTATCTAACATAGTTTCTTAATTTAACATTCTATAACATCACAAAATGGAGTACAAATTGTTGTCTAGATACCATAAAGTTTTGTAAGATTTTCTAATATAATTGCACCAATCATCTGTCGCTATCTACTCTGTGTAGGCTAAAAACTGTGGACGTAGAAATTGTATTATCATGGCGCAAGTATCCGATGAGTTTGTTTTCAAGAGTTCAGCTCCAAGTACGAGACTTTTTAATATCGTGAGGGGTCCGTGTACTCACCGGTAGTATGTTTATATTAACTTGTTGGTCTCCAGCCACATTATGTTTAAATAATATTATAAAGAGTATTGGATGGAAAAAACGTCGTGGCTGGCCACTTGCTCGATGTCGTAGAGATATGGTATTTCCATATCAACTGGAAGGAGCCCAAGATAGCAATATTTGGAAGGATTAGGGGAGACCTCTACCTAGCAGTTGAATAGTATAGATTACCTAAAAAAAAAAGTTGATGCAATCAAACATTTTGCCCATCCCATCATTAAAATAAAATAAATATTCCGGGACATTGCACACAGCGCCATCTAGCCCCAAACTAAGCAAACGCTTGTGTTGTGGGTACTAGATAACGCATATAATACTTATATACTTTTCTTTTGTAAATACATACTTATTATACATACAAACGACCAGACACAACACAAGTAATTATAAATTTTTAAGTTACATAAATACTTGTGTCAGGCGGGAATCGAACCCGCGGCCTTTAGATTAGAAGGCAGAGCCACTACCAACAATGCTAACAGGCCAGTCCGAGTATCATTTTCTTAAGGCCATGATATTTCACCCGAAAACGCTTTGCGCTAGGAAAAATGCCTACAGTTGCTTTTTCGCATGCAATTCCACGCCGAATTAACATGAAAGCAAGGGCGAGCATCGCGCGCATAGCTCCGGCCGACGAGTCTTGTCCACACGCAAACAATTTTGCACAATTTGAGCAGTTTTGCAGACGTTTTTGACGAAATAAATTCATATAAAATCAGCAGTTCAGAATATTCTATTTATGGTTTTCTACTCCTCTAAATAATAACGTTATCTTTTAGATATACATAATTAAATTGGTTTAAATTTCTGTACTACTTTTGGAAAAAAAGGGGAAAAATATTTCAAAACAACTATTTTCAAAAAAATAAAACTATTGATCAGAGTATACGTAATCGTGTTTTGGCGTTTTTTATTGTCTTAACGCTGAATCAAAATTATATAAACTGAAAAAAATGTAGCTCTATCTTATATACTTCTATTTTATTTGGTTTTTATGAAATGTCGATTTCACATAGCACCCCGTCTTAAAAACAGTTGAATAAAGCATCTTTTTTTCTTTGAAGTTGATTAATAAGAGGATTAATCAATTGCTCGAGTGACTTGCATGAAATGAGTGTGGTTGTTGAAACAAGCGCGGGTGAATTTTTAACGGCGCAAAGACAGGAATAATTGAGAGCAGATTGAACGCCGCAGAATATCCTGAATATCTGATGGACGGGGTGCGTGGCAGGGGGGGAGGTAGGATTGGGGTATAACTTGCTAATTCATTAAAATGGCTAAAGTTATAGTTCTGTGACTTTAAAATATGTGATGATTAAACAACAAAACCTATAATATAAAAATTTCGAACTTATCGAACTTTGGTCTGACTTCAGCAGGATTGCTGTGGTTATGTGTCTATTGTATTACATATCTGTAATCGATTTTCACCAAATATTATAGTTATTAGAGGCACGCAAGAGATTTTATTTTATTTACATTATAATATTAATTGATGATAACCATATCAAAGACATGGAATCAATTAAAACCAAAAACCCTCCTTCCTTCTTGACCACCATGAGAACTAATTTAAAACTCTGTTAGGACACATAGTTTTAAAAAACCTTTTAAAGACTCCCATATGTCTAAAAAATGATTTTTTTTACGGATTAAATACTAATTAAGGCAATTATTGACTATCAGCCCCCACACCCCCGTGAGTGCGTCCACCAGGTGCGAGCAGAGCTGGAGTCCGTTCCAGCTCATTATCGATGCATGGGACAATCGAAACATTTCAATTATCCAATGAGCCTGTATCGGTGCAACTCACTACGGACGTACTGGGTTAGTTGGAAAGAGTTAAATTTTATCAAAACAATACAGTCTACGTATTGAAGGTTGAAACATCATTTTCTAACAATGTACTTGGAGAAAGTTTGGAAATTAAATAGGAGTTAAACATAAAATTGCTTTAGTTTAAGTCTCCGCTATTTTTATAGAACAGCAGTTGTTTATTATAAAAATCTGTATATAATATCTTTTCCCGTTACTTCATCTGGAAGAGATTGCTTTTAGTGATAAAGCTGCCAATTAAAACTCTAATATTATTTCCTATGTTTTAGTGTGGTGTTTGAATAAACTATTTATTTAGTTACTTTATTTTACCTGTTCAGTCCCATTTGATTTTCATTCAAAACAAATCAATTATTATTAGCTTGTATTCTGCAGCCAACCCTGTATCGGATCATAGTAGTTTGCAATTTAAATGAGGATTCTGGATCCACTTATGATTTCATGAGGATCTACGTCCCGATGTGTGTTACTGTATCAATGGACTCCATTATTTATTATATTTGCTGCCAGTATATAAGTAGTACCTATGTAGTACCTACCTTCTCATTGTTACTGTATTAAAATAGAACATTATCGCTCGACTCGCAGTTTGTGAATGAAAATTGAAAGGGGTTACATGCATAATTATGATATAGGTAAGTTGTTTGTTGTTGTAAGTAAGTTTGTATGAATATGGCGTGCTCTGGTGTCAAAACGTTTTTCTCTTACATGGTTTAACACGGTACCAGGTTACCACGAAGGTACCAGCTTTCCGTTACAATATTGCTATATGGTTTCGGACTGCTGGTACCTAAGCACCTACTATACTACATATATACCGTGTTATCCAACCCATAGGTGGTCCAGATGAATGTTACCGTCACCCGTCATAAGAAAAGTTGTAGATATACCATTCAAATAACTATAGACATGATTTGCTCACTTTTTTGTATATTGTTTGTGGGTTACATATTTAGGTTAAAAATCTTGTGACAAGATAATTAATCAGTTTATAACTACTCACTTATATAGCTATAACTGCAGTCATCCCCATTCTGTTGCGACTCACCTGTGGACAATAACAAATACATTAAATTTCTTTTATTCTCTCTTGTTGAAATCACATTACTTTGTCTAATTTGTAAAAGAAATAGTCACCTCGATTAAAGAACCACAAGTTTAGACCGTTGGCTAGGTCAATGACCCCTATCATAGTATTCACACAAAAGGCCTCGAGGCGTGACAGAAATAAAAAAAACTTAGCTTATTATGACAAACTCCATTCATGTCCCGAAACAGAAAAGTCGTGACATCGCGGATACGATAACGACATATTTAGACATGTCCTATTTAAAAAAGGAACATCTGCTTACGAAATGGGACATGGCATTATTATTTTATAGTTTTTATTTCGTTTGGCAGAATAAGAACAATACCTTTGCCACATTTTCGAAAATAACCTCGGAGAAGAAGCGATTCTTTATTCAAACTCACTAATTCACCGTGGGAGCGCTCGTGTTCATGCAAAAATGAATCTTATTACTCTCATATAGAGTTAGATGTCATTTGTACAGTGTTCTGTCAAGATTCCCTCGCGCGTCACGCAGGATGGCGCGTGATCGTCACACGACATTAGATTTGAATCTGGAACTCCTTAAAATGCCGTAATGGCTGCCGCCTTCCGCGTACACGTTGTCTATGGATTTTATTGTCTATTTACAACGTAAGTTACATCAGTTAACCCTAATTGGGCGCGATAAGTTTGAGGCGAGTCTCATGTTTAATATAAATATGGCCCACGTGCAGGCCCATATAGCGCGACAGCATCCCACACAAACTCAATCCACGGGCAGTAATTTCACCGCAACATATACCACATTTTCACGTAGAACCCCTACTTCATTACAAACAAGTATCGCATATCAAAAAGCCGCCAATGTTTTTACGCTCCATCTAAATCGGCGTAACTTTCTCTCTAGGCTTCTGTCATAATGACGTAACTGTACACTTTATGGTTCGCGTGGAATTTAATTTTGGGCCTTTATATTTTTGACCACGATGTCCCTCGCAGGGCGCGGGGCGTGGCGCGGGGCGGGAGGGGTTCTTTATCACAGATATTGTGGGTACTCTCACGTACGCATATTACAACGTAGGAACCTCTTAAAAGTCGTGAAAAGGTCTAAAGAGGTCAGAGCGGCGCGGTCATGGTGCCTTTGAAGTCCCTTTACTTGTCGATTGATGTGCCGCGGACAAATGGGAGCCACGATACCAATTGGAATTATTGTGGGTGAGGATGTGAGGGCCAAGTATAAAACTGAAAAGATGAAATATTGTTTTGTGTATTGTTTTTAGTTGCAGTAAAAGGCATTTAAATGTTGTTAATGTTAAAACTCACGATGCTGCTAAACTGCTGAGAAATTCACAGTAAAGCTCTTATAATATTTTACCTTACAAAGAGGTTTCAGACACAAACATTTTGAATTAGATCAATATACTCTAACATAGTCCTATTACTAAAGCAGGAAATCTAA
Organism: Macaria liturata; assembly: GCA_964023185.1. Taxonomy (NCBI): domain Eukaryota; kingdom Metazoa; phylum Arthropoda; class Insecta; order Lepidoptera; family Geometridae; genus Macaria; species Macaria liturata. The sequence goes on along the minus strand of OZ026806.1, from coordinate 3,754,898 downwards.
TGTCAAGTTTAGCAGTCAATGTCACATGTCAATGTCATAGGTGCAGTCTCAGTGTTACAGACAATAGTGGCTGAGCCGTCTGCGATGATTCACAACAGCCATTGTCTCGAGGTGAGGAGGGAAGCGGCATACGGGTGTATTGATGGTGGAGGACTCTTGTGGCTTTTTATGGGACGGCTGGTGATGGTGGGATACTATAATTATGCACCAAATATTAATGATCTATTGTTATGATCGGTGAGATAGACAACTCCATATGATTGAATAAGTTTACGTGATTAAACATGAATGTTTAGGATGATATTTGCCTGTGTTGCATAAAATTTCAATTTAAAGGCCTCCAAACATATTTTTATAGTAAATTTTCCCCTGACTCAAAACTCCCCCTAGAAATAATTCGTTCCTATCCACTATCCCAAATTAGCAATTCCAAAGTGGTTTCGTACCGTATTCGCTATAAAACAGAGCGTTCGAAACATTGCTGGATTCGAGCGCCGAATCTAAATTCTAATGAAAATGAAATATTTCGCGAAGCACGCGACGGCGCGCCTAGTTACCACTTTAACTCCATGCCGTGTTTAACACCCCTGGGGCCTGTACCATCTACCACTTTATCAACCATTCACACTGTACTTGGAAACAAATACACTGAAATAAGAAACCTTAAAGCGAGAGCATAGAGTCCACAACTGCCCCTGAAATTTCTGAGTGTCAAATTGGAGCGTCGGAAGTAAGACCCCTGAAATTAGAATTTAGAAGCTCGCGAATGTTGTATGAAACTAACGGATCGCTGAAACGGCGTATCAATGTAGTTAAATGCGATTATTTGGCTGTTTCATGTCCTAGCAAATGTTGTTAGGCGCTCGTGTGAACAGATACCGAGTTTCATGTGAATTTAGCACATAACTACCTACTTAGCAAGTTTATTGGGAACATACAGAGAGCGAATGGAGACCTACGTAATTGTGATTGAAATTTAAGGCATAGAAGTTTATAGAGTACAAGACATATATTATTTAATATTATTTAGATTTCTATAATTTAAGATCGCATAAATTGTAAATTTTCTTTTAACCAAACAATTCTCACTTCACACATAGGGATGTTTGGTGAAAGAAATCATAAATTGACAAACAACGATAATCTCAACTGAGACATCTTTCCTAAGAAAACTACTTCAAAAACTAATTTAGTTTTTCCACTCCGCTAAATGTAAGATTATCTAGTACCCGGCTGGAGTCGGTTTAGTGTTCATACAGAGCCTAGCCTAGTCCTGAGTACCTCCTGGAGGTACCTACCTACTGTCCTTACACCCTTAATCCCAGACGGAGCGGGGCGCGGGGAGGGGGGAAGGAGCGAGGAAATATGGATGTGGCTATTTACAAGATTTTTAAGGTCTATGGATATGTATAGATTTATTAAGATGTACGCAGTAAAATTATAAGTTAAATCGGTTAAATGGCATTGCTTTTGTGTCATATCAATCAGATAAGTAAAATAAATACTTACACATTTGCACAACAAATTATCAAATTATACTAAATGTTGTTTGATAAAATTGGATTTTATAGATATAGAATAACATTAACTTGTCTAATAAGCGTGACGACTAAATGTTTGACGGGCAACGTCAAACTAATTACTTTGTTACATGTTTTATCATATATATTTTTTACGTGGGATATGTTTACGTTTGACTACAGCCTGCCTGAAACATAGAACTAGTAGTCAACCGCGAGTTTACCCGACCTACACTCTACCTTATCCTCGATTCCTAGCTCCACGGTGAGAGCGGCGACGTCGCTTCCGGCCGCGAGTACAGTTTTCCTAATGACGCGAATATTTCCCGCCTCACGCCTGACGTTTAATTAACTATCAAAAGAGGGTACTTGTGAATAGCCTGTACTAACGCAACGCCAGCTCTGACGGCTCTCATTGGCTTATCTGACATAATCCAAAGGTCTGTTTTGACGCGGTTCTACCAATTCAAATATTAACGTTAAAAATTCTAAAGAAAATCAATTAACGTAGCAGAATTGAAATTTAAAAGTCGAGTTCAACAACTATTCAACTTGTATAAGCTTAGAAATGCTCAATATTACATCGATTGCTATTTAAAATGTATAATTTTATTTGATCATTTTAGGTTAATTAAACTGTTATTCTCAGAATTTGGCTAAGCGAATGCACAAAAAAATCGCAAATCAAACCTATTACTTCGCATCACTCACAGTAAGACAGAGCACCTATCTCAGACAATCTTTGACCACAAAATCCTGTCTGTGATTACTATCAACAGTCAGTTCCAGCCAAACTGTGGTTTGTGTTGACACAGAATTTAAAGTAGTTTGTACTGAACTCTATCAAAGTAACTACTATGTATTCTGTGTCAACTCCCATAATCTGTGACTGGGGTGATCGTGCGTGTCCCGACGTGATTGATCAAAGAAAGGAGATAGTTAGAATAAATAAAACAATCTAAGGGAATGCGGTTGATAACAACTTCATAGCAAAAACTTTTTCTTTGTATTACGAAGCTAGTTTTTGAATCACACAGTAAAGGTGGATTCAATGGTCTCCTAGTGAACCACCATCAATATTTAATTGTGTGTTATCCACATTCAAGCGTAATGTTCAAGCTATTTTAAACCAAAACTCTAAATAACCACTAATTATTAGATAAAATTTAATCTGTAAATATGTTTTCTTTGTGTATCATTATTGTTTATGTGTAACTAATACTGTATTCTCTCTCTAACTCATATTTTCGTAATTATTAAACACATTTAGATCAAGCTGTGTACACATATTTTGGAATTTCTTCTGGGTCGAAACCAGGTTTAAATGTATATTCTGTTTTGTGTGCCATTATAAAATAAATAAATTCTTAATTATTTTTCCAATTATCATTGTCCTCAAAATCTAGTTCGTTTGAGTGATTTTTACTTGACCTCTTAAGTGTACACACTCCATATCACACAGTTACATTAATTACCAAACCCGAGTCCGAGCAAAGCCCGAGCTAGCTTAGCTATGCTCCGCCCCGCGTACCCACCTGTCACGTGTCACGCCCGCTGGAGTGACATAGCAGTGACATACAGACTAGACCGCCGCATTATCTACGCTGTAGCTGTTTTATAGGAATAGATGGTGATATTAGTTACGGAGATTTTTTGAGAAGTAGTGTGCAATTCTGAGATAGCAAACAATTTATTATTTTCATTATTTCGTCTGTTTTAAAAAACTACATAGAGTTAATATGTCAATCTTAACCTCAAACCTTTATCATAATTAGTATACATACCACTAAACGATAAGTTTTTGAATTACAATGGTGGAAATAATGAAACCTTCACTACACACACTATTAGGATTACTAAGGAATTCGTTAAAATACCCATCAAATGCAATAAAAAAACATTATAAAAGAGCGTCAATTGATCTCAAACACAAACTAATACCAACAAGCTTACTTTGTAAAACTTTATAAACAAGTTACCAGACATGACAGCAAACAATGAACAACCTTTGAATGCGCATAATTGCACGTAAATACTGTACAGCTATCTCTAATCGACAGTTTAACAGTAATTACACAATACATTGGCTGACAGTTACTGAGGTTTGGACAAACAATCGTTTTGGTTTTTTATAGAAGAATCATTTATTGTTATCTTAGTTAAGTTAGATAAAAATATTTAAACCACATTAATGAATAAAGAGATATTGTTTATTTTTTCCATATATTTTGTTTTTTTAGTCATTTTAAAACTAGCAATTTGATGCAGTTAAAAGAAATGATTTCACCACATTTTGTTTGATTCTCCTGATATTATGCTACACTGTAGTTTGTGACACAAACATATGTAGTTAGGCAAAATAAAGTGGTGAATTAATTTTAATAACCCTAGTAAATGCAATCCAGTGCACATAGCGGGTGCACGGTCGTTTAAAGGAATTACCCATACGTCGGGCATCTGATGGTCGTATAATTAGTAGTTTGTTCAAACGTTTACCTTAATAACCACGCATTATAACGGTGTTTCATATCTTGATTGACAATATCTACGCTTTGATTATTTAGTTTCAATCACGGAAAATTGACTTTGATCAATTAAAACCGAAGAGGATCATTTAGGTGTATATCCTAATTGCCCATTCATAAACGTTTTATTGATTTAAATGAAATAATAGGTTTAAATTTGTAATAAATTTCTTTGAATCGAAATTTTAAACGAAAATACAATATTAATTTCATTACAATTTCTACAAAAAAGGTTATTATTGTTACTCTCACAAAATATTCATAGAAACAACCGAGTATTAAATTCAATCCATTTTGAGCGTCGTAATACTGAGTAATGCTTGAACATCTCCATAATCCAAGTGATCCTAAGCAAACAGCCTCTCTCTGGATCCTGCCGCATACTAAATAAATCGAAACCAAATCTAGGTCTCCGCTGCTCTCTCGGAGTTGTCGAATAAACTTCATTCACAGATTTACTAACTTGAACCCTTTGTAAGTTGTGTCACGTGACACTACTTAGACGGAGTACATAAATATCACTTTTGAAAAAGGCATACGAACGAAATAAAGGGTAACGAACGAGACCAGTTCCTCGCAGGCCAACACGCTAATATAAAGCGGCCTATTCACTCTCCGGCGGCGTGCGACTCGCGCGATTTTTTCACGGAATACGGTCTAGAATACTTTGAAATATTGCCTCGACGCGTGCAAGTTCAGCTCTCGGCACCGCGCTCTATTCACACTCAAATTGAACTCTATAGCGACGCGTTAGGGCACAAGTTGGCGTGCATGGTTCAAATGAATCTTGGCGCCGAATATAAGTTACATACGGTTGCCTTCACAAAAATAACGAACGTCGGCCGAGACGCAGTAGTAATCACGCGCGGTGAATGGGAGGCTCGCAGACTATATTATGTAAAGGATCTTTTGAGCTTTTTCAAAGGGATCCGTAGAAGCGTTTCTGGCGGTTAATTATACGTTACGAAGGCCGTTAGTCTGGAGTTTGTCTTCGGAATTGAATTTTGCATCGCGACGGAGGCTTTACGCCTCTTTGGAACCGCAACTGTTTCGACCGTGGCTTGCGGTTCTTTTTTGATGACTTTTGAAATTACTTTGGCTACCGTTCGTGAGCTTTTACCTTTATTTGTTCAGCTGGAGTGGCTTTTATATCGATTTTTTACAAGTTTGAGCATTTAGATACAAAGTTGTGATGTTAAGGTTTTGTCATTTGTGCTGGGTTTTTTTTACTTGATGTATTTGTAGGTTTATAAAACATTCTTTACGATACACATAACTATATCATAAACCGACATCTATCAGTCACCACACGTTGAAACAAACAAAGCTCATGAACATTTTTCAACAGACGGCGAAAAATATGAAAAGTTCTTGCACATTACTCAGCGCATAGTGCGAGTTCCCGGCTTCACCTGCACATTATTACACCGACTGCACTAACTTTTATACTGGCAATAAATTCCGTTACTCTGCGCTAGTAATAACTACATATAACTGTATATTACTAGTTACCTGTACTTCTGCGAATGGTACACCTCGCCAATACAATTTTGCAATATACCTACATCGCTTTGGATATGTAAGAACTTACTTATGAAATAAACATTTTATACCTTATTTGATTCAGAAATTCGATTTTAAATATGATTCATGAAATTGAACATTATGTACAAAAACAATATGTGTAACTACAAAAAAGGGGCACTTAGATAATCTTTAGAAAAGCCAGAGAGCAGCGTGCCCAGCATACTGGCCGCATTACCACGCTGGATGGCAATACATATAAATAACATAACTAGTGGCTGATCGGTTATAAACTTTGTTCCCTCGGTCATATAGCGAGCTATTTCTAGGTATAACAGGTATAAATGGCCTAGCGTTTCCCTCGACAGCACTTTATACACTGCGTATTGGCTTCATACCTTCCAAATTAGAGCTATAAAGGTTTTATTGGACCATAAATAAAACTTCCGTGTGCTATTGTGTTGTACAGCATTGTTTTTGAGTTTGGTAGAGTGTAGTTGTGATATATTGAAATCAGTAAATCATTTATCAAAAAGAAGGATACAGATTTCAAAAGCTTCCTGTGTAAATATCTATTTTTGTATGTAGTGACTATTTTAGTTTTGGTGGAAACTATACCTATATGTTGTTATTGTAGTGTTTTGATTAGCGATAAAATGGTAAGGTAATGGTATGGTAGTAAGTGCTAGCCGGTTATTACAACTAAGATAAAATGGTAGTACTACTTTACGCTACTAACTAAAAAATCTAAATATATTAAAGTAGCTATGATATTTGCCTGTGAAGATTCCAATATGTAAATACTCGACATTTTAGGTCCTTAATTTGGGAGTAGAATGAGAAGTTAACATAATATAAATCATCAACATCTTCAGTCCTCACCAACTACTTGCTAGCCCATTGCAAGATATAGATCGTCCCTGTTTGTTGAAAACTTAATAAATAAGTCACACCAAATATCCAATATCAATGCCGTATATTATCTCCTTGTATCCCCAATAAAGCGCTATAAGCTATCATAAGCCCAGCGCGGTAATGCTGTGTGCGCGTAGATTAGGCATGTTTGTCTGTCAGCAGCTGTTTGCGCCACTTCATGACCGACGTTGGGGCGATTGCTTATAGCGCGGTGCTGATTTGTGGCGGGATTGTGCATAAATAAGGTGCAGGGAGTTTATAGTTGTGATTTTGGAAGGATAGGTAGGAAATCTAACTATTAAGGCGGGACCCAACAGTTCGGTAATGTATGACAGTAGCTGTTTGGTTTAACTACTTGACCAACATCAACACATGTACGCGGATTTTTTCCTTACTTTGTCAAAAATAGACAAAAACAAAGTGCAGTGTATATTTAAACTAATTACAATTATGTAGTTATCACGGTAGAAGTCACTCCATCTAACATTGAGTAAGTCAAAATTCCGTTTCAGGAACCAAATTCCTCAGTATATAAAATCAGATATTGCATCAAATCTAATTGAATAGTGCTACGAAGTTTGCTACGCCTAGGTTTGTAGACGGTCTACGCCGTAGGCACCGCTACGGACACGTAGACTAGTGTTAGTACGTGCAACGTGCATTCCTCGCTAACATGTTGCTAACTTTACGAACAGTTTGTAGGAGCACTAGTTTCTGCCTGTGGCTTTACTTGTGTTAAGAAGAATTTAGTGGAACTGTAGATGTTGTACTTTAATAAGATTAGTAACTAAGAGAACCGAATTACGATTGAAGGAACTATGCGCTATGTTGCTTTAAAACAATTGAACCTACTATCTATTATATAATTGTTACACCGAAAAATCCTATTTGTTTTGCAATCACACAGAAAAATCACAAAAGTACTAAACAAATACTGCAGGGCTGAACACCGGTAACGCGTGTACCGGCAGCGATTAGCGGAACAATAGGCATTAGAAGAGACAAATCGAGCGTTTAATCATCAGGCGTATGAGTGATGTGCGCCATCAGTCGCCGGACCGGGCCGGGGCTGGACTGTGCCGGGGTATGTACCGGTATACTTAGGACACGGGGGACGAATTTTTTTTTATTTTTTTTAGTATACGTAATCATAAATTTAAATATTTTGCTGTTACTCTCAGATCATGTAAAGATTTTTTTAATTGTTTTAGAATGTTTTTGAACGCTTATTTTTTTTAACTACTTGTTTTTGGTATTGATAAAGACTTTATATTACATTACGACTTTATTTACATATTACTTATGACAAAAACAATGTATGTATGTTATTGTACTTAGATAAGAAAAAGTAGCTCACAAAATAAGGTATTATGCTAACAATAATAGCGGTTACTCCGTCCCGCGTAAAGTGGATTATCTCGGGTAATCGGTGACATTATGAGTTTTGACGTTTTTGGTTTCCCACAACACACAGCCGCCGTTATGAATCGGCTTGTGGGATTAAAAGGAGGCTCGATTGTTCCACTCATGCCCACCTCCCACACACAAATATAAATATCCCTTCCAATTTTTCACAAAAATAGCGCATAACGTAATAGCCAGCAATCATTTGTCCAAAAATACGTGCATATATCAACAATTTTATTTCTAACCATGAATATTTAAAACGGAATACTTATTGGAATCGGGGCCGATGAAGTTTCAACCCAGAGAACTAATAAAATCAATCAGCTATCAAATTCGAAAACACGAGCTCGCCTATAAAGCAATCATTGTAATTATACAATAATATCGATGCTCATAATTTAATTAGAGAAGGAAGAATATAAAGTCCAATTATCTGTTACATCTGTCGGCCGCTAGAGGGCGCTTATCTCGCGAACGCAGCGAATGTTTTAATTGGTTTATAAATAACTCTTTACCCTCCGAGTCCATCCAGAGTTATGAGGTCGGGGTGACCGGAGCCCTTGGATTAGTACGCAGTACGTTACACGCAGGATGTCTTCTAAACAATACCGAGCTGGATATAAGCTATTAGGTACACAATAAACGGTCGTAATTATAATTTTGTTTAAAAATTTTGTACCGCTTTTTTCAAAGATGCGGCCTGTTTGTTTTAATTCAATTAAGTTGGCCGCTTTTATTTAATGTTAAACGCGCCCATACAGCATTATGCTGGGATTATTTTACGCAGTTTAAATTATACATTTTTGTGGATAAATTACCAGCTAAGAGCTGGCGGGGTTTATGCTAAGTTAAACAAAGTCAACCGCACATTAAACTTGCCATTCCACAATCTCAAACATTACGAGCTGTAATTTAACTACAAATACATGTAAAAACCTACGTACTTGATGAATGGCTGTATTTGATACGAGAGGCATACAATAGCTTGAAATATTGTAGCTGTATAGCGCAGACAGCGCGACCCTCCGACATGATTGTTTATTACAATACTCAATACAATAAATATTACTAGCCATTCGCATAGACAACTTTGGATGTAGATCTTTCACCACCCCATTTTAATGGCTCCTTTATGATTAATGGTAGCGAGAGGTTGGGGTATCGAATATTGCATATTTGGACGTCCCCTATCTTTTTGAACATTAAAAGCATCACTACGATGTCTTTTTCGTATTTCTTCTTTTTTGCTGTCGCGTGATGGCATAATAATGGGGTTTTCATTACATTTAATGAATTTGAAAAATGATTGTAAAGAAAGAGAAGTTTTGATTTCATTAATTTTGATGGATTGTATGTGCAATATGTGCGTACTTTTATTTACGGGTACTTTCATAAATGTTCGACCCCAGTTTGATGAGAAATACCTATAGATTCTTATATTATAATTTGACTGGACTTAGTTTTTTATGCAAATTTAAACAATTTAAATTAACATGATTAAAGTGGAAACGTTAATAATAATTATCTCTCGCATTACATGTTCATGTCGCAATACTCGCTTCTACCCCGCGTGTCCTGTATCGCGGTCATTTGGTTGGTCGCAGCCACTAACGTCTGGGGACCACATTCGGCCGCCGATAGAATTTCACTCGCACGCTCGAATTCGGCCGAATAAAATTTTACCGAAATTGATTCGGCCGAGCGGCGGCAAGCAGCAGTAGACCGTGAAATTGGCCGGCACGGTCACTCGCCCGCTGGTATCTTCGCCGTTTGTACGAATTATGCGTGCATGTCGGCTGTCGCTTTTGGCCTCCTGAATTATACATGTGTTCGGCCGCCCAGTGATTTAGTGCGCGTCTTCCGACCTGTCGCTAAGCGACGCTTCCGCTCGCCTTCACTACGACTTTATGTGGCGTTTGTTTCGCGACAGTTTTGCTTTATTGCCCATTATTCTGACGATACACTTCGTAATGGATTACGCTAAGTGGATTGAGGCTTTTCGAAGAAGTTGATTGTGTTGTCTGACCAATGTACTAATCCGTCGATATAATGATGTTAAGTAAATTAAATATTGAATATTCTTTGTAAAGAAAATGTTTATAAAGCAAAGGATGTTAAAAATACTACCCTCCAATATAAAGCGCAAAAATACATCAACAAAAAAGCACACACAGTTTGTAGCGTCTTTTGATCAAGTCACAATGGGCAGTGCTGGGTCGGGGCACATCTTTACAAGTCAGAGCCAGCCCTAACATTGAGGCCGTTAAATTAACTGATGGTGTATTCTTCCACCCTCCGCCATTCAATGGTCAGTGCCATTAATTCTTTGGGGGTTTTCATGGGAAAAGGAATCGGAAGTTACTATTTTGGCATCTAAATGCAAGCCTGATGAGTAATCAGGAATGTATAGAGCTTCTTTGGGGGAGAGATTTATTGTATTTTGATGGTGTTTTCTGCAGTTACATAGAGATGTTTACTTTGGAGCCGCGGTGGTTCTAATTTCTAAATTTGCATTTCATTTTATTTTCTCTACAAACAAACATTTTTCATGCAATGAAATATATATGAAAAGTTGCTCAGTTGTTTTTAAGTACAATATGATAAAGAATTGTGTTATAACTTACTTAAATTATGTAAAGTTGGGCGCATGGATGGTTATTTGTAGCTCCAACTTACCTGAAACAAAGATACAAAACAAATAAGAACGTTTAATTTTTGAAATCATGCAATTAAGTTTATTGAATGAATTTTAATTAGATAAAAGTAAGGTCGAGCAGAAGAAAAAATGTTTGCGTAAATAAAAAAATGATTATTATGTACACAACAAAGATGAGATTAATCCAATTATATTTGCTGGAACCTTTAAATCAAGTTTACAAAAGGCAGACCTCCGTCAATGTGCGTTGACAATATTTACTGTAATCTCTCGACTCTATCTATTCTATGGTCCAGGTAGAGAACACAGAATAGAACATGGCAGATGGACAACTTTGTGATCAGAAGTATAAGCATTAAGTATGCATTCACATTATGCGTATATTTATTTCAAATGCTTTAATAACATGTTGTTGATATTATTATTATTCATTAATAAATTATGTTTTAAAAAAATAACATGGTTTGTTAATTAGAAATTCATATTATGACAAACAATAGAAAATTGATTTTGAACAACAATTACCATATAAAATTGATTTGTTTCTCACAAAATACAATCAAGTAATATCAACACAATTCTGCTTCGCGTGCCCAATGGGACAAACTTGTCCATCTGCGTTGCTTTACCTTGGAGAAATTCTTCAAGTCAGCCCCTGATAACCCTCGAGATATCAAGATTTTTTCTACAACTTCCTGCACACGGGTTTGCTCAAGATACGAGTGCTATCCGAGCGCAAAAAATGACAAACAGATAGATTTATCTGAAACATGCTGGGCACGCTGCCCTCTGGTAGTGGGCTGGAGCACTTAGATTATCTTTAGGCTTTTCTAAAGATTTTCTAAGTGCCCCTATTTGTAGTAGTTAGAAGTAGTATGTTTAGTTTTTCTTCCCTTGTTTTTATATTTTATTATTGTAAATAAAGTTTTTTACTCTGAAACATACGTGACTGTTAAAAGGTTTGTGTGATTACTTTAAAACACTTTGTTAGAAAAAAATGCTTGTGTAATTTATACAAATCAGTATAGAGCTTTTTTTATAGGTTGCATATTTTTTTTAACATACGAATATACGAACTAAAAGAGCAAAGAAACAGAGAGATAGTGCAAGGAAATAAATAAATAGTGTTTATAAACACACGACACATTACCAAGCGAAGTTCGCACAAGTAACTCACTTAGCGCTAACTTCGGCTTGTTCCCGAAAACAAGTTGAAAAAGCAAGCGGAGCGAACTTCCTAATCCTTTCACGGCGCGCCGATAGCGAGCTTTTAAGCTAAAATTATTAAGCACAACTTGCGCTGACATCTACTGGGTTACTGAGGTAAATGATACTTTCCTAATTTTATACATTTTTGTAGTCAAATTATTTGTTAGGTACCAATTGATGTAATGTTTGAAACGTAATGTAAAGTATGAATAGTTAAATAATAAAGATTTTGAAAAAATTATATTTAAATATGTAAAAAATACTTCTAACTTTAATAAGTAAAATTTTGACTAAGCAATCAGAATTTACAAAATTCAGTCATCACAATAGCAACTACATAACCACTATACATACTGTATCTGTTTATGCTCTCAAGTAGATTTACGATTTCTTTATTATCCTGATATAATATTGATTACTGTTATATATGCAGGAAACCACTGTAGTACCTAATTTCCCTGTATAGCAAGCTTTATAGCTAATATATTAAGCTTTTACCAGAGTATGACACCTCAGAAATAGCTTGTGAAGGCTAGAATTAAAGCTCAAATTAGTTTTGATTGTATCAAAACTAACTTGCGGGCTTTATGATTCTATATTAGAATACAGGTATAAAATAAACTTTGAACTCTGTAACATTTATTTATGTAACATTGAATTATTTATTCATTATGAATGCCTTAATTTACTTACAAATATAATTAAAAAAAGTATTCATATATATTTTGATTATCATAACATTCTCAATTAGCACAAATACACGCAAAATATAATATGCATAATAAAAAAGTGTCTTATCTAAATTACAACCCCATACCCCCAAACAACAGTTTCTATGCACAACATGTAAATTACTACTTAACTTTAAGATCATCTTTTATTAACCGACTTCAAAAAAAGGAGGTTATCAAGTGTATTTTTTCTCTTTTTTATTATTGCAACTTTGTAGCGGAAACTTTCAACAAAAAGTGCATCACATGATACTGGACTAATAATAAAACAATGTTTATGTTTATGTTGTCTGAAACTTTGCATTTTCAAGTTAAACACAACTTTGTGATTAACATCCACACGGTCCACGCTCCAAGTTTGGAGGTCATCGTCACTACAATAGGGTATGTTTAGAACCAGTACATACGAGATGAAAATGCAAAAAAGTGTAAAACACGTGCTTTATTCAAGATTTTTGTATAAAAAACATATCGATTAAAAACTGCATGCATTTATCTAAAAATTAAATTAATTCATTTATTTTTAGGTTTCATCTCAAAAATCACATAAGCAACATGAGTAAATAAATAAATTAAGCAAACGCAATTTGTTGGTTTATTTAATATTATTATTATTCATTTTACATAAATATATTTAAATAAAACTTTTACTTCGAATTTTGATGCTTTATTTTTTAATTTCAAGTTTAGTACATAAAAACCATAGTAAAATATAATTCTTTCCGTGAGCAGTGACACCCAGCCGCTATAAATAAACATTAACCATCATCCCCCTCCAAGTCTGCGGAAGCACAATTTAAAAGATTTCAATGATATTTCTACTTTAAACTTTTATACATTTTCTCTAAAGCTAGAAAGTTAAGCAGCTGAAGATGTCTCTGCTATGAAAGTGGAAGCTCCTCCTAAAACACTAGAAACTGAACGTAATTGAAAAATGATAACGAAAAGCTCTTTAATAAAAGCTCGTTTATAAGCTCGTAAATATTTTATGCAAAACTTATTTTGAGTAAATGTAATAATGTTGTTGCTGGTAAAGTTGACATTATTATTTGCAAATAATACTTGTTTTTATACAATAAAACTTTCATTATGAGATGTATGATATATATCAGTAACAATAACAAATTTTACACCTACAGATATCAAGGGAGCGTAACAAAAGTTACTGTATACGTAATTAAATATCAACTTCAAGCCAGTTCTTTCTTAAAACTATACCTACTCGTATCCAAAAGAATTTGGAAACAAATAAAGTCAGTAACCACAGAAAGTAGTCAATAATTCCCCCATTTCTCGACACAGCGGCATCAATAGCAGGTTTCCAGAGCACTGCATCAGTAGATATTTTATTTAACCCTTCCCTCTGATAAATGAGGCGGCCGCTGGAGGAGGAAATTGATATTTCACTGGAATAACCCCGCACTGCTCACTGAAATACAACTGGAATGACCCCGGAGTACTGGCAACTCAATGACACATTATTTACTTGTTAAAAACCGTCTAACTCAACAACTTTTCAAATGATTCACTGTAATAAATAATTTAATTTTTTTTAGTTGTCAATGTTGTTATACAAGTGTATCTCAAAAAAAATGGTTCTTTATTTTAGTGTGAACCTATAAATATTTCTAGAAACTTATTTTTATTAGTTATACATTTTTTACGTATTCATTGACAAGTCAAGGAAGAGATTTTATCAAATAAAAAAATGTTTCTAAAATTCCACATTTGACCTGAGATATGTATCAAATCTAGCTTTTACCGAAGAGCTAGATAGCGAGCTCGATCTAGCTTTTTATGTCTATTCCGATAGCATGTCGATTCAACCTGGCTCGGACCGTCCAGTGCAAACAGCGCGACAGACAGGCGGCCGGTTGTAATGTTTTATGTATGTACTCGTATGTATGGATATTCCCAATGTTGATTGTTCTTATTGGAAGTGCCATTAATGAATGAGAATTTTAAGTAGCCTTATTTTAAAGTGAATGAAATACATTCAAATAATCATAATCATAATCATCATCCAGTAACACTTTTGAAAACAGCAGTTTTTGACGAAATATCAGACACAGACACAAATATTTATTCATATCTAACAAACAGCAGTTACATGTCAATACAAAAAAAAAACAATTAGTTATCACATCTTTAGTCATAATCGACCCATATGTTTATAATTCATTCTGGAAGCACATAATGTAGCTGTCATTGTACTTTCATGAAGTTTAATATCACAGAGATTATATACAATTTTTTTAGTAATCAAAATGAGTAATTAATAAATATTATAGCTGTATAAGTCTAGAAAGATTAAATTTAAGCATAATAAAACTAGTGTCCACAACCTTTCATCAGACTGAAGGTTAAAAGTCCCGATTACCATTCCGCAGCTCCACAATGGGGTTTTTTCCCGCGATTTAGCAGTGGAGTAACAATATCCTGGATTGGAGCATTGTAATCCTGCTGGCTCCGTCCTAAACAAGTATTTGCTTAGGAGCCTTACAATGGACTGCCTACGGTAGTTCGTAGCGAGGCCTATGACGGAGAAACTTATGTATCTACGTAGCACTGCTACGCCTCGTAGACGCCTACGCTTATGTGTAATCGCTGCGTAGCAAAAACATAAGCACACTTCAACATTTTATTGCTCGTAGTTCAGTTAATTGAAGTTTTAGAAGCAACGACTTAAGTTATGAAGCTATTGTAGCGTCAGTTTACTTCACACCAAAATTTGCGATTCGCATAATGAAGAAAAATCTATAGATCAATTCCTTGTTTCTTATATATTTTTTTAAAATAAACGTTCTAAAAATACGATCTATTTTCCATTTGACTTGATTCCGCTAATTACGATCAATTTTTACACTAAACTCGAAACAAACTTTGGCAGCGGAAATTTGATATAATTGGTCATTTATTCTGCCATCAATTCCGATTAATTTTACATCAAATTCGCGACAAGTTTCTGGAAACTCTCAACTTTTGGATCAACAACCGCCCGCCGAAGTTGAAGCAAAATATATCCAGTTTGGATCTCTGATATTAAATAACACGACGATTATCGAAGAATACGTCAAAGGTTCTTTAAATGACTTTTATGAACATGGTTAAGTATTTGTAAAAAAAATCGTTACCCAAAGAGACATTTTTCACATGTTACCTAGTTAGTATAAATATTTTCGAATGAAACTTCGGAGCTAAAAGTGTTGTTTATTTATTTTATTTTGTCAAATTTTGATAGCAACTCGTTTTTTACTACGATCATAAACCTCAATAGAGATTTTGTCGTATAACTCTGTATGCTTCCGTTTCGAAGAATTGAGCGGGACAAACAGAATGAAGCAGCTTTCAAAATCTGTTTCTTCTAAACTTTTTAGACCTAAAGCTCAACGAGTTCCTTTTGAAAAGAGTTTTAAGTACTTAAATAATAAACTTTGAAAGGCTCTTAAAGTATTTTTTTTCTTACGTTAAAAAAATAGGATTACAAATTTAATATATCTCAGTAATTTAAGGCTTTTGTTAAATTTGAGAACAGATTTTCTATACAACAAGGCTATATTTATTAAATCAAAAATATATGTATGTTCTTTTGTTACAAGTGATACGCTAGCAACTACTTAGTTCCATAATAAATGAAACAAATTTATGAATATTCCGAAGAAAATCAAATAACACTTTCTAGTCATTAATAAAACTACTAGTTCATTTTTTTTTTTTTTTACGTGGGATATGTTTACGTTTGACTACAGCCTGCCAGGGTGTAACACGTTTACCTAGAAGATACCTATTAACTCTAGATTTGAAAACCCCTGGATTGTAGTTCGCAGGAAACACAGCTTCTGGTAAAGTGTTCCAAAGCTCATCAACAGTTTCAAACATTAACTCTACAATAAATTGGCCTAACGTCGTCTGATCCCAATATTTAGTTTCCGAGTCCAGCACGCGGTCAGTGGCGCTACTAATTGTTCTCTAAGCCCTACTTGTAATTCCAGCAGAGTGCGCTGCATGTGACAGCGGTGAGAAATCAACTGGACTTATCTACATACGTTCACACGGTATGTGAACGAATACTTGAAGTTTTGGAGACGTCGATACAAAGTTTGAGATTCTTTTTTTAAATTTTAAATATTTCATTTGAATATGGATTTTGGTCGTTTTAAATTTGGAATAAACAATGATTATTATATTCAGCAATTGTGATCGAATAGGTAGATAGCATTATAATATTTAAGTAAAATGTCATAAAATTGGTTTGATTAGTGTGATATAACGTTTTCTTAGGTATGTAATGTTGACAAAAGCTAGTTTACATAGAGTTTAGTATGGACCAGAAAAAATACAAGAGAAAGATATAATATAAATAAGCAATATAACTATACAATCGCATAAAAAGATCACAAACGCAAGTAAACATCACAAGAATCACCCGACTTGTTTGTCCCAGTGTTTGTACATTACGCACATTTATCAAACAGATCACGATAGGGATGCCAGTTATTAATAGCTATCTAATAGCTATTTAATAACATTTTTAATAAAAGAAATACAAGTAGATGAAACGAGACAAGGTTTTAGTTATCAAAATGATAATTTGTCAAATAAAATAAAACTTTGCTTAAGGGGCATATTAACAGTTTTTAATTTAATAAAACAAAAAGTTGGAATTCTTTTAAACTATAACTACACAAGAGATTTTAATGACTCTAATAAATAAATACACACCTCGTAGTATATATCTACTTATAACCTACTGTTTTTTTTTATGTTTAATAAATAACTCTGCCAACCCTACTATCTAATAGAGACTACATAGCTATAACCGTAAGAAGCAAATATATTTGTTTACTCGCTACATGCGTGTAAGTAAAACTTTACCTATAAAGTGGGGGAATCTGCCTCCATGGGCTTTCTTACATAAACGTAGTGTTGATTAATAAGACTTTTCTCATTACTTTGCTTAGATTTTCCCATTAGATGAATGTATCTTTAGGTCAATGAACTCTTTGATTGACGAAGAAAAACTAACGATAAGAAACAGAAGTAAGTTTTGAAAGGCAAATATTAAATTGACATTATAATGAAATATAATCAAAGCTTGTATGAGTTTAGATATATATGAAGTTGTTTAGAAATTATTATTTTTATCACGTAATAGGCTTACGTTTGACTACAGCCTGCCTGTTTACTGTGGTTTATATCTACGGCTTTGGAAACAGTGCTTCATTTCATATATTTTTTTTATTCTCATTTAAAAAAAAAAATCTATTGGAGCAAAGAAACAACTACGCAGAAACTAATCCAGAAGTGCAGTGAACGCGACAAAGAATCAAATTCCCGAGTGGAGAGTGCGGGGAAAAAGTGCAAAAAACACCCTTATTCCCTCACATAGAGGGTCGTGTTCCAAACAAAACAAAAATCCCAAACGATTTCGCGAAAATGGCCCGATTTAACTTTTTCAATTAAGCGGATACAGGCCGCGGGTGTATTCTGACCTAGATACTTCATTTTTGTACAAACACCTGAGTAATCTGTGACGTCACTCGTACCTACTGCTGTTGATGCTGTGACGTCATAGTAACTGCTGTTTATACTGTGGACGGTGCGTCGACACACACACACACACACATACACATATAATAATAATAAATAAATATTTCAGGACATATCACACAGCGCCATCTAGCCCCATACTAAGCTTACGCTTGTATCATGGGGACTAGATAACGGATATAATACATATATACTTTTCTTTTGTAAATACATACTTATTATACATAGAAACGACCAGACTCAACACAAGTAATTACAAATTTTAAATATTCATAATTACTTGTGTTTTGCTGGAATCGAACCCGCACCCCTAGATTAGAAGGCAGAGCCACTACCAACTAAGCTAACGGAGCAGTCAGCAGTTAACAAGGGCGTTAATTGTTTTTGTTGCATGCGAGCTCAATGGTAAAAGTAATGACTAAATATAGGTATGCTAGTTTTTACTAAGTAATGATTATCAATTAACAATAATGTGAAATCCGATATTTTTATCCGTATTTATCAATCACAACCTGAAAAATATGTACAAAAGTACTGCAGGTACAACGTGTCATGTATGTCGCCTTGTCAATATTATAGGAGAAAATAAATGTCATTTGCCCAAGGATTTTTTATTTCATCCCTCTCTTTCCATTTGCCATACAAAAGTTTATCCGAATCAGAAATCAGAGCACATCCAATTTAAAAACATTTGACGCTTTGTTGTCGGAGCGTATCCGGAATCGAACCCGAACCACAATCTGTGGAATTGTAGAAATCCGTAGAATTGTAGAAAATGTAAAAACCCGAGTCCATTATCTTCGTCGGATCAGAACTCGTTGGAAGTTGGTAACGCGATAGGAAACGTGGCTTCTTTCAATGGACTTTACTTGCGAGAGAAACATTTTTGTTACTATCTGTGCCTCGGATCTAATGTTTTCCTTCAACTTAAAAGGTCCAGCGGTATAAACGGCTTCGAATAATACCTTGCCTTATAAAGAATTCATAAAACTGACAGTAGTAAACAACCGTCAAATGTAGTTGGAGACGTCTCATTTACATATTTTATTCACATAACAAGAAAAAAAACGTTTAAAATAGATATTTCAATTTCCTTTTCAAAAATTTGAAGCATACAAATGGTACTTGGAACGCTCTAACTAGTCCTAAATAAGCTCACGCCGCGGTCGCAATTTCAAACTTGACTCAAGAAACTAACTTATTAAAGCGAACATGAAAGCTGCTGAAAACTGAATTACGCCCACGTCGGTAACCTTGTCCCAATTAAAGTTCCAATCAAGTGTCGGCAGGTAGTGGGACTGACCGCGGCGTCAAGCCGTCACGCCGGCCGCTGCCGCCGGCTGTCCGCCGTCGCTGCCGGCGACTCAAGTCACGCCGAAGTCGGTCGCGGCGAGCCGACGCCGGCCGAAGTGTGCCCGAGTGGGCGCGATCAATACCCCCACCCTAGTACCCGCGCCTCGCGTCAATTCCGGGGGCAAAAGTCACGCTTTCGGGATAGCCGTCGATTTCGGACTGTCAGCCCCCGATTGAGTACGTGTGCGCTCACAGCACGTCTCAGTACGTCGGTAACGAGCGGAACCTAATGTCGAATTTTGAATTTAAAGACGGTCCGAACGAGCCGCGATCGGTATTTGAATTTGAAATTAGAACCCGTCTAATGTTGTTATTCTTAACTCAAATCTTGAATTCCAAATACGGCATGCTCGTACTTAAGTATCTTCTACGACAAAATGTATATAATATTTCTAGAGTAGAGCAAATATTGAACAAAATAGATATTATTTCCAGTATCGATGTAAACAACGGCAAACTATATTTATAGGGTACGGCACACATTAAGAATTGTGTTGATATGTTTACAATACATCGTGTAAACACGCCTCGAGGAGGATGTTGGAACACGGGACTCGTGAGATAAAATTGTCGGTCTCTCAGATAAGTAGGTCACGAAAGCGATGTCAAGTCGGGGACAGACACTTAGATTCACCACTTTCACGCGACTCAAACAAAAATAGTTGAGGCTCGCTGCAGACAAAAAAGAATCGTCTTTATAAATTGTCTTTTAAAAGTATGACTGGCTGAATTGGAATTTAAAATTCAACAAATCCATCTCTTACTCAAGACAATGGAGTTTATAAGAGTTGGTCGAGTAGTGATGTGGTAGAGTCCATCTCCGCTCGTGGAGTACTACGTACTTATAGCGCTGCAGATCTGTGAGAGTAATGACACCGAAGCGAGTTCCACAAACTCGTTCTTTAAAGCGTTGAGAGGAGCTCGACTTGAATCGATATCAACATATTTTGGAGCAAGTTGAGCAGTAAGTGGGTCACGGTCGAGTCTCCAACGAATGCGGGGAAAAAACACAATCCGCCCTCGAGGAAGGAGCATAGCGAAATTAAAACGTCGCCGTAGGCAAAACTAGGGTTTTGTACCGAATAAGGATGTCATTATCTCGACACGCGAAAGACGGGACGCGAAAAAATCAGGCTGTATTCAAACGACGAAAAACAGATACATTTTTTTCTCGGAAATGTGTTTAATTATATTGCGGAAGCTGTATTAAATGGAGCGTTGATTGAAACGGGGCTAATAATGCTGCTGAACTCAACGGTTTTACAAGAACAAGCTTTTGTTTTTTGTTTATGTTTAGTTAAGACTTCATTCAATTACTGCTTACCAAGAAAAACAAATTTTAAACTTGAAACGTCAGAAATTTAAGTGGCAGTTGTATAGAACTAGACACATATTAAATATAAAACCATATAAAAAACTCTTCAAAATTCTAATATAAAGTAACCAAGTGTTAAAAATCTGCAATGAACACAACCACTTCAGTTACAAAATAAAACCACTCTCAAAACCAAAAACAGTTGAAGTTTCGCTAATAACAAGTTATACTAACTTAATCCCCTATTACGCAGACTTAAGCACGTTATTAAACAAAGTTTTAGTATCAAATTTGTAGTTTATGTATATTGTGTGAAAACGCGGGGAGGTAATACTTCTCTCGTAGGCGCTGTTAATGAAATTGTTTATGCTTAAAGCTAACTTAACGTTCACATAAGTTAAGATGGAGTAGCTTAGCTTGAGCTGAAATTTAAAGCGATGAAGAAACGTTAAAGTGTTATTATTAATAGAAGGTTACAGTGTATTGGTAAAAACCGTAGACTATTAAGTACATTTTTTAGTGTTGCAACTATGAAAAATATAGGTTAGGAACAAACGCGCTAACAGAACGTGTTTTAAAACTAATTGCAGATCTTCGATAACGACTATTGTAAGATTCGATGCAAGTGGTACAATATAGAGAAAATTTGTAAATCCAAAGCATTCATATTATTTTCTGGAAAGCTTGGTACCCTAAATTTGAAATATGTGCATAGATAAAACCTGTGAAGCAAATAAAAACAATCATTTACTAAAAAAGTCTGAGCAGTCCAGTGCAGAACGATAATAAAACCAACTTTTTGCAACATTAAAAATTCAACAGCTTTCGCAAACACTTATAAAAAACATTAAATTGTAAAGCATATTTCGATAAAAAACACACAACCGCTGAACCAGTAAAAGGGTTACAAGTAAGTCCAATGAATAGGGACGACCTCCATGAAATATTAATGAGAGTAATCGAAAAAAATACAAATGTCTAATCCTAAATACATACCAATTTGGAGACAATTCTTTTTCGGGCGTTAATGGGTTCAACTTTAACCCTTTTTAATGCTCACAGTGAATTAATGAACGATTTCACGAGGACAATGAACTTTTGACACTGATATGACATAATGGTTGTGATGTGATATAAATTAAGAAATTTTGGCATAATGTTTATTTTTAATTTAAAATTGAAAGTAAGATTCTTTAAAAAAGTTATTTTAGTTTTAGTGCTTTTAATGCAGCTATTCGATATTTGTCTTAAGATATGTATATACATACATATATATGTAACTAGCAAATTATGTACCTAATGGCCGATCCACTATATTTTCATATCCTACATGCGTTAGTACCAGACTTGTTCGATAACACTGCCACATAATATAGCCTAAGCGCTGATGATAACAATGATACTACAAAATCTGACTATCATTGCTTATGATAATGATGATGGTATAGTGTTGAAAAAATCCTCAGCGTCAAATCCTGCAAGTCTCGAACACGTAACGTAATTCTGTGCGCGCATGCATCGTAAATTTACGGCCCCTGGGAGCAACTCGTGTACTTTACTGCGGTTAGCTTTACGACTCGCGTGAGCTACAGGCGGCAGCGATCTAAACTAGCTACGAATCTAAAAATAGCTTTGACCTTGAATCACTTCCGTAAATACTACCGTTGTTTCAAACGGTTATATTCCCTAGTCCATATACAATTGATAGGTATTGATTTTCAGTTACCTATTGTTTGATAGAATTTGTACATTAGCATTTGAAAACCAGATTTTGGACAATTATGCAAATAGCATAGTCGAAAGCTAACCTATAGATGTACATATTTTATTGGTGGACGGTTTTTAGTAGTTTCTGAAGGAAAGGAAGGAGACTAATAAAACCGATATATATTAGGATACTACCGCAGAATAATTGATAAAAAAAAATATCGTAAAAATATGTGAATTGTTTTATATAATATATACATATTCTATAGTTATGTGAGAGATCAATTTTATGAGAAGCTTTATTAGCTTAATAACTACTATATCATGTGGTCATATTATTCATGCTCCGCCACCTCTCATGCTATGCACCGCATCTAATACCGCTACCGGTTTCCAACACCTACGCTGGGTTTCCACTATATTCCTATTTTCTGATAATATCTCAATATGTTACATTTTATTTTTATTTTCTTGTTTATTGACCGCGCTAGATTAAAATTTCAAACTTTTATTAAAACTCTGATAAAGCAGAGTCTCGTCGAGTTTCCGATAAGCGAAACATTCTGATTATCGTTTTATAACTATAAATAAAAGGGAAACAGACTTCAAATGGCTTTTAGTGGGGTTTTTCGTGTTTTACAAAACACAAAGTCGTGTTTCTGGGTTTTTATTGAGCCATCAGAAGTTAGAAGTATGTTTATGAAGTGTTAATCAGAGATTTGTGTCGCAAGAGTTCATATCTCAACGTTGTTTATGAAACATTTACTTTTTGTGTTTTTATATGAAAACAATATATCTGACGTAATAAATTCGATCCTCGTAATTGCGTAAAAATCTGTAAACCTAAATTTAAAGTCTGTTGAAATAATATGCCACATCTCTTTAATGTTGCGTACCAAAACAAAAAGAATACCCATCTTTGAAACTTTAACCAAACCTTCCACAAACTACACCACACAATCAAAATATATGAATCCTTGTTAGTTCAGTAGAGTAGGTTGTACATACAGGGCGGTGCAAAGTTAAGTGGCTTTGACCTCTGTAGTGTTTAATATTGAGAGCCTTACTAGAATCATGCAGACTGTGGCCGCTTTGACTACATGGAACTTTAACTTTTTGCACTCAACTGCAACGCTTTTTGCAAACTTCGCGTCTCTTTGTTGTGTTTATGCAAAAAATATGAAAACAGCTTGTATTCGGAATATGTGTACCTATATGAAAACGATAGTGTTACGGAATTTTAGAGACTCACAAATATGTATGGACTAGGTACGTAGCAGTATACCTATATATATATATTTAAAGATATGTACATGTTTAGGCTCTATGATGAAACATGTTACAAAAATTGTTAACAGAAGATTACCTACTAGATTCAAATACGAATGTGTTTTTGTTAATTAATATACAAATTCCTCGAGCACATTAAGTGACAATATTGCTAATTGACTTGTAATTAACCTAATTATTGGCAAGCGATTGATTTGGTTTCCACTGGAATGAAGCTTTGCACACTAATTACAACTAAGCAGCTTCGCTTTTGTAATTTGCACTTTTTGTTGCTGAAGGAGCTTAATTTATAAATAAGAAGTACCGTGATTAAGGTAATTTAATACCAAAACAATACTCCATTGTTTGGTTGAACACAAAAGATAATTAAACATAAGGATTGATGCCAACTAGAAAATTAATAAAATTGTTAGCTGTGATTTTTTCTGTTCAGTTATATTGAAAAAAAAAGATTAAAGGTAATTTAATAGTTTTTTAACTACTTTGGGTTCATTCCCCAAAATTGATTAATCTGTGTGATATGTCGTGTCGTTTTTATATTATTTATTCAAGAAAAATAATTCTGAACGCTGGTACTTTCGTATGTAAGGCTTTTAAAACTTGAATAAAGAATGTCCAAACTCCGTTCACTCTAAACTAGGTCTAGTAATTAACTTAATAAATCAATCCCCATAAAAACTAGTTTAATTGCCACATTGCTTGGTTTGGTATTCAATTGATTGAAAGGGCTAGTGATACAGTGGGAGCGAGTGGAGTGAGTAAAGTGCAGTTTTACGCTTGATCGCTACTTGCTTGCTTGTGGCGCGCTCTGGAGGAGGTAGTAAGTCATCTGTGCGAGGCAGTGGCGATTGACTGGCTGTTTAATAGGTATTGTGAAGAGAATGAAGTGATTTACTTTGATTTATCCAAACATTGCAATTACTAAAAAGTTTTCGTAAGAGATGCTTGAAATAAATAATTAAATGTTACAATCATAATGCACATACATATGTATACGTAAAAAAATGTGCTTAATAAAAACTGGTGTAATAATTAAAACAAATTTAATTTCATATTAACATAATGATATATGTACACACGTAACGTTTTCGTAACATCAAAATTTCGGTATAATTCAAACTACCAAAAAAAATCCCAATGCACCACAACCTTCAGCCGGTTGATCTAATCTGGTGTTTAAGCACATGTGGCTCTATAGTTAATTTAAATGGTTAGATTATTGCAGCCTCTTAGAGTAGGTACCTACTGTAATGATGGGAAAGCACTTTAACGTGTGATAGTTAATCGACCTGTTTGTTTCTAAACCGAGTTAATGTGTTAGCGGCTACGTACAAAGATATTTAAAACATGCAGTTCTTTGACCGATTTCAAAAAAGAAATCTCTAATTTTTGTTGTATGTATTATTTGGTTCCATAAATTATGAACAAGCAATAGAGTCAGACGTCTGTATATGAAAATTTTTTTTTTTGTTTTTTACATGATATAGGCTTACGCTTGACTACAACTTGCCTGATGGTAAGCAACGTTATAGTCTACGATGTAGCGCGCTTGCCTAGAAGAAACCGGAATATGAAAATGAATAATTCATAAAATAATGCTTTTACCTAAAACCAAGCGCCATCTTGTTTGGCACTAAACATTAAAAAATGCTATAAAAATTTCGCCCTCTCATACGTCCTAAACTTTAACGATAATGACCAACATGAATTTTAACTAGAAAAGCTATTTTCACACTTTTTACCCTTTTGCCTCTCGTAGGATAGGTTTAAACGGCCATCAGACTAGATGGGAATTTTAAACGAATTTTTTGCTACCCTGTGCATGTTTAAAATGTTTACTTTAATAATCTGGAGCTTGTTTTATCGCCAAATAAACAAAACTGTCAAAAAATTTGCTACAATTTTTAGTACTTATATATAGGTATATATTCTGCAGCTTTTATTCAGTTACCTTAATTAAACTTTGCGTTAGTACAAAGTTAAAATAAACAAAATGAAACATTTGCGCGAAGCATTGTCTATGGAAACTTACAATTTAATAAATGTGGACTTACTTATTAAATATGTTTCAGTACCATTTACTTATACACACGTATATCTTCCTTTCTATTTCCTTGTTATAATTAAGTTAATTATCCAAGATGCTAAAAATACAAGCTTGTCACACAAACACAAATCTGCGTAAACATATCTGTCGGGGTAAATCTCGACAGAGATACAAGACGGGCGGCTCCAACTCCATTTGTCATAGAATTACCCCAGTCACGGTAACTGCGTGACAGTCGGTAAGCCGAGTCACTCGAAGGATATTATATGTATATCAAACCGTAACATATGTACAGTGTTATACACTTACATATACATATACAGCTCTCATTAGATAAATCTTGTTGCGCTTGTGAATGATGTGCCGCTTGTGCGGAATTCAAATAAATGACAGTTGAATTTCTTTCGTTTACGTGTTTTAATTGGATGTATGCTGGAGATATAGCTTAATTGAACACATTTGATAGGTAAACTAAGTGTGTTTACTTGGTGTATTTGAAACATGCACCCTAATATCTTACTTTTTTTGCTACTTACACCCATTATTAAATCATTAGTATGAAGAATCAGTATAAATTTTCCTAACTAATAGCATCAGATCAGATCCAACAAGTTAAATAACTACATATTATTTGTACTAACTAAAGCACCGTTATGAACACAACAATGTTTTCCGAAGCGCAAAATGTGTGCCAACCTGAGGGCATAAGTCACAAGTGGCGGGACGGCGCGGGACAGCGGGACATATCGCGGGACAGAGCGCCACTAGTTATGTTTCCTGATATTTGGACGCATTTTTAGTTCAAATATTGGCCAGTTATCGTGCGACAGTTGTCCGAATTAAAACGCCGCCTACAGCGATGGGTGAAGCGACTTTATGCCACAGTTTTGCGGAAAATTGCCGGGATTTTTGTGTTTGTGTTTGCACAGATTATTACACTAACGTGTTGTGTGTTTAGCAGGTAGATAAAGGAGTTGGTAGAACATGTTGTTGATTGTTGTTGGTAGAACATTGATAGCAGCGATCTTCAAAGCGAGAGTGAATCGGTTCTTATCGATTAAGCACGCTCCATCTTAGGCCATAGCCTTTGCTTGCTATCAGCTAAACTATGGCCAAGTGCAAACCCGTTCAAGATAAAAATAAATTGTTATTAATAGTTGTGGTAAATGAACTTCTATGTTTATATTTATATAGTTTGGACATTACTTATCACATTTGAATGGTACTAATTTTACGATAAATACAATTTGAAGGTAGGTAGCCTATAAACCTATGTAGTTATACATTATTTATACCTGAACCAATAATTAGATATCATCATTATTTTACAAAAAGTGCATAATATTAACATATTATTCAAAACGACAATTACCTAGGTCTCACGTTAATTCTGGACTAATTGTCTAGATAATTGAGACACATACGTAATAAACATAATGATGCTAATTGAAGCCCATTAGTAAAATAGGTTTCGTAAATATTATTTGAACTGTTAATTTTTTACATATTGTCTGTAGTAAGTTGTTACTGATGTTTTTCGTAGCGAAATTAAAATAATTTAAACCCAATTTGATGTAGGTATAACATGGAAGAAACTATTCTCGACGAATTGAATTAAATGGATTCAATGCATGCAATGAGTATTAATATAATGTTGTTGTGGACGAGTTTCATCCAAACGAAAAAAAAAAACAAACACAATTAGTTTCTCCCTATCAACAGACTAGCTGTGTCAATTTCCTCCAATCTCAACACCAATCTGCAATAAATTAATAAGGCTTGTAAATCTGTCCCAGTGCTCTACATCTCGGACACATTTTACAATACTTAGAATATAAATGGCGGCGGAGTGATCAATGGCTGCGGTTCCGATCGGGACAAAGGGTAGCTGATTGATGGACACCATTTGCGTCACTTTGGCTGCGAATAGATTTAAAGTGGGATCCTTTTGCTTTGTTTGTTGTTGTGGTGGGGGCTAGTTTGTGGCTAGGAGGGAATGGGAAACTCTATGAGGTGTTTACTACATACCACAACCTTAAAAAATAAGTGAAGTTCAAAAAATTGTGTTACGGGAGGCTCGTTTAATAAGTAGTATCATTCCATTTGCCTAGCAAGTATTATAGTAAAAAAATGTCTTTACAGATATAGGAAAGGAAAACCTTGCTTTTGTCCCGATAAACATAATGCAACTTTTCTTAGATTAGTTGGACAAAAGAAACTTTTTAAACTTTTTGCAGAATAGAATTGAAACCAGCAGCAACATATTCTGTGTAGTTACTTGCTTAAAACACAACAAAATGCATCTTCACACAACTCCAGGTCAGGCAAAGGGAAATTATGTAAAAACGAGTCTGCATACAGCCTCTTTCGAGACGATCCTTATTTGTCTTCAGTTATGCAAAGGTAGAGCCTTCGCCTTAACGAGACCTGGTCGAATATGATCACCAATTCAGTTGACAGTTACAAATGTGTACACTCCTTTATAGAATCCGTACAAGAGAACTCTGTACTCGAAAGATGGCAGCACTTCTTTTTACGTGGGATAGGTTTGCGTTTGACTAAAGCCTGCCCGATAGCATTGCGGTATTTCAAGGTGTAACTCACATACCTATAAAGTATCTTTTTTGATGTTAAAACTTTTAAGGTACCTATTTTAACTCTAGATTTAGAAACCTGGACTGTAGTTCGCAGAAAATACAGCTTTCAATAAAGTTATCCTAGGCTTTGTTTTCCTTACAGGCAAAACATCTGGCACTTATTAACTCTCATGATTGAATCGAATATATTAGTTTCAATTTCATCCGCTTGTACAGTTATTTTGACTTTACCTTCATGTTGCAATCCGAAAGTTGATGGGACATTACTAAGGGAAGAGTGTAAAAGTAACTTAAGACGCACTTAAGTGCTTTATCACGCTTGCTTGCACAATACTTCTTTGCATACAAGTTTTAGGGCAATCGTGAGCTTTTACTTGTTATGTTAAGGTTTATTGCAATTTGTTGTTTGTTATGCAATTTCGTAAGTAAGTACCTACCTACACAAACGGTAGTTTATTTTTTTGATATTTATCCTCTTTTTGACATTTTTTTTAATGTAAACCATCATATCAGTTCAACCGCAGTTACATTCAATTTTTTCTCAATATAAAGTTAAATTAAAATTGACTTCAAATCAGTGCAATATACTTACTTATCCTGAGATATTTAATAACAAAACATAATTATACAATCGATAAATTGCAAACCACCACCTATTCTGAAGGTGGTTAAAACTTTCTTATTATCACACAACAAAAACGCAACGAACGAGTGTGATTACGTCATGGCGCACAACGGTTCATTCATTGTCCATCACATTAGTGCCACACAGTCCCCGCGAGAGGGCGCGCGTCTAAATCTGGTCGTTCTGAGCCATTGTCGCGCCAGATCGAGACTAATGGTGCGAGGACGTGGCCAATACTACGGGAATAGAACTATAAATAGTGTATTGAGTAACTGGCTGGTGAATGAGAGTGGCCTACTCTGGTAAGTAAGTTTGCATGAGAGTGGCCAACTCTGGTGTCAGAGTTTTCAAACCGCCTTAAGGGCTTCTGACATGGCTTAACGGACGTCATTGAGCTAGTGACGAACGTACATACCTATAATTTAACGTGTCATTCGACTCACGGAAGCGCATAAAATGGAATACCACATTTCGGTCACCCATTCAAGGACTGCCTGCTCTGATGTTAAAGAGGTTAAACTGTGTAGTTATTAAGAAATTGCTAGCTTGCCTACGATGTTCAGATGTTTTAAGCTCTAGGATTTTTATGGATTAGCGTTTATTTAGTAGCTGGTGAGTACCTAAACGTAACTTACGATATATAATTAAGTAAATACATTGTTTTAATAATTGTCGAATTATTCCAACATAAAAGACGGAACGGAAGATCAGCGCTGACTGTTCGCAGTCAGCACATGCTGAGTTGAGGCCGGGTTGTGACAGGAAATTGTGTATGTGCAAAATGTGTTTGTCTTACTTTCCTGAATGTGTTCGTATGTAATTTCTTGTCACAAAATAAATAATTTTCATTTGAAAGAATACCCTTTAGGCGATGGCACTGATGGCCCAGTGCAAGCCATAGGTAGATTGGAAGATTGAAAAAGTTCAAAATAAACTGGTCAGAAGCATCTTAACTGCAAAACTAACTTACATTTCACATTACTGCTAAATGCCTTACACTGGCCACAATGTAAAACTAATATGTCTAAAAACGCTAAAATACCCAAGTACAATAATAGCAGCGATTGCTCAAGTTCATTTAATGTGTTAACGTTATTTCGTTATTTAGCGCCGTTATCTTAACTGCCGTTAATTGCGTTATCGTTATAGAATAACCGTAGAAAATTCTCATTGCACTTTATTGATTTGCTCTCACTCAGTAAATACAAGTTCATTCACACAATTTATTTAACGTGTTCGGGAAAAGTACGATGGAAGTAAACTAAGAGTTTGATATAAAGAGGATTAGGTAAATGACGTTTTGATAGCTTAAACAATTTTTGCTTCGAACGAACTTAAAAACTATATTAACTTTTTATACGCCTACCTCATAATCATTGGTTTTACTTTTAACTAGTGCGTTGTCTAATTTTTTTTATTTACTTATGTATTAAGTGTATGAGTACATTTCTATTACAAGACCCCTTTTGTTAGTCATTTTCCCCAAATGACTAAAGCTACGCAATAGACTACGATCACCTACATTATCACCTAAAAGTACTATTTAGGTACTAAACTATTTTAAGATATTGAATCAGGCGTTACTTTGCGGAAATCAATTGTAACTGAAACTCTGGAGAAATATGTAGTGTTTTTCCGCTGCGACTGCTCCTTAACCGACATCAAACAACAAACTTGATGGTTTTTAGGTGTGTTCCTCCATATACCACCGCCACACCTCACCTTCTAACCAGCGTGGCCTCCGTGGATCTCAAGATCTTACCAACACCGCACCTTGTGTCTTGAAGCTTTGTTGTTCTCCTTCGGCAAGATATTCTCGTCGACACGTGTTTCCTCTCCATGAGGCATCCTCAGGCCGGATATGTGGAGGAACACAACTAAAAACCATCAAGTTTGTTGTTTGATGTCGGTTAAGGAGCAGTCGCAGCGGAAAAAGAAGCTATTTTACTAAACTCCTTAGTCCACATTTCAGAAGGCTCACCCAGTTACCTCGAGCACATGAAAAATATATTTCCACACGCTAAATAGCGTGGAAAGTCTAGTAAATGTACATTAGAGTATTAGGAAAATACACAGTCATGAAATCCCACAGCTTAGGATCTCGTAAAGCTGCTTAGGCCTAGCCGACTCGATATTAAAACGACATTATGCCTTATTTCTGGATGCGTAAGAAGCTTTTTACGATTCTATGTTAACCTTTTGTGGCCGTGTACATAATGTTATGGAGCGAAACAATGAACTTTTGTAAACTGTTTGTTTGGGTGCCACCCTCCAGATAGTGCGGCGTTGGGGAACTAGATGGCGCTGGCAGTGTCTGATGCAACTTAACTGCATGTAACATGCATTGTTTTTATCAGCAACCAAAAAATACTCATACTTAACTGTTGATCTATGCTAGTATACAGAAATAAAAAATAACACCATTACTTTACCTTTTCCATTTGCGACTTATTGCATGTAAGTTTCATAACTTGCCTAAATCTAGTAGGTAGGTACATTGTATTAGCAAAATTATCACCAATGACTTAGTCACTAATCACCTCACAAATGTTTGTAATGAAGCCCGAACTCCAAGCAGCCGGGAAGAGCGTTGCGCGCGTGACCAATGCCCCCATTCAGTTTTATAATGCCCTTTTTTGTTCCCTCAACCCAATTCCATTCTATAGGCGAGTATAATCGTCAAAGAAGCCGTTTGGCTCAAACTAAAGATGTTATTCCTAGTGTCAGAAAAAAGTTTACAGCTACTTCAATGCTGATGCGTTATTATTATGATGCGTTTTTGTGGGAATCGAATTGCTATAGATAGTTTTTATGTTGCGGTGTAAGTGATTTTTTTCGATTGCCTTTGTGATGTTTTTGATTGGGAGTTTTGATGTTTTCTGCCTTTATTAGGTGATAATGGGTTTATTTTTTGTCTTTGTTTTAAAAGATACATATCTCCATAGGTATTATCTTTTCTGTGCATAGTAAGACTTAGTACTTAAGTTGTTTTATTTTTGTGTATTTAGTTAATCGCATCTTCTTCATATCGTATCAGAGTATATAATCTAAGGTAATGAATTTCCTAACCGCTAGTACTAGTATTCAGTTTGAAAAAGAACATCACTTTTGATAAAGTAGATGCATCATCATCATTAGATAAGAAATCAAAATAAGCTTAAAAGTGACGTGACTTAAAATCTCCGCCCACACATTTTATCACAATAGATTTAATCCATTCACAAATCATCGATTATAATTTTATTATAAACCAATCGAGATATTTTAAGGCGCTTAGTTGAAGAATGCATCAGAAAATGTCTCTCTATCAATCAAGTTAAAGCTTCGAGATTATGGTAATACCTCACAGACATTATAGTCTAATACGATAACTTTAAAACCATAAACGAGAAAGAATTTAGAGAAAATAATTCCTAAGTACGAGTAAGTACCATAAGACACTAGACAGTGGCGATAGAAAAGTTTAAAGGTTTAACTAAGAAATTACAATAAAATTGAATGTAATGTGATAAATAATTATCCCAAGTATGAGAATTCACAACAATAAGGATGACAATACACGATAACTAGATTAAAATGCAATTTGCATCTAAATGTAAAACGCGAGCCGAAACGATGTTCAATCCAAAACGATTTCTCAATAGACGTAATAAATATCTCTTAAAATGACAAACCGCTAAGATTAAAGGATATTGCAATTTGGAATGCCTACGCATTGCATTGCTGTGCTCGTGACGTCACCACAATAACGACCACTATCCAGGCTCTCCCATTTCCTGTTCATAATAAAGAAATAGACTATGATAATATATTCACTGAGACTATTGTACCGGAAAATTGAAAAATACTTGTTTGGTAATATTGCATTCATATATTCATGGGAGCACATGTTTGCGTAGATTCTATTATGTCGTCAGGATGTGAGAGATGTAAACATATACCTACAGAGAAATATGGCGGCGACGCTGAAGGATCGTCGTTAAACTTTGTGACAGAAACACGCGTCGATAAAGAGGTAAATATTTATGTTGCTCCATATTTTGTGAGACCTACTGTACGTG
This sequence comes from Macaria liturata, assembly GCA_964023185.1. Lineage (NCBI taxonomy): Eukaryota > Metazoa > Arthropoda > Insecta > Lepidoptera > Geometridae > Macaria > Macaria liturata. The sequence continues at coordinate 3,721,866 of OZ026806.1, read as the reverse complement.
CTATCGGTAAGCACATCAATTAGAAAATAGCCAAAAACACGTTCTACGATTGTCCTACGCTTTCGATTTCTGTTTCGGAATTTTTTGGTATTTTGGTAAGATTAAATATTTGAAAATTTCTCCAATATTTTGAAGAGAAATAATTAAAACAAACTGCATGTATTGATTAAAAGTTCTATCGTGGCATATTAACGCTGTTATTAATATTATCAGCGTGATTGAAGGCCAACCTAATTTGCGCCGACATGTGCCGCGCTAACTAGCTTTCGCTAATAGCTCGCGAATTGCAGCACTGATGCTGGAAATATTGCCTCCATCTTATAGTATGGAACAAATATTTTACCTATTTTTTAATATCTGGAACTTGTTTTTAACTTCGTTTTATTATTTTTTATATTTTGAAAGGTTCCTATACATACTTACTTACTTCTAAATATATTTTACATTGCCTCAATGTGTTAAGTTAATATAACATCGCTCTGGTCGAATTTATTTTATGAAAGTCAATAATTATTGTAACAAATTAAATAAATTGAATAAAACGCTAAGTAGTATGTTGATTAATCATTTTGTTACTATATTTATGAATGGACAGACAGTTAATTAAGGATAATAAAATGAAACCTAGTAATTATAACATACAAACAAGTCAAGTTAGTTACAATGTCGTGTGACGGCGTTGTTTAATTGCTAGTTATTAGCGTCACATCGACGTTACATACTTAATTAGCAATTATCTAACTATGCATGCCTCTTCATAACCTCATTCGAAAGCAATCGATGGTGAAAACACAGCTTATGGAATAAGCATGCCGTGAATCAATCAATCAATGTATAGACATTATTATCATTAAGGATGTCGAGAAATAAAGAATTGAGCCACTATAAAAATAGAATACAGATGACAAATAGAACACGGACACTAAAATATCACAAAATGGAAAACCATGTCAGCTGCATAGATCAATATTCGAGTAAGAGCATTAAATTTCCGATTCAAGTGAAATAAAATCCATCCAAATTTAGCACAGCATTGTATACTATGTTATATCGGAAATTCGTAAGAGCACAGCCATAAAACCAGCAAAAAAGTACTTCGGCTACTCAGAGTCCTTTAAAACCAATTTGTCCAAATTTTACGAGCGCGGTTAACGCATCAAACAATGAGCCGAAGTATTGCGCTCTTTATACCATTTTAAGTTTTATCGTTTACCTAACCATAACTCTTTTATAGACCACCATAAAAGTACCTATCGAGCCCTTTTTCGATTCCGTGCGCATCGAAACCTGAGAGCCCTTAATTATAAGTTATATTCGGTAATATCAGGGACTGTAATTACAATTTGGAAGAATAGTCCGGGCACATGTAATACTGTAGGCAATTAGGGTGTTTTTGTTGCTGATGACATTGTGTTTTCTGGGAAGTTTGTTGTTTGTTCAGGCCACGTGGGAGTTCCGCCGTGTTGTCTTTCTTGCGCCGTTTGGATGCATGTGTCGACCTCGGGTTAAATTAACCGGAAACTTGGGGGAAATAGTTAAGATTCAGTGCAGGTCTGTTGCAGTCACTCAGAAAGTTAAACATGCACCGTCTCTAACATGTGTCGTTTAAAATAACTGTGACGGTGGAATTGAAACTGTCGTTGCGGTTGGAATTTTAAACTTATTAGTTAAACTACGTACTTAGTTTGTGAATGCTGATTAGCATGTGCGGGCGCGGCCGAGGGAGCTCGGGACGTTCGTATTTATTTTTCTAACTGGAGCCAACAAGCGCGTACGGCGTGATCACAAAATGCATCTTCGTACGACACGAGAACAGTTTCAGAATGTCAAAGCAAGCGCAAGGAACCGGTGCGGCTCGATGAATAAAATATGGTATCTTAATGCAAACACAAAACGAGTTTGTATCGCCGGTAGCGGACAATGTAATCGATAAACTCATCCAATTTAAAAACAGGATAGAATAACACAACAATAGGTGGATGATGGTGCAGTTCTGTCACCGAACAATACCTGGCGGAGCTCGGCGTGAACACTACACATGTCGAGTGTAGGGCTAGAGATGTAAATTACGTAAAAACTCAATACAGGCGGGTGGGTTATATCTTTTGATAGTATAATGTGGAGGTTCGTGCCTCGGCCGGAGTCGGCCGGATCGCGCGGGTGGTCCCGCCGCGGTGGACTATTTAAATATTTTTTTATTTTATTATTTGCCATCACTATTCGTTGATTTATGTTTACTTAACACGAAGGTGTTGGAAAAACATGGGTGTGATTTGTTGGCCCTTTATTGGCTATCCATTTCAATTGACCACAAAATATGACTAAATTTTTTTCGAATCGTAAATTATTAGTTTTACGTGTTTAGAATAAAAGTTTGTGAATAGTTTATAACGTTGGAAGCGTTTGTTTACATATGTCGTTAGTTGATTGAGGAAACTTTATGTTTGTACATTCATTAGCACCGAGTTATCGCTGTTACGATTCCAATATTTAAGTACGTAGGTACTTACCTATTGATTCACTGAGTAACGCTATGATTTAATACATAAAAGTCACACATTAAATAACATAATATTATAAATGTGAGGCTCACAAAAAAATTACCTTGTCGCTATTTTTCATGTGCCAATGTTATTTTCAACGCTATTTTATTTCTTATATGTTACAAAGTGTAGGTATTCGTGGAAACATAATTATAAATAGAGTTTAGTACGTGCATTTACGCATAATGCATGTTTGTCCGTCCATACTAAGTACTTTACTTCTATTCCTTTTCTTCGCGCTTCTTTGCTCGATGACTTCATATAGTACGTGATATGTTGATTACCTATCCTTTGATTCATTCCTGTCTATTTCCTAGAGCCTAGTTGGACTTGTTATTATTGAATATTGACTCACATCGAGGTTCCATTATCGAATGAAATGGCCTTCAACCCGAGCGTAGTCTCCTAGTTAGTCCTCGTTAACTGCACTTATCTGAACCAAATAAAATAAACTTGTTGTTGACTCATCGGGACCATTAGTCGTTTTATCTCCTACTCGTACAGTTAACTCTTGTTACACAAAAGTTACAAGAGCATCATTATTCAAAAGAAGAAGCGAGATAACTTTGACTTTGCCGAAAATGTAATGTAATCTACTTTGGAAATACGCTTCATAATCCCGAGACCAAATCTTTATTGTCAACGAATTTGTGTTGATTGAAAGTAGCAACGTTAATTTATTGACCTATATTTTGATATTTCATGAAATTAATCTTTTTACAAACAAAATTATTCAGTTTGTAACAGGATGCAGAGCATAGACTCTATACAAATATTTTTCATCATTTCATCAATTCAATATCTTTGAAATCCCTGTGGACATTGTCCGATAGATCCCCGACATCGTCCAGGACATGTGTAATGGTCTCATTTCTCCCGACTCCAACATTGTCAAGTTTGTCTGCTTCACTGGCTCTGTTTATTGTCGGATTGCGGATTGTATTAGAAACGATACACTTTTCACCGTCGATGTGTGTATTTCGATGTTTACGATTTCTTAGTCTATCTTTTACGATTCCCCAGATATTTATGTTCTTTGATGTTGTATTGTCGATATTTTTTATGGTTAGTTCTCGACTGTAGGGGTATTAAATTTCTTCGTTTTATTTCAGAGCTCTTTTATGTAGCTTGAGTAGAGTAGAGACATAAATTTTCTACTCATCTCGCCTGTTATCTGTCACAGTTTATATCTAACTTAAACTTTATGCCTCGGAAATGCTACGATAACATGTTTTGCCGATGGTGTTAATACTATTACAATAACCACCGGGCTCGCTGCGGCATTATTGACCGTATTATCCCATATTGTATCAACGATAAATTGTAACGCAAAAGGCATTAACTCTCGAAAATAAATGAACATTTCCGTCGCGCACCGCAGTGCTACTGAAAATATTGAAACGGCCGAGGCTCGGGCCATTAACGCGACACAGCCTCCGACCACAACAACCGCGGTAATGTTGCTCCGTAACACGACAATCCGTAAACACTTACGTTGATCGAAGAAGCAGCGATCCAGACCATTCATAACGTTGCAAACAACGTCATAGTGCACCACACTAATCTACCGGGTTCACAACTCACAGGCGACAACACACTCAAAACAAATCACAGCGTTTGGGTTCACTCTACGGGTAACACACAACGTCAGGGCGGGTACTGGATCGAGCGGTACGAGGATCGGAGACGTGTTGCCGATGCGGCGGCCGGCATGCGACTGGAGTGCGCGCGGCGACGAGGAGAGGGGAGGCGCGGAGGGGTGGGAGTGGGAGGGGGTGCGTGCGGTCGGAATTCGCTTCCCACGTGCTGCGACGTTCCTCTCTTTCTTGCAGGACGGGTTAGCTTTTTGAAAGCACGGTCCGGCCGGCCACGCATCGATATGCCGAGGGCGACGTTTAGCTGTAACCTTGTTTATATGCACTGCAGCTAATAATATCGCGCGAATAACACTCGGATCGGAGTGCGCTCGCTTCTTGTTGTTGTTTTTATTCGCTAAGTAGCGTAGTGTAGTGCGTTAAGTGGCCGATGTTGTTCCAACGTTTCCGATACATTTGTACGCTTCGCTTCTTCCTGTCTCTTGACTTGTTCATTTTATACCTACTAAGCTCGGGATGTATTTTCATTTATTTTGGGTTTTAGCTACGTTTAACTTTTCTTATACTATTGTCTTTATTGTATAGTAAAAATCTGAATATTTGCCGAAGCTCAATAATTCTACCTACCACCATGATGGATATTTTGAAGAATTCGAAAAGCATCACAATGATAAATACTTGTATGAAAGCTCATTAAAATTCAATACCTACATGAAATTTATGAGCACAATAAAGGTCCAAATTTCTTGCACTTTGTCTGGCTTCCAGAGGTCGTAGACACCCTTTATAGAGTCGATTGCTTTTGTACTTCAAGAGTCATAAAAAACTCGATCAAAAAGTACTTTAGCTCCCTAGAATGCAAAGTTTATCAACTTATATGTAAGTAAGTATTTGCAAGGATGGGTTACGTCTTTTTAAAATCTTTCTAGACGATAATAGCTTGGAGAAGTGAGTATTGTGCGTTTTATTGAATTTGATAGGAACATTTAAAAATCCTATTTTATTTTTTTACAATGCAAATAGAGTTTTGAACTTTTCATGTTATCAATTACATACATCTCACTCACAAAAGCGTTCTTGAGCCGGATTTACAAGGAACTGTTCACTTACAGATATCAAGAAAACAAAAAAAAGTTAATGTATTTCTTGGAGCCATTTCTGGTTCGCCCCACATTGCGTCCTTATCGCTACTCACTCGTCACGAGATTTTAAATTCCTTTTTTTTACGAGACGTTTTTGGAATTAGCTTTTTTAGTCAGTCGTATTGAGGTAGTGACGAAGGCAGGCGGTGATGGGTTAAATGAGAGGACGGGTTAACTGTTATTTAGACAGTTTCCTTGTTTGTTGTTGTTTATTGACTGTCACTTGGTTGTTATAACGGAAACTGACACAAATCAAAAATAAAATTGTGTTATCTTATCTTAAACAAAATGTGAACTAGATAAATAATAACAAGAGAACAAAAGAATACGGGAAGTTTTTAGTTATTCACTTTACGTTGAATATATGCAAATTCTACAATAATGTATCTAACTCCGATAAAGTTTACAGAGAAGAAGCATTAATTAAAGAAATGTAGGGATGTAGTTATACCTACTAATGTAACGTTACATTTGGTACCGATGTCAATCTTCATCAATAAATATTTTTCTTCAACCACTCAGCAAACGCAACTCAGGTAAACTAAAAACGTCCTCTAGACAGTTAGAATTGCCAATCCAAGTGTAATAAAACTAAACTCAACAAAACAACCCGTAATGCGTATTTACAGCCCAAAACGTTACACAAAATTCCAACTGACAAAAACAGTTTCAAGACTCCAGTCGCCAAAGTTTCATCTGTTTATCTCAACTTTTGATTTACGATGGGAAAAGGACAAAAAATATTTGAAAAAAATGGTTGACGAGTCTAACTAGATGTGTTTTAAAAAACTTTACACACAATGGGAGCTATTTGTAACATTAGATGACTAATATTGGTTTTTGAGTTGTGTAAAAAATTGTGTCAATGACGATCGCTGTCTCCAAGATAATGCTGTTTACTTTGGTATTCGTTTTTTAACTTAAACTTTTGTATAGGTAATATACATATGTAGCTCTACTGTTCGTTGCTACAGGTATGGTATTTGTAAGTCGACATATTCGTGCACTTATACAATCTATGCAATGTTTTTTTTTTATAGTGCATGCAGTAGTTAGGTATGTTTACAAATACTACGGTTTCATCTATGGGTTACCATCAACCCTGTGTGTATAGGTACATATGTACTTACTTAATACTTGCCGCTATTATTGTAGTTTCCTACTGATTCATAATTGCTACAAAACTTTTACAAGAAAATGAATCGCATTAAATAATTAGACCCGTTCACATAATTTTGAATAAAAATAGACATTTCTGATTTAAAACGCACCAAGAATATCAAACTTTTCGCTTACAACGCTCGCTCGGTCACCTCCCCATTAGAATACATTCGAGTGTGAAACACATTACAGCTCTGAATAATCCAATAAATATGCGCTGCCGGAGGGTGAGGGGGTGAGGAGGGGATTAAAGGGTTAACTAGACGCTTTCTGGACCCGGGATCTAAATCTAGTCTAAATCTAGTCACAAGCTCTCATCAGAATAAACAAAGTGAAATCTTTTCTCATTTCTATCAAGATCTACTGGAATATACAAATGAATATCGTTGTATTATGCTTAATAGCGTCTCGACTTGGCTTAAAGTTTTGAGATAAGTAGGTTTTGTGCATTAACTGTATGTCTAGATATTTTTTTATGATATGTTTCCTTGACGACAACTTATCTGATGGTCAACAACATTGTAGCCTATGATCTAGCGCTTCTTGTCTTGGAAAGTAAATAACAGATCGACAGTTGATAAATATTTACAGTTAAGGTCCATACCCATTCACACACGTCCGTCACAGAAACGCATCCCCCGTGGGTCGCAGGTCGCATGAATATAGATATTTATCACAATTTGCTGCGTAATCTAGCGTAACGCAACCGATGGATCACAAAGGGCAGGCAGACCGTGGCCGCGCCGAGCTCGATTGAGTTACGTTGATGTTACTGTGACGTTACGGTGACTGTGTAAAAGGGCCCTAATGTTATAGTGGATTTTAAAGTTTGTAAATCGACAACGCTTTTAACGATGGGTCGAATAAGTCGAATTGAAATAAAATTCTTTTTCTGTTTTACGACAATAGTTAAAACTACATCCAAATTGGTTCAGCCGTTCGAGCGTAAAGAAGTTAAAAATTATACATACCGTAATACGCATACACAAGAACACACTTTCGTATTTACAATATTAGTGAGTTCAAATCCAAAAGAAACTCTGCCTACCCGGTAATGTTCATCGATCTATCATATCAAGACGCAATACATTAATAATATTTAAAAATATAAAAGTATTTAACTTAAAGCGTAACTAATTATACTTATTTACTTAGCAACACACGTCAGCTGTATGAGACATGTAGAAGTAATCCTCGCAGCTCTGTAACCCCACATTAGTGCGATATACTTGACAATAACTTAATTCCGAGCAATGAAGGGCCATCCCTCGTGGCTTCTTACTGAGGGATAGGGATGACAATGTTACTCATACAGAGTAGGGGCAGTATGGGGTGTATTGTTGATAGTTTATATTAAAACATTTAAAAAAAATAAGTATATTGGTGTAAGTGTACGGAACACTGGCCTTGAGAGTTATCGATTCGCCCTAGGGGCTCTTGAGATATTTGGAGTTCAACAACTGCAAAGTCAAAGTCAAAGTTAAAGTTATTTATTGGTAAGTAAATTCTTACATGTCATTGATTAAATCTTATAAAATAAGTTACCACTGCTGCTGTGACCAACAGCTAGGAGACACACTTAAACGTGTCAGTCATCTGACACAAGGAAGCACCCAAATAGTTTATAGCCCCAAAAAAGGTGGAAGTAGCGTTTTCTAATTTAATAACTGGGATTTTGTGTATTACAGTACAGTACGTCCATAATAGATCCGACTAAACAAAATAATTAATTTCAATTGTTTTATTTCCTATTAAGTTACTTACATATTAACTACCCATACTGCACTTTCTTACAACGCGTACTATGACAATGGCAACATACTCGAACGTAATCAGAAGTATCGATCGAGCGCGGCCCTAAACTAACAAGGAGTTTCACGCTTTTCTACAACTTGCCAACTTTAATGAGAATACTGCAGATTGACGGGTTTGTAGTTAGGTACACTACTCTAGTTTTCAATGGAAAAGTCATTACAGTGTTATTGGTGTCTTTGTTTAAATATAGATGTCGTTGTCATGTACGGTTGATATTTATTGACGCTAGGCAACGTCTGGAGATAAAGTTATCATAAGCATAATATGAGAAATATGTAACAAGCAGAGTGTAAAGTATCGGTAAATCTTAAATTGAAACGGATCTCAACATAGTATTAATTTTTGTATGGGTTACTTTCTGAAATAACAAATTAAGAGAATAAAAAAATCTACAGCTACCAGACGCGTAAAAAAGGATTCAAAACTGCACCAAGTCAGGTGCCAAATTAAGAAAAATAATATTTTTGTATCTGGCAACCCCAAGTCATTTTCCCCGCGCGGCGCACTCGGCGAGCGCACGTCACCGACAACTGTCGTCTGCTGCGACGTAAATAAGAGAAATGCAACATCAAATTTTATATTCACGCCGATTTTATACGTTTCGATTCGACATGTTCGTGACACGGCCCTGATTGTATTGCTCGTTGTAAATTTTTGAGATTTCGATGGAGACGATTCGGAAATCTTGTTACAGTTCCTAACTTTGTGTGACGTTTTGATTATTGTTTATGTGTACTTTGCATATCGACACTTACCTTTCAAACTTGCAGAAACTTTGTTTGTTTCGAAAATATTCTGCTATCGCAATCCGTTGGTGAAATTACCTGAAAGCAAAACAAACATAATTTAGTTACAAACAAGTTGATTCCCTATCTATGCAGCACAGTATAAAATTTCATATCGATGTTCAATTAGTGGAACAACGATAAAACTCAAATTGTCAAGTTTTAAATCACGAAACAACGCTGGATCGCAATGGGCAATAATTGGTGCATTTTTTGCAGCGGCAACACCGGTTGAGAATAATTTTACAAAATGGCGGGTCCCAATGAAAATAAGTGTTATTGTCAGAGTAAATAATGAACTGAACAGACTGAGTAATGGTGATGATTGATTGTTTTACAGACAGAACGAAAGGCTATTAGCAGTTTTGCTGATTTATTAAATGTCTAGTGTTAATTACGTCATTCATTTTGCTTCTAAGATATTGAAAATTTGATAAAAATTGAACAGACACATTGATATTTATTCAAGTTAGTCCTTTTATAAGTAAACACCACCTATACATTATCTCGTTGTGTATGGAATGTACAGATACTAAATAACGGTAATTAATAAACAGGTAGATAGGTACTCCACTCCGAAAATTCTGCAACATTTACGTTTACTATTTCAAAATAAATGATTACAATATCATTGAAGGGTTAACAAAACCCGTTAAAATATTATTCAAAGTTAAAATAGTAATGAAAACAAACTATTGTTTTAATTGAATCCCTGATCCATAACTTGTAACGTTCAGTGCTGAACTCTGGTGGAATTATTGGAAAACCAAGCAGCTGCAACATTTTAAATCTATTTTAGTATAACATTTTCTTAGAGGCTTTGTAGTAATCATAAAATTAAATAAGCTACGTTTTAGACGGCCGTTAAAATAAGTTTGCTTACTTCGACTACAGCTGTTTGTTTTGTAAACTTATTAATAGGCATTTCTATGAGCAACTTGCTGTGTTGAGCAGAAAAAGTGAAAAACAGTTCTTATTGATTAATAACTACCTGCTTAAATAATTCCATCAATATATATTTAATTGGTTAAATTATACACACGCAAATAATGAGCGTGAAAGAAAGTGTTTTATCAATTATTATTGGTAAGGTTTTTAAAGCAATCAAATATATCCGGTGGCTAAAATTTCATACAGAAAAATTAACAAATTACGTTCACTTTCGTGTGTGGTATTGGGGCAGTCACCCATATCGCGGCAAACAGCACAATTTATTCCATCCACATTGAAAGCGAGCTACGTATCGGAAATATTTATTTACAAAAGTAAAATCAGCGCTCGCTCCCGCAAACTTACGTTGCAGAGAAAATGTATATTCGCTGTAAGAAAACCAAGTTTGTCTAGTAGCTGGGGCTTGGTTGACGCGGGGTATGGTGGGGAACAAAGCGATTTCATTCAAGGCTGAAAGTTGTCCAGTTATCTCTTTTTTAAACTAGAACGGGGTTGCAATTGAATAAAGCCTGATATTGACATTTTAACGTATGTACATATCTACATACATATATATAGAAACATATTAGGGAAAAAATCTTCTTAAAACACGTGTAAAGTTTTCAATGTCCCGAAAAACAGGCTCATCAATGTGATCGAAGGTGGTGGAGTACGCATGAACTGTAAAATCTTGTATATTTATCGCTACGCCTTTCAAAGAGGTGCTACCCAGAACTCTTTCGGGAAGTAGAGCGCGCTCGCAACAAAACATTCTAACTGAAACCTTAAACTTGCTATTGACAAAACAGAACTTTTGCATCTTACGCCTCATCCACGTTATTGCAGGCTTCCGGATGGTTTTAGTGTTTTACTTTAAAATGAAATATTTGTGTGTTAATCTGTGATTTGTGTCTTCCTTACATTTGTAATTTTGAATATAATTAAAAAGAAAACTTTATTAGATGTTTTCACTTGCCACTACACGCTTTTAAGAACAAATAGCTGCAACAACCGATGGACAAGCGACGCTATGGCCTATGTTGCTGTAAAGAAAGAATAGTTACAAAAAATAAGGGTTATAATTAATTAATAATAATAATGTTTTTAATTAATTATATTTAGGAGTTAGTTTCTTATATACATATTATGTGAGTTGCTTACTCTATGTCACCAAAATTTAATCTTTTTAATTAGGTACATATCTAAAGCGTTAACAAAACTTTAAAACATAAGTATTTATGAGGATAAATAAAAATAAAATAAATATTTTAGGACATATCACACAGCGCCATCTAGATGAGTATTGTTTGTGACTTGTGTGATATTTTAACACCAAAACTTTTTCCAACAGGTGCTAATATAACGGTCTCTTAGTCTGTAACATATAACTCATTGTACGGTTATCACACATCAATCCCACAGTATCAGATCCTCGGTGACACCGCAGCGCGCTCTCGTGGCTCGAGATCGCGCTTTGAACCCGCAACCCGTTTGAAGTCGCCGGCTGCTCGCGAGTGGTCAGAAGCGCTCTTCAAGCGGACGTCGCTTACACAGATGTGTAGCATATAGGTTTGTTTCTTAATCTATCATGTTTTGTATACGTTTGCAAGTGTTTACTTAGCACAAAATATGTGTTTTATATACTTGTTCAATAGAATCTAGTGTTACTTTTATAACCATAACATTATTCAGTACAAGTGGTTTACAAAATAATAAATAGTTCATAACGACGCGTCAAGTTGGTTATACATTTCTCATTCAATAATTAATAATTTTATACATTAGTAATAATTCGAATAATAAAGCAGCTGTAAAGGGGCTTTGTCAAATATGTAGGTAATGTTATTCATTAATAACTAAATAAGAAACAATGTCGGCAATTATCAAACCTCGTCATAGAAATAATTTACAATAAAAACAGTCCACACTATAATAAGAAGTATTTACGAATAATACAATACAGGAAAGAAAGAAAGAAATAACAATATCAATTGTCACATATGTATAATAAAAAAGTGGACTATGAAAATAAAACAAACACAACAGTATGTCGATAACAGAACGTTACATTTTGATACCAATGATAACATTATTGTTCCCTAAGATTTGATAGGCACAGGCAAAATCTTTGCGCATAATATTCAACGAACTCTAAACTACAAAATATAAATAATAAACTCCAGCATATTATAACTAACTTACAGCATATGCTTTCTATTCAATCTGTGTAAAAGAATCCGTATCTAGTGTTGTCTATTTTTACCGTCAGTCTGAATGGCGCAGGTCGCGGGCTGAGCTCCTCCAATTAACAGTGATCCGGCTGAACAAGCCGTGATGTGATTCCAACAGCTTTTTGTGCCGGATTAGTTTATCTCTACCATTGTCTGTGGCTTCATTAGATCATTTAGATACTCCGATCGTAATGAGATAGCTGTTCGCGTTTTTTGTATCGCCTTTGTAATAAATTAACAAGCCGTAATGCTAGCTAGCGTTACAAAATCTTAATTTATCGTAAAATGACGTTGATGATAAAGCTTTTTATAGTAATTTAAGTTTTGTTAGGTATGTATAAAAATATTGTAGTACTTCTACTAACAAAAACTTACAAAGTTGACACTCTCTACAGACGCCTTATTTACAAAAGTGACTCGAGCAAAAAGTTACAAAGTTTGAGCATATTTGTACACATATAGGAGATAACTGGATCTCGAAAAACATCAGCAAAACGAAACAACTAACTAGGTCTATAAAGACTTGAAGAAGTAAAAAAAGACTCGAAACTTAACTTTTGCACTAAAATTGTTGGCCCTTTCGAAAGTAAATTTTTATCTCGAATTTTAGAGAATATCTTAAGAATGCTTCTAGAGAACATTGTTTGGAATGACTTTTTGTTTTATCTTAAGTTTTAGTTTAATAATGAGAGAGTAGCACTTTAAGTTAATGTGGGCACGCCTGCTCGTTACAAACAATGTTCTTTCTAAGCACTCCTTTATTTTTATCTATTATTATCTGCCGCACCTTTCAACTTTTAAATTTAACTACTAATAACTTTAATTTGTATATCTGCGAGTACAATCAAAATTACATCAACTGTTACATCTGCCTAAAATTCATTTCATTAGCTTTATGAATACTGATGCTCTACTATTTAGACACGTTATTACTCATGATCAAGATTTATAGACGTCGTTATTAACTAAATTAATTAGCCTCAAGCATTGAATCCTTATTAAGACTGGCTCAGAGTAAGATATCAGTTCTAAAAGAGCTTCAACAGCAACCAATTACCGCATCGAATCGATCGTTAATGAACAAAAGGCTTGCAAGGATAACGGTCTTAGAAACGTAAAATATTAATACGTATATCTAAAGAAAACTTCGTTCAGACTAAACAGAGAAGACAACAAAGAAAACACGGCCTTATTCAAAAAAATAAAGAACAAAGCAAATTCCACGATAATTCATAAGCGGTAAATAAAAAGCTAGTCGTTAATAAGCAAAAAGAATCCAAGCAACATTACTGCTGGAAGCCGAGCAAGTTCGATTTGAAATAAATGGATGCACCTATTCTGTTAGGACGATCTCTCATTTTGATTAATAGTTGAAACTATTCCTTGTATTGTTCAGATAGTCGGAGATTTAGTTGTAATGTCGTTATAAAGTGTTCTGTTGTGTTTTGTTCTGTGTTGCTTCGTGGACCGAGTTTATTTTATTGTTTTTTGATGGGGAGGAATAAGTCGGAAGAGTGTTAACGGTATTTACAGTTTGATCTAATGTGTGGTGATAATGTTTTTGTATTTGAAAGCTAGAACATATTTTTCCATCACGTATTCTCTATTGTGTTTAAATATACTTTTTAGATCGCCAAACAAATTAGCTTTGACGTATTTGAAAAGAAAAAAAATCTATAAATAAACTAAGCGGTTACGTTTGACATAAAATTTGCAAGACTGTCATGAAATATTGCAGCGGCTTGAACAAAACCTTTAAGAAATAATATCAAAATTCCCAATTACCATTGTAAAATCTCGCTGCTACATTATTCATCAGCCAGTCTGACCTCAACAAGCGAAATTGAAAATTCCAAGTCAAAAGAACACCAACTACCGACTATTTCGAACTATAACTACTACGAGCGAAGTTTCAACTATTACTTTGCCTTTAACAAAGACCCACAAATTGCGAGCAGTTAGAGCACACGCTAATTTGACCTACTTTTAAATAGAAACAAAATAGAATTTGAATCAGCAATTTGAGCGTCGCTAATCAAATGAGGCACCGTTTGATGTGATCAGAGAACAACAGTCTGCGGGACCTACTTACTGCAAGTAACGGGTGAGAAACGAAAACTAAAGAGAAATATGTCTAATATAATATATTATCATAGATACATTTTAAAGAACCTTATTTACTTACATATGTAAAACATTAGCTTAGAGAAAAAATAGTACATAATAGGTATGGCAATAAAAGACAGACATGTATTTAAATTTTTAGTTACGGTTATAAAATATGAATCACCTGTTGCTAAAAGTGAGCCAACAAAAGCATGGCATGACACACGACAGATCTACAAGAGATAGCTCCTAAATTGACAATTAAGGTCAAATTACACTGAAATTGTTTGCATAAGGATACTACTGATTTATAAGAGTTTTCGAGTTCATTGTACGAATCTAAAAGTTAGTAGTGACAGAGACATTTTTAATGATGTGTTTTAAAAAGTTGTTCTGCAATTATTACATCCTGTATCGACATTCCTGACCAACAAACTAAATTGAACATAATACATTATTTACAAGACTAACAGCTTTGTTTAAATTAAATATAATCTAATTGCTTTTTTACAACTGATAAAATTCCATTACAGGACCAGAAAATCTACATGACGTGTCATCCGTGGTATAGTTGACTTAAATCACTATTAACAATTTAAACCCATATCCTAATGTATGACCACCATTATATTGACATTGTACTAGAAGTTACTAAACGACAGTTCGTGCGGTTAATCAGTTAACTTATCTGATGTATGTAACAATGCATACTTACCGACATATCCATTTATTTTGTTAGTTACGCAAACTTGTGACTTAACTGTTGTGTTTATGTTTACTTATATGGGCTAATGGTGATAAAAAGATCTAAATAGACAAGTGTTTTGAGCATAAAATGTATAAGTTAGATGTTTTTTAGGTACCAGAATAATTTAGAAGGTGCATCATGCTATAAACAACAGCCAATACATTTAAGCTGTGAGCATGGTAATTGTATTTTCATTACTCATACTCTGAAAGTAGGTCTGAAGTTGCCTGAGGAGCGGGTTGAAAGTAATACTTTTCATCCCTAGGGAGAATCGCTTTCAACTGACAGCTGTCAAATTAACATGTAAAAACTCTGCGCGCGACTGGCGGCAGCACTTATGCCAAGAATTGGCCTCTGATGCAAATTGCAATCAGAACATTTTAGTTCCAATTTTATCCGCGCGCAGAGTTATCTTGAACTCTACTAACTTCTTTGTAAAAACAAAAGAGTTCCTATACATACCTACATTCAACAAAAGAGTTCTTATACCTACATTTAACCAAATAGTTCTTAAACCTACATTCAAAGAGGTTCTACGTCACAATACGTATAGCAGAGATTGTGTACCTATAAAATGAGTTCATCTGATTTTAATATAAATTTAACGCCTGATTTTATAAAAGAAGAGGCTAAAGCGGTAGTGGAAAATCAACATACGATTTGAGGTATCTTTGTTTTGACTTGGGTGGTAAAACAAAATTTACTCATATTTTCTGTAGCTAATTCATGTTTTTATTTTTACTTTCCTCATATTTGTAATGAAAAGCACAGTGTTTACCTCGGGTTAAAGAATAATTAAGTCCCTCAAACTATTGGCGCCCTCACTGCGTTCGGGCGCCAAACCCCGTCTCGGGACTAAATAAGTTACTTTCACCCCTAGGGTAACAATGTACTATTTTTGATAAGATGTTATTGTTTCTTATAGGAACTTACTCTGTTGTATGATTTTTCCCGTTCAACTAGTTTTGTATTCAATAACCTTTGGTAACCAACACGCTACTATTAAGATAAACGGACTGCGCCGCGTTATCTGATGCTAGTGTTATAACATTAACAGATCGTTAAAATACTAAATCCTTATCACACAGAATTAACTCTAAGCTATTCAAATCTATCTCATTATAACTTCCTTATGTGGGTGTACCGAGTACACTACTAAAAATTCCTATTTCCCATACAAAATTAATTTTGTTCCCATCTCACAGTAACAGTCCCGGAATTTCTCTACTTTCCCAGGAGTTAAAACATGTTTATTACAGTGACAAGGTTCTAATTGACCAAGATATTTAATAGTCCGTTCTGATACGATCGGTCGAACTATCTAACCTTACGGTATTGGTCGCATTTACACAGCTTTGTAATATTGAATGATCGTGGTCAGAGTCAGCAGTAGATTTGTAATATCGTGGTTTGATCGTAAGACGCCTAAAGTTTATCATAGTAATGGGTATCACGAATACTGTACAAAAAATGGCAAATTATCACTTTTTCATAATACTAATACTACAAAAATATAATGCATTAAAATATTTTGCCGAATGTCACTTATTTCAAGAAGTTTTTTTTTTAATTGCACTATATTTCAAAAAGTTTATTTTTCATAACATTCTAATTCAGAGTTAAATAAATATAGCATGACAGTGGCAATTCATCGCTGCAAGTAAAACAGTAGTCGTGTTGTGACACACTAAATAAATCAGTTCGGTGAATTCAATTAGCGTTCAGTCAGTTGGTTCCATTTAAAATGAAAGTGACTGAAACTCAGATTAATGACTGATGATCTCATTCTGCTGAAAGAGTTGGAGATGATTGGAATAGCAGATGAGTAAGGGCTTCTTTTGAAATAGGGCTCGATGGGCGCATGTGTTTTGTTATTCTTTGTTTGTGGTGTTTCATTAAGAGGAACGAGTTTCTATATAACGAAAATTTCAAGAAAAAATATTAAATATGACACAATTGATTTAATCCAAAAGTTTATGCTCGTCCAACTATTAATCAGTTAAATTATGCTTTAACGCTAAATTTAAAAAAGTAAATCTTTATCGATATGTTGTCTTATTGTTTTTTTTAAATTACATTTCTATGTAACAGTTTACCAAACATCGTGAGGTAACAGTACGGTACGGTACCTATCCATCTAATGGTCTCTAATTGTTTGAATCCATATCTTGACATCAGGCTATCTCCATCTGCCTCACTGTTTCATGGAGATCAGAACCTGCTGATCCGCTCTACTCGGAATTATGATTATCTTTTATGTATTGGTATTTGATACGCGTCATTAAAGCTTTTCTTATCTTATGAATTTTGCATAATACTGTGAAAATTTAAAAGTTAACTTTGAACATATTGTGCTTAAGTAATTTTTTTTTCAAACTACGCAACTTGAGCTAAAATATTGTATGTTCCCTTGTGTGTATATTACGAAAATATAATATATGAGACAATAGTTTGATCCAAAGTTATATATAGTAGTATACTTACATATTACTACATAGTACAATTTTCGATTGTGGAATCATAACGGTCAAATTTCCTAATATCCTGTCTTATAATTTGGCTAAAGTTAAAGTTGTTACACCAATTAAATCTTTGGTAGATTTCAGCTCTCATAATTCTCTGATTTTTTATTCCAACTAGTTAATACATCGGTGGCCCAAGATGGTATGTAGGAGATGTTATCAGGAACAGTTCCGAACAGACAGTTGGCCGTAATTTTTGAACTGATTAAAGGTGTTCGGGTCATCTCAGCCAATAGATGATCTTAGACGACTTTTTATTCGTTTTCGAAGTTTTTGAATTGCTTCGGGCGTCATCATTATATCCGGCATAGTGTTTTTCATTCGTTGCTGCTTAGAATATTGAATAATGAACGTCTATAATATTTGATCCTAATCTTATACTTTTGTAGCAAAATCCTTAAATCGTTACAGTATTAGTTTCCATCAGGATTGGAGTAAAATTTCATGAAATCTACCGAGATATACTTATTAAAATTTCAGTGGAAAATATCACGATCCTTTCAACCCTTAAAGTTACAGCAAAGCGTACTTCTATTCATAGTTTTCGAACAAAGTCTCGTTCCCTTTGCGATAGACAATACTCGATAGCGCCCACGTCGTTTCTTACAACTCGCCTAATTAAGGCTCTGGTTAACTAACTCGCACGTAATCTGCGGCGGTATTTACATACAATCTATTATTTAATCTGTGACGAAGTATTGTCCACTTTACAATACTGTAACGAAGACACAGGCTGTTATTGTCATTGACTGGACAACGTTTTGCTTATTTTCTTTGGGCGAACCTAACACAATATGTTAATAATTAAATCAAGCGTTGATACAAAATTCATTTACGTTTATATGCGTGATATGAGAAACAAAATCTTTTCAACCATAAAAAATACCACTGATTATCTAAAACAGCAGTAAAATTCGCAATTATAACTGCAACCACAATACTAATTATGGAATACTTGTATTTACAAGTTGATAAGGTATCTCTCAATATCTTGGTCTATGAGTAAGTATACGCAGAAAGCTATCAATGCGCTAGTAAGTCTGCGCCGCAACAATCTCCGAGGATTTATAGTAATTAGTGGCGGTATTTATTGTGTAGAAACTTAGAAATATGGGCGCTCCGAGATATTTGTTTTAAACTCACTTTTTACTCTTTGTTTTTCTTTTAACGAGCCCTGGAATGGTTGTGGAAAGTAAGTGGAGTAATAAAAACTTGTGGCTTCATACTACGACTCCACTGACTTGGTTTTTCTAGTATATACATACATAGTATATAGTTAGTTAAAAGAAATCACTATTTTGTTATACAGGAAATATGTTTGGTGAAAATAAATTCTATGAACAAAAAAATACTATAAAACTAAACTACAGTAGAAAATAATGTGATCTTTTCAAAACAGCTAGTATCTTTGTAGATGCTCTTGACTTTTCACAAAAGGTTTTTAAAAATAAATTTACATAAGTAAATAAAATATAAAAAACGGTTTTAGCTCAACAAAATATTTTCTGTAAAATATATACTAATCACGCGCTTTGAAAGTTGAATGAGCATCTGCAATAAGTTGTTGTATTTTGATATTAAGTTATCCAAAACTCATAATAACTTGAAAAGTCATTGACCGCACTAGTTTTACGCAAGAATTTCACTAATTACTGATTCAATACACATGCTTCTGTATGTGCCATAGATTACTTCATTTAGAAACAGCATGAAAAGTAAAAAATGTAAAAGTAAAAACTCAAAGCTATTAAAATTAGGAATGATAAATTTACGAGTATGAACGTTTGCATAACTCATTACATTTATAGATTTAGATTTTTACTATACTTTAGTTAGTCTTTGGACGGACATTTGTTTAGCCCCCTGATGACTAAGAAGTAGGTATCTAGGCTATACAAGCTGGCAAAGCGATGCATTACCTCTGGTGCTGCAAGCGTTTGTGACTGCACACCATCAGGCGGAACGTCTGGATTTAGCCACTTTCTTATATTTATAAAAAAAGTAAGTGAAAGACATACGCTACATATGCTACGTCTGCTTCGATCTATCTATGCTAGTGACCCACAAGTATCGTTTAACATAGAATGGCCACTTCTCGATACAACAAAGAGGTTGCGACATGCCGCCGCCCGCCGCGCGCATTGTTTTGCCATCGGTATTTTTCCAGGCATAGGAAACATTTTTTCTTAAATGAATATACATAATATCTGTTTGATAAACAAAACATATTTTCATTGTCTCATACATCACATACTTAAGATATTTACTAACTAAGCTGATTACAAAATGCTTACCATTTCAACTACAAATTCCGAAAGGAAATACAAAACAAAATTTTAAAAGTTGTTCAGCAAATAAATACCCATTATTCTGGCCATCCGGAATTTATCGTCGGATTATTTTATCGGTAGTTCGTAAAACACTGCATTATTAATTATATGGGACCTGCGTGATTAATTTATGCTGCAAATTTGTCGGGAAACGTAATTTTATTAATGAGTGTGTACAACAGTGTAAGTTTAAATTTTAACCAACATAAACCGGGAACACGTTTATTTTGACCATTTTGGTTCGTACATTTTGTAATCTAAGTCATTATCAGTGCATTATAAATTATTGTTGTAATTCCCGTATTACTTAAGTACATATACCTAATTGGTAACAGATTTCAAGCACAAAGATAAAGATCCCAGCTTTATTTTTATTATTACCTGCGCAAGCTCAACTCTATGCATCACACTACGTAAGTATATCAATTTATTTATTTTTTACATTCTTTTTAGATGCATGTAGTTAGTTGTTTCTCTTAGCAATACAGCTTAGGTTAAATTATGTCAACTACCCTACTATGATGATAATGATGATTACGAAATCCACAAAAAATAATAAACACTCTGATAAAAATTTAATAACATCAGTCCAATAAAACGGGACGATTAAACAAAAAACAAGCGAAACAAAACGTTGTAAAAGTCCATTCGAAATTTAAATCCGTCAAATAGGGGTGACAATCAAATCGAATTAGGCAAAACTGTCTGCGACGCCTGTCACTGTGATGACACTAGACATACATTGCTGGAATGGACATATTTATACACCCTGGACTTTTTTGTGATCATTTGTTAATAGTAAAATTTAATTTAATTCCATATTATTAGTAAATATTTATTATTAGTCCGAATTTATTTGTTTCTAAATGAGTAATAAATAAATAAATGTAGTTAATACTAATAAAATTATGAATGAAGTAACGATTGTTTGCGATAGCATTCAAAAAGTAAGCTTTACTACTTCGTTTTTTGAATACCTTTCTTTTTTAACTTAAAAAAATATTAAAAATACAGTGTGTAAATTATTTTCAGAATCATCATTAATTTTCTTAGGTCTTTTAATGTATTTTGTATGTAGTTTATACACTCTGTATACCAGATCCAGCCCATTCCACCCGAGGTGCTGTAATTGGTCTATTACCTGCAGTGCGTCGGTTGAAAACCTATTATTACCTCGTCTGTCTGTTTAAAACTGTTAAAAATTAGCTCTCTTACACATAAACTACAATCAAATAATTCATAATTTTTTTAATTTGGACTGTATGTTTTTTGAATAAAGTTAATTTCTCCGTGACTAAACGTTAAATTTGCTTTTTTAAGTTAAGTTTTTTTTGGATGTGTGATGCATAATGTCTATATGATGTTATTAAGGCGGTGGTAACGGTAATTAGGGGGGTGTTGCCATGGATGGGTTTATAAAGTGGGTCACGTCAGAACGTAAACTAAAGAGTAATTAATAATTTGATGGCTGGGAGATAAAAGGTGCTTGAATTGGCTGCGTTACGTTATAAACAGTAATAAATAGGTTAATGTGTTTTATAAATGCTATTATCATATTTTTTTGTTCATAAGCGTACATAATATAATGTGTTGTACTTGATGTTAAGTACCTACACTAAATATGCTGAGAAATATTGGGCTCAGAATTAATGTAAGAACTTTTCCTCTTTGTACTAAAACGTAGTTTGATTCAAGTTCTCTATAATATATCTAAACATACCATGACAAGTAAACAAACAAATTAATAACTGTCCAGTGCAGTAGTGGGTCATCAACGTCATCAATCTAATTTGGACAAATAAATCCAATCAACTCGAAAAACGTCGTGTCATCAAATAACGCCCATAAAAATAAATCAGCGACTAAAATGTCCACAACCAGTTACAATGTCCACTATTATACATTAGGGTGCATGTACATACGCAAAGCGGTTTTTTTATAGTATTTTATAATTAGGTCCGGTTTTGGTGCAAAATGTGCTTGTTGGGTAGGTACGTACTATATTTTTATGTGCGATTATGCATAAATTCTTGAGATTGAGAGGGTTTTTTTAACAAAATATGTATATAATATTTACCCTTAGCTGTTATTTTAAGACCAGGCAATAGAGATAGAGAATAAAATATCCCAGTGAAGTACATGAAGAAATTCCGCTTAAATGTTGTTTCTTATATAGGTACATAGATATTCGATATACATATGTAAAGTTTGCTAGACAACATTTTATAAATATATACTTAAATTATTAAAAATTGTCTTTAATAAGAGTGTGATAGCGCCTTAAACGGTAGTACCACGGCGTCAACTGTTTCATATAAATTAAACCATTAACCGGTTAATTCCGGTATTTTGCTTTGTCATTTGCGCTAACAAAAGTGTTATTAGCGCTCGTTAGTGAGACACGACAATATCGTGTGTATCTAGCTTTACATCGAACTCTCGTAAAATAATAACTTTTTTATGTATATTTTTATCTGTAACTTTGGTAAATACACACTGAGTCATATAAATAAATATTTATATTTTATTGGTGAACCAAGCTTTATTATCATAGCTTTACTAATAAGGTGCGCTAAATACAGTTAGTCACTCTTAAATACATTTAATGGTATGCACCTGAAATTTTAAATTAAATTAATATAATAAGTAACAAACAGCTCTCATTAAGCGGAGATAAAAGTGTGCTTTATAACCGTACTAAATTAAACCAAATCAAACACCAATAAAACCTTCAATATTTTGACAATTTAACTCAGTAATTTGTCAATCAAGCATCGAACTAACGGTCGAATCAATTTGAGCGCGCGCTATAATTTGATGGACAAAAACTAATAGGATTTAATTAATTGGTCAGCCGATTTGTTAGATAAGTACCTATAAAGTTCCCGGTACAAACTTCCGATCACAGCGAACGTATCTACTTCTGAAAGAGTATTGATGCGTCCTCACATGACTAATATATCCTATTTTAGCGGGGAATGTAATTTAATAAACTATTTTATAGCCTTATTAAATTTCTACATATTCTTTACATATTTTTTCACCGATTGAAATGAAATTTGGTATGGAAACAGGTAACAGAACTTGGATTAACACACATAATACAACTTATTTATCCTGGATTAACGTGGACATCAGAAGGTTTTTTTTTCAAAGCGAGAATAAATCCGTTCTTATTGTATAAGCACGATAATCAGGCAAACTATTATGCAAGTGCAAACCTATTTTAATTTAAAAAAAATGTTAGCTGACCACGTTTATTTATTTAAGTATCAACAATAGCTAGAGAAGCTGGCTGACCAACACGTGCATTCGTAAACTAATCACCAAACGATTGTGCGTCCAATGAACGGATTCAGTTAAACTCGCTCTTAACTGTCCAACGCCGCAGACCAGTTCAAATATACTCGATAACTGGTTAGTTTGTAGTTTAATACACCAGTTAAAGTACTCATTAACACTAACTTGTCAACAGTGATTAGTAACGGGATATTAAAAATCAGACTCGTCGGTTCCATTGAAAACTATTGTGAACACAGTCGAGACTTGAAAACTTAGTGAAATAGGTAAGGTACGAGTATTTACGCCAAAGAATTGAATTATAATAAAAGAAAAATTGGATCAAGTATTTAACACTTTTAGATTATAACCACCTATTATATTTTATAACCACCCTGTTCAAACTTAATTTTAAAAATATGCTTTCTTGTGTCATGTTAGAAACTACAATGAAAATACATTATAAATTTTGCATGGTCCACTTTTATATCTTCCTCTTGTAGATAGTTACATACAATGGTTACGAGTATGTATCCAGCCCATTTACATACATGTACTTATATAAGTATGACTTAAGTTGTCAATTAAATTCTAACTGTAAATATAGATAATTAAATCATGATTTTATTTACATTAGACTTATTCAGCGGTAATGGATTGAGTTCCGCTCTAGTATCGTGCTGGATGCAGTTTTAATGAATTAAATGTCAACACAGTTTGTTGGTTGTGTTTGTATTCTATTAATTGAAATCTAAGTTTGGAATACAAGTTTGTTTCATTATGTACTTGTGTATTTGTTGGACAGGAGGCCTATGCTCAGCAGTGGGTGAACACGGGCTGACATAACAATGATGTGTATTTGTTATAAGTAGATGTTGATGAACAAACATAAATAGAATTTAAGTTCGAATTATCTTTAATTGAAACATAATATGGAATATATAATACATATAATAGCTGTTATTTACCTGAGCACATTATTTTATTCATCATGGAGCCTTGAACTATGAACCTGAAAATTAGCCCTATGATTGATTGATTGATTGATTAATACTTTATTGGACACTTACACAAAAAACATAACACAAAACGGAAAAAAATAATTAAATCTAATGCCACAAATGGCGGCCTTATCGCTAAAAGCGATCTCTTCCAGGCAACCGTAGGATGACCCTATGGCGACCCGATATTAACATTTTTATGTAAAACCATACCTATAAATTCAATAAGTATGTAATATAAACATATTAATATAAAGCCATGAATAAATCCAGCAGCGACCGCAGTGGGCAAGCGCGCGGCCACGCCGCCGGCATGAAGTGCGGCATCATTTAATTTACTCCTAATTACAACACGGCCGATGTTTCCCGACGCACGGTAAATGCTGCAAACATGCAGGTACGAACCAGGGCGCTAATGGAGCTGTTACATATTTTGTGTTCTTTTTGTTGAATGTACCGCAAATTTAATGTTAAGATTTTATAATAACAACGAATTGAATGTAATAAGATGTTGATAGGTATAAGGAATATAAATGAATATGAAACTGTAGCTGTATATATTTTCAGAATACGCACAAGATGACAGATGTAGTTTTTTTAATTAGGACATTCAAAGTTTCTTGACAAATTGGTCCCATACTCAAAATAAATTAGAGGCAGAACCAATGCAAAATTAACACAAATATTTACTACTATTTTTTATTGTGACCAATATACTGCAAATTTTATGTACTTAATAAGATTTTATAAGAAAAACTTTATATAATATAATATAAATGAATATGAAACTGAAGGTGTATTTGTTCAGAATACTTACAAGATGACAGATGTTGTTTTTTTATTTGGTATATTCAAAGTTTCTTGGCAAATTGGTCAAGAAACAGAAAAAGGTCAAGGTCAACATCAAATGTAAAATTTACACAAATATTTACAAACGTTCGTCTAATTTACTATTCATAAAATCGGTATTTGGCTCTAGGGATACATAAATAATCATATCCATATTTAGTTCTCGTGGTGTAAACCGCCATAACATTATCGAGCGGTGAGCAGCTTAACTCAGTTAATTAGGCCCTGGATTGATACCTCGAACCTAGATGCACTATACAGTTTACCCGGTGGACCTGTATACTCGGAACATGCTGGAATTAGTGTGATAATAATCTGATGATTGATAAAGTCTGGAAATAAAGTAGCAATAATTAACAAGTACAAAAAATGAACCGGTATAAAACAAAATCGGCCATGTCTTGACATACAGACATAAAGGAAATCCCAGTGATGATTACGTTTGTAGTCTGTTTTGAGGTACCTTATGTAATCTATATTTATAACATAATTATTCACAAAGAGCAATGCTGATTTAATAATGCTAGTAGTAGCTATTAAATAAAATATAGAACATACACCTTATATTAAGATTACCATCTCTACACATTTCTTATGAAGTTTAATTTCTTCATCAATATAAATCTATAGTGCTTACCAAAAAGTCTTGGTTAGTTAGATTTAAGCAGCTTTTGATGAACTTTCTGAAATTAAGAATAATTTATTTTATTGTTATTTGTTATCATCGTATGACATCTCAGGTCAAACGTCTGTTAGAAGCTTTTAAAACTGAAAGTAATAGTCTCATTCTACTTTGAAACGTCGAACTTTAAACGTCAAGTTTTAATTGATCGATAAAAGCGCTCAAAAGTAAAACAAGAGCCGATAAAAGATTTGAAAAGTTAATTAATGGAGGCCCAATAATCGAAGTTATTAAAAACTAGCGAAGATTAATCTGAAAAGTCTTAAATCATAAAGCCGAGTTAGAAAACAAAAAGCTTACAGCAATATTTTACATAGACTGAAATATTTTGTACCTAACTAACATGGAATAATTTAGAAAGTCAAGAGATTTATTGGCCGCAATTTTCACCCGAATGTAATTTTATCCAAAGTTGTGCTCGAGTGGATAGAAGATGCAATCACAACAAGAAAACCGCATTACACTTTTATAAAAATGACGCTATCACGCGGCGGACCCTCCAAGACAAGGTGTTGGGGCCCTCGAATAATTTATAGCGCACCACAACCACAGACAACATAAGCCGCGAGAAAAATAAGCAAACTACTCACTTAAAAAGACGTAACGTTCTACAACCCAGCCGGCGACCGAAACTCAACCCTACGCTCACGTCCTAAAATCAAGAATCACCCCGCGTCGCTGAGCTGGCGATCTTCCCGACGCAGTGAAAATATAGTTTTCTACAAAAGGGTATAAATTTTGCCGAGGGGTGGGGGAGCGTCGCGTCGACCTTATTTAATTTCATAATAAATTGCAATAATTGCATTAGTCGGGCGGAGGAGATATAAATCAAGTGATACCGTCGTCTTTGCGACGAACTCGCCTGTCAAGTGGTAAAAATGACAGGCCATTGCTGCGTCCCGCGCTGCGTTTTAATGCCTCAGCTTTGTTTCGACAAATCTGTGACATTAGCAACTTGAGGGGGATTTTTCCAATAAATTAAAGAAATGGCATCATTTGGCTCGCTTATCGTAGCAAATTCTGTAGATTGGAATGTCTTCAGAAAAAATGTTTTCGTGTTTTTTTTATTACAATGCATATTCAAATCTATTACTTATTATAAGTACAGATAATTATACAAATATTATAAAACACTAAGATATACGAGTACATTCGAAACTGTTGCCAGAATATACTGTCAAAAATAAAACTGTATTCAAAGCAATTGAGACCACAAACACCGAGAAGGCGTAATAAAATTACCATATCCCACCCCATAACGTCGGCCATACATCAGTAGACGAACAACAGACTAAGGTTAGTTCCCTCTATACAACGCTACACTGCAGATTCGATTTAGCGGATTAAGGAGCCTGATAACGAGTCGACATGGAAAAACAATTAACGGAAATAATGAAACAATGACGTCACTATAAAGTTTGTCTTTGTTCTCTCTATCTTAACGCTTGTGGTGGGCGGTTCTGAGAGACCTGTAGGGTAGCGCTCGCCCCGCGCAAAGCCGCAGCTTTCCGAGGGTTAACTCGCGAGCCGTTACACCACAATTTATTGTTTTTAGATAAAGTGTAATGGGGATTAGTGCAAGTTTAAAATGTTTAGTGAAAGGGTTAACAGTCTTTCTAATAATAAATTGGATTACGCGACTTAAGTATTCATGCCAGTTGGTAGATTGCAATCCAGGGTTAACATTTATATTGTAGTTGACATTAAATTTATTTATGATCTTATTTGACACCTTTTTTCGCCTCTTTTGTTCTCGGTACATCGCATGTTAATATTTTATTACTAGCAGTACCCCGCAATGATATCTACTTTAATCCGTAATGAAAAGTGGAATACATATAATATGTGTTAATCCAGGGTAACGTGATATGAAAGGTAACATGTAAATGCTAGTAATAGGTTTTTACTTCTGATGTGTCACAAGGAGTAAATCTTTAATTAACGGTTGACAATCAGACCAGGTACTCCATCATCATCATCAGTATGTTATTAACTAGAGCTGAGCATAGGCCTAGTCAATTTTAGTATATCTATTGCTCATCGCACAAACAGATCTAATCCAGGTATTACCTGCGGTTTTACGTACTTACGAGTATCTTACATTTAAGTAATTTTAGTTTTCGATCTAATATGAGCTTCGGGCAAAGAAGACAGTAAGTCAACTGTGAAAGTTGTTAGTTTTGATAAAACATTTTGTTTTGTAATTAATGATCCTTCCCTTGAGCTAAATCAGAGCAGTTTATAACTGACACTCGAATAAATAGGATTCAAGAGAAAGTTACCCTAGTAAAATACCCCGGAGCGTTTTAAATGCAGCTATTAGAAATTGTTTTTATTTGTAGACTTGAAAAAGAAATAACACAAACTGAGTAGTCATTCTAGGAAAACGTCTTTATCAATAAAATTTGCTTTGACACTAACATATAAAAAAATACCTGATTCTAACTGAAAAACGTCCTGATTCTAACTGTGATTGCCAGAAATAAATTGCCAATAATACTATTTTGCTGCTTGTAATATGAACATGTTTGATGTAGGTTTTTAATCAAACACAATACTTTTTAACCAAGAACTGTCATACTTACTAAATTTAAATCATTAAGCTGAAATGTATTACAATAAGTTTCAAAGTGTATTCATATTCCAAAAGAAGAAGTACCACAGCCGACAGTTCCCGAATCAAGTCCATCACAAATCGGTCTGTCTGTGAGTCCGTCACTCCGTGTATCGTGGTTCGAGCGAGGCTGTGTACCGCATACTAATGTAGACACAGGGGTATAATGCGCTGGAAGCGATCATGGTAGCTATTTATAATAAGTTGTATATTAAAACAAAACTCAAAAGATATTAGACATTGAACCATTGAACTTGGAAAACCAAGTTCAGAAAATAGTATAAGCTACACTCTCAAGGAATATAGTTATTACCAATTATACTAAATAAATATTAATTTAACAAAAAATATATTTTATATTTTTATCGTATTGCTTTTTATCTTGTACAACACATATTATGAGAAGAGTCCATAAATGTTAACCGTTTAGTATTATAATAGCTTACAACATCACGGATAAATCATACTTCACAATGCCATCTAGATGGCACATCTAGTAATCTCCACAACACATCTTATCTGAGCAAACAGTCGTTCTGAAGAAATGTCCATCGAGCCGCGCCGCGGTTATTCCATTGTTCTTGTAACTCGATAATATAATCGATTTATCGGAAATACATATCTCGGTGGGTGTCTGATGGTGCTAGAGATGGGATCGTGTGCGATACACCTCCGTGTAATACAAACTGTTTGTTTCTATCGACTTGTTTGTAAACCGTCCATTCTGAGCTCACTTTATGTGTTTGTTTCATTGTTGAGAAAGCTACGACTTTATTTTACATGCATCATTGTAAAACAATTCAATTTTCGACCTTTATTTTTGTTGTAACTGAATTTTATGATAACAAAGCGCTTAATCCTTCGATAAAATCAATTTGTTTTCCCAAACAATTTCAATCACAAAATTACAACTAACTAGAAAATCACCAAACCAAAACTGATCGTCGGTCGTCCGAAATTAAAAGCCGAAATATTTTCATTAAAAGTTAGGTCGGTAGGGTTACCCTCTGTTCTGGTTCGTCTACCCCGATCAAAGTTATTTTACGTGAGTCCATAAGACCTCAACATTACCGTCAATAAGTTGGTAACCCAATTTATATCTCGGCTAAGAAGTGGGCGAAGTTAACCATAGTTTTAAACTGAGTTTGAAATTAATTGGAGCGGTCATTCGAGCTGCGAGTTATGGAGTTAGAGCTGACTCGCTGCCTGCCTTGCCCTGCTTGCACTGCGACACACATACTCGTAGCTAGCTTTATGGCAGTAAGCAGCTCTCAAATATAGCTTCAAGTCGGAATCAGTATAATTTATTCGTATCAAATTTTAGAAAGCTTTCTCATAATTACATATTTAATTCAAAACCTTTAGTTTTGTACGTGTCGTGGATAAGAGAAAATGACCTGTACTTACCGATTTTACTTCACTACAGAAGTGACTTTTAGAACCGTCACAAAACAGCTCAAAGCAGTCAACAAAACTTACTAGCACCATTCTCATATACATGCATTTTTAATGAGAAAGTGTGAAAACAAAGTTATTTTCGTATTAGATTTATTAAGCAGTTCATACTATGTAGCTGAATTTAAAAACAATAACAAATTCATAAGAAACAATCCGCAACATTACAATGCAAGAGATATCTTCTCCAAATAACTGTTTATTATGACTAGCAAGTCGTTGCAAGGGACGCCGTGACATTGCAAATTGCAATTGAAATGGTCTCGGCCATTCAATGCAAATATCGGATGACAGTCTGATGTCTCATTCGTAAATACTATTTACCTGTTTTTGTTGAAGTAACGAGAATCCTTTGCATTTAAAAATACATGTTTATTTGGTTTTGTACTTAAAGTTATGGGTTGACACGGTTATGATGACGATTGATGCTCAATGATATGAAATAATGTATGTACCTATGTAAGAGTATGTAAATGTAAGAACAGCCTTACTCAATGTTTTATAAATGCGCTATAATTCACTATATTTAAGTAACTTACTTTTCAAAGTGTAATAAGCATCTAGTAAAAATTACTCTGTTAATTTTTTTATTCAGCTTGTTAAATATATAAGACAAAATTTTCCAGATCCAAATTAATAATTCAATCTCATATTTAACAAGCCCTAACAAGCGTAACACAAAAGACGTTAAAATATATTCTCGAACAAATATTTATCTAACTAAATTTTAACGAAACGAAGCTATTGAAGCAAATCCATAACTACAAGTTTCATTGTCTCGCCCCGAGCTTTCCAAGGAGAGGAATAAATATCTATCATCACAAATTTGGACAAAACTATTCATAAAGTCGTTCACTTCTATTGATATTTAAGCAGATAGACTCCTCTTTATGCCGAAAAAAACATCTTTTATTCCCTCTTTGTGTACGAGTTAGATAAACATAACTCGTAAATCTAATATAATATCTACATAAAGTCTTTTTGAGGTTGTAGACATGTAAATGTTGTTTATCAAAGAATGATGTAAGTATGAATTTATTTTATTAATGATGTATGAACATTTATTAATCATTTACTTGTTTGTTATTTATTAAGAAGCAATCATCTGCAAAATACCTGACCTATAGAGAAACATTTTTTTCTCGTTTAACTGAACATCTCACTTAAAATGTCATGTGAGCTTCTGTCGTCAAAAATGGACCAATCACCGCCAACTATCCCGCTTTCGAAATCTCAGGTTCTGGACGACCGTTTGTACATTGCGAGGAAATTGGAAGTCTCTGGATTATCTTGTTCATGTTGAGTCCAAACTCCCAAGGGCATAGTTATTCTCACCGGCATCAACAACACTAAAGTGACATCTATAAATAGTAAGAACACGAACCAACGTTAGTTAACATGCGACCGTATTATACATTACAGACTAACTGTCAACTATGACGAATGGACGTATTAACGATGGACAATACCGTATGATACGACCAACTAGATTTCAACCGTGAAAAATTATTGATTCTTATTTCAAAAGTATATGGTTTAGATTAGGAATTTCTTGTGTTGTGTTGATTTGTTATGTTGGTAGTGGATAACAAAAATGAAGTATGAAGATGTACCGAAATAGTTGAGTGGAGATCTGTAACAGAATGTAGAGAGATAGGACATAACATGCATTTACGTGGGTCGGAGAATAGATACAGTGTTTTTTTTTCTTTTTGTCGTGGTTAGGTGATTGAATTAATGGTGTTTGGAAACGGTATGGTGTAAAAATAACTGGTTATTATTTTATTGCTCATCAACATTATTTAGTATAAATGTTATAAAAGTTGTTTATTTTTCTTTATCCTAACTTGTAAATAACTTTAGTAATTGGTATATGTAGTAATGAAGAGTAAACACAATTTTATATATCTACCAAAACAAAAACAAACCTCACTATAATTTCCAATTTCAAGCACAGCCATAAAATCAGGAAACGCAGCTTAATGACTTACACGAAATCCTTTATCTCGTAAGTCAATAAAAAGTTTATGGTGTTTTGATAAAAAGTCTGATTATAGTTAATGACTGTGACATAGGTTATCGGCCGAGTGCGTGGGGCTTCGTGTCCGGCAATTGCATTCCTTTTGTTTGTCTGTGTGTCTGTTTGTTACGTAGGCCAGATGTCGTCTTGCTAATATGGTCCAATATATACACTCCCAGAATAATTACAAGCTTTACACCATAAATAGTGCAAAATAAAAATTAGGTACGTCTAACTTTCAGATATATAATACAGAAATCGCCTGAGGCGATAAGTCCGCCAAATGTGCAATAAATTCGTTTTTAAATTTCTTTCATTATGTAATTTAAATAATGAAAGAAATTTAATTATTGATATGGGCACATCAGCTATTTGCTGCTCGCCCATTAATCAAATTAATATATAAATAATATCTTTGGTGTGCATTAAAGACATATCTTATCTTATCATATCTTATAATCTGTTGATGTCAAAGTTATACAGCGACTCGCTGCGCCTTATTAGTTTTTGTGGATGCACTACCATACCACTATGTATATTCTTGAAAATTTCACAAATTAACTTAAAATGGCACTTCAAAAAACTTAACTGTTTTACGTTCCGTAACATTTTCTAAAACAATCAAAGGAGCAACATAGTTTTTTTATTAAATCGCGCTATGTTTGTAACTTGACAGCGCATCGATTGAGAATTGATTACCAAATTAAGCATTTTAATGGTGTGCGAGGTGCATCCTTTTAAAGGCGGGGGCGTTTTATACAAGGAATGCTTTATACTGGGAACTAGCTTTGTAACCCGGCTTTGATTGTATAACACTTCGATATTATCGTTTGAAGTCTTCTTCTTCTTATCGAATGAGAATGGCCAACTCTGGTGTCGAGAGTTTTCAAATCGCCCTAAGGGCCTCTGACATGACTTAACGACTGCCGTATAAGACTAACAGCCGGGACCTACAATTTAACGTGTCATCAGACCCACGGAAGCGCCCAAAATGGAATGTCACTTTTCGGTCACCCATCGTTTGAAGTTAAAGTAAAAATTACCTTGACAAAGTATTTATTTTGTTAACTGTACATACTCGTAGCTGTTCTTATTTTTTTTATTGTGTATCAGTTACTGCAAAATTAATGTTATATACACGCATACCAATATATAAATATTTATTTAATGACATTCTGTAGTCTAACAATTTATTTAATTTTCTAGAAGTATTAACGATTTAGGCCCTTATGACCTAAAAATTGTAAATTTATGATTATGATTGAGTTTCTTTGATTAGATAGATCAAACTTCTCACCAAACCTGGAACAAACGTTCCAGGAAAGTGAAATTGAGTTGTTCATACGTTGATTGAACTGATATATGTCCAACTCATTTAACATATTAAGACATTTTAAACGAGTATACTAGTATAGTACTGAAAATAGAATAAAATGTACTCAATTTCTGGCATATTTACTTACTTAGATAGGAACCCTTGACAGTGCCGTTAGGCTGATAAATACCTAGTTGTGAGTCTATTATTAGCAAGATAAATATTTCTTGGCGCAGTTAAGTACCTGAAACAAAATAAAAAAAAACTGCTAATACACAGAACTCCTGAATAAAGAATTCAACACAAAACGAGGTTTCAATAATCAAAAATCCAAGAATACTCAGCGAATATCTAGAACCCAGCTCAGAATATATTGATAAGGTGTTTGATACATTCTGTCCACGTACATACATACGTCGGCTGTGAGACGTTCAAACATTGTTTATTATTGGTTCTTTATCACAAGCTCGGTTATTCATGTCTTCAACCGATGTTAGCAGAGAGGAGTGTTATAAGTTTTGAAGTCTAGTCTCTCTGCGTTATTATAGTATAAGCCGAGTTTGAAATGTCTGTTATGAAAGAAACAGAAGACAAAATGCTTTTTGTTAATTTTTAAACGGGAACATTGTATTGTAAGAAATCGTAACATTCTAGCTGAATTTAATCATGTGTCTGTAGTTTGTTATACTGTTTAGTTAATTGTCCAACGAATAAGTTTGCTTGCTCAAAAAAAGAAAGATAGATAAATAAATAAATATTCCGGGACATTGCACACAGCGCCATCTAGCGCAACACTAAGCAAACGCTTGTGTCGTGGGTACTAGATAACGGATATGATACTTATATACTTTTGATAGAAGATAATTTTGTGATTTGAAAAATTAAGATAAAAACTTAAAAAAAAATCAGTTAGATCTCTTCCTACTTTATGTATTGTTGTTAGACTTTAGAACATATTTAGACAACTGCGTAGGGTTACGTCAAACTTTGTCAAGTTTACAATTTAACCCAGTATCAAAGCTTAGTTGTTCATGTTTTTGAGACAGAAACAATAGGACGGCGTGTGGGGAATAGGCCATTGTTCCAGGATCGTGATTCAGGACTACAATAACAGGACTTTTGTGAGGAAATCACTACGAACGGGACTTGATTGTATTGACTAGTGATGGACATTGCCACGGTGAACTAGGGATCAAATGTCATTCTTGTAAATCCTGCATTGATCTATCTCACGAAGATTTTCAGATGTTGTAAGACGTACAATTTTGTTATTTTGGTGGATTTTATTTTTAGTATTTACTTTATTAACACGATGCAAAAATATTGATCGAATAATTGATATATCAATATTTGAACCATTAGCAGTAGATTTAGAAGTGATAGTTATACATTAATATCCAATATGTTATTCTGCACTTATTGTGAGAAACTGCAGCTACTCGTATATAACAAACAGCAAGTAACTAACAATTTCAAGCGCATTCATAAAGAAAGGCACGTAACACTAAACAACGTAGATCAATCTTTAACGTAGTACCACGACTACCACGTACAAACAGGTCAACCAACAGAGTTATGCTTAAAACTTACATTTCCAGCATCAATACTAACATCCCTACGATCCCTGTTCTATTTAGAGCCGACATTTGCGCGCCCTACACTAACGGGCCCGATAACATTATAACCCTTGGGAAGTTACTAAGAGAAATAAACAAGATGGATTAGGTGATGTGACTCGTTGGCAGAATTGGTAAAAAGACTTTAGTTTCAAGAAGATTGAGAATGTAAAAGAATTGATAGAATCTACAAATTATATTTGTATTATCAAAGATGAATAAGCAAATCTGCAAGTAGGTATACTGTAGGTACGAGATTCCAGCTATATATCGCGGTTCCAAAAACATTGTGCAATATTGAATCAAGTTCTTTTGTTAGAGGTAAAGGGAACAATAATATTTACGTTTTGGCAACAAATACACTATCAATATAAAAATACTTTTACAACACTAATAACATAATATGTGATTGTAACCCCCAGATATAAGCACTCCTGATAAGGCACAAATAAATGTATTCACGAGATAGAATCCGTGGAAACTGGTGTTTGGATAGAGATATACATTCGACAGTATTTGTTCGCTTTAGTTTCGGCGGATTGAATTATCTCATGTTTGGGCTTATCTGCTATATTTATTTTGAAAAACCAGACAATTGCTTTTTAGTTTTTACTGTATATAAAAAGTAGGACAGTCTTGCTTCATTGTTGAATTTTTAACACTTTTAATTTTAGTGCTTGTATCACTTCTTGTAGACTAGAGGTAAAATGAAGTAACAGTCTCACAAGCAAACGCTTTGTTCCAAACTGGAGCATGTTTAAAATGGAATCGAACTAACTCTCAAATGAAAGAAAGAAAGAAAGAAAGAAAGAAAGAAAACATTTATTGTGACAGATTTAACAGAAGAACACACAGGAGTAAAAACATAATAAACAAACATAAAAATCTGCCACAACACAGCCCCAACTCAGCATAATGCTGGTTGTGTGGAAGCAACCAGCGCTGGTCTTCCGTTGAAATGAAACTACCGTATAGATATTTAAATGGTTACTTGGTCGGTTCATATTGTAAACATAGTTTGATTGGTATATGCTAGCAGTACAGAACTACAACATCAATAATATATATATATAGATAGATAATAGATAAGATAAATAAATAATATAGGAATTGGATACAAATTCAATATCCACACTTCTCACCTAGTTTGAACAAAATGGCCGATCGTTCCGAAGTTGGCCTCTAACTTGCAACTGTACAAGTTGCAGTTGACCTCGCTAAGCTACAGCTTAACTTACACGGGCCGATACTTGTTACTGAAGTTGATACCTTAGTTTACTCATACTATGGGAAATTAGGTTACATCACTACTAAGATTGAATACCAGGAAATGTATAGTTGGCTGTCTAATTACTGAGATGTAAAACGAGGTTGTTCAGAATATGACATATTTCTCCTAAGTAACATATCGTAGAATTTGTGCAGAGACTGTCTTTGGGTGATTTCTTTGATAGTGTGTTAATATATTTTTACATTTGACGATGATGTTAATTTTAAAAAAGCATATAAAGTATTTTAAAACCCTGGGTGAAGTTAATTAGAAGCAATAAACCACATTTCACAGAGCTCGAGTTCGGTAGGTACTGGATCTGTCCACGCGTCAAGTCAATACGATAATTCAATATTAAAACGTTGGTTTGGTGAAGTTTAGATGTTCCGAGCAAGCCCTTCCAGCCTCTGTCAATATACAACTTTTAGGTTGTTTGCTCTCCCAGGTACACCTACAGACTTCTTGGGTACGCTTCAAGTATTTATATAGATAAGTAGGTATGTAATAATTTTAGACAGGATTAAATAGTTACCACATTTTTTTAAAACAAAAAAATATTGTCTGTACTTCCACAACACGATAGACTTTATGATTAAAAACGGACAAATCCTATGCCATGCTGATAAAAAAAAAATATGACTAATTTTGCAAGAGAAAAAAAAACAACGGCTATAAAGACAAACCATAGTAAAGCGAGTAATTTACTCACACCGTTGACGGCCTTAAAAATCTGCAATCATTATTCTAAGCTTGACTGAAAAACCTTACAGAGCTGAACAATTTAAACCTTTGCAGGAGAAAATATATTGTTTTGTATTCATTTTGTTTCATGGTAACAAAAATCTACTCTATTACAGAAGACACTATGATGTAGGTACCTATTCCACAAAGTCAAGCTAGTTTCACCAAGCTCAGTAAATTGCAAGTTTCCCTAGAATCGATAACCACAATGACACAGCACGCTACGCCCTACAACACAAACATAATTTGATAATAGCAAATGACTCTCAGAGGTTCATTAGAAGGGTGTTAATATCGCTTTGGCTTCTAAATTATATTAATTTTGACTTTTATTTGATGTACATAAACCAAACTACGTATATAAATTCATGATTCTGCAAACCTACATACTTTTGTTCAACAAAATAAGGCAGATGTCCATTGTCCATAAGTATCTAAAAACAATAAAGAATGGATCTGATGAAAAAAAACAGTTCGATGTCACAAAACTCGGAGCCAATACAGTGAAATTGATCGTTTTGAATAGATTGGTTGTTAAAAAATCACTGATAGAGAATCTATAACCATTTATTTCTGAAGTGTAGTTCTCCGATAAAGAATACAAATATATCTAGACTCCTGATCAATATTAGTTCTGAAGGTGCACAATTTCATCAGCCTCAAAGACATCAAAACCAACATAGGATGTAACCAATGCTACATCACGTGAGTGACAACGACGCATTACAAACTATAAGTGTAACTACAGATACATCACAGTAGGGGGTCATGTAAAATTTTACATTAACAGAGGGGCTCCCTCTATTGATTATTCATTATGTTTGCAC
Organism: Macaria liturata; assembly: GCA_964023185.1. Classification (NCBI taxonomy): domain Eukaryota; kingdom Metazoa; phylum Arthropoda; class Insecta; order Lepidoptera; family Geometridae; genus Macaria; species Macaria liturata. The sequence goes on along the minus strand of OZ026806.1, from coordinate 3,684,289 downwards.
AAGTTAGTTTGTGGGTCGCGCTCTAAGACGTATTACTCTGCTGTAGACATACTGGCTAGACTTATACTGTTTATTATACTAGTCTACGGTTGGTAAGGGAGAAATTCATTTGAGAATTGAAAAGTATATGCCTAGTGTCATATATAAGTATAGTATAACCTTTTTTGTAAAATAGTTTGATGCTTGTAAGACATTCATATTAAGGTCTGAAAAGTAATGCAATACATACATCAACTATAGGTGGATCTGATTGTTAGTATTTTTTTTAATCATTTAACTACCACAGAGTGGCGTAAACATAGCAAAAGTGGGCTACAGTTTGTTTTCAATCTTGTTTAACATCAACAAGGATTTCAAGTACTTGTAACAATAAAAATCAATGTCGCTGCTTTTCGGAACGATTGTGATGAAACAGAACACGGGGCTTATTGTGACTGTTTTTAAATTCGCCCTTATTAAATTGAAGAGAGTTGCAACAGCCCTTGAGATTAGAGGGGGCTTTTATTAGGGACGACTAACGAGTGTCGATAAGGATGGATAATGCCCCTCGACACTGGCATTGGGCTAAGGAATAAGGTGACAGCGACGATCTGACTGTGGCTTACCGTGGAATACTAGTTTTGTATTTTCAGGTATACACAGTTACATTGCAAATTTTGCAAAAACTCACAAATCTTTCAAAGTAATATTCAATGAATTGTCTGATATGTTTGATGGTGTTTTAACGGCAGTCTTTTCTTTAAATCCGAACAAAAAAGAAGTCCTTTAAAGATCAAGTTCTTTTAATTTTGTAGACAAATAATTTATCAGCAACAAATTTGGACCTTTAAATGACTTTTTTATCTACCTGGTAAATCTAATTTAATGATATCATCTAATTATTCCGCTATAATCTCCTTCCAAGTACCAAATGATGTGTAATCTACAGTTCAATCTTGACTTAAATGAACACCTAGACATCTCGGCCGATGGCAGATAGTGCTAAGCCACTGGCTTTCCTAATGAATTGATTCGCCACGCCGCTGTTTTCGTCAATTAATAATTAGCTCATCCCTTAAGCTTCGGAATTAGAGGAGAGGTATTTGAAGCCAAATTATTGGATGAATTTATATAATTAGGAGCAAAGGAATTTGAAAATTGGTGATGTAATTCATTTTGTAATCAGTTTGTGGGATAAATTTTTAGAATTCCAAGTGACTGTGTATCAAGTAGACTATTTTGAGCTCCGAAAATAAATAAAAAAAAAAACCACAAGTGCACCTTTGGCACAATTACTTTTTTTTTAATATAAAAACAATAAAGCAAACTAAAGAGACAGATACACAGAAACGCAAGCAGTCTATCTACGAACATCAAGACAACTCGACATTATTATAAATCTATTTTATCACCATTGATAAGACATACGATTTATTTCTTAACAAGGGAAGGACAATGCAAGCGATGAAGCTCCCTTCAGAGTTAAAGCGTATAAAAATGATAAGCCAGTATTACCGATAGTATAAAAGGTATTATAAAGAGTGCTTGGGAAAAAGGGTAAGGAAATGGGAAGTACGCATGCGATAGGGCAAGTTTCCAATCGATTGATAGCATTATCGATAGGGAAAGTAATTGGGCGAATCATTGTAAAAGGAAATAGATTTATTTTGGAAAGATAGGTAAGGCGATTAGAACCTCAGGAGCTGGTTTACTAATCCTTGATAAACAGGATGTTTTTAGAAAGCTACTCAATTTCTACAAGTACCTTCAGGATCAGCCTAAAGTATCTACAGCATTGGATGTACTTACAGAATCGCCTAGACTAACCAGTATATACTACCTAAGTATATTAATGGGCAAGTAAATTCTCATAACCATTTCATCGGGCCACTTATGTTAAAAAGTAGATCCTCATCATTTAAAAGCGTCGACGGAAACTTTAGAACTGGGCAACAAACACTTAACAGCACATTTTTATCTAAAATTCAAGACTAAAACTTAGCACTTGCAATTCGAGAATAGCTCAAAAGTGCAGGCGAGGCTTGGAAGCGACGACCGCCGTAAAACCCCGGGTGGTCGTAAAATAAAAAGTGTTTACTTGCCCCCCAAGATAACCGGGAACAAAGTTCGTGATAAGTTTTTATTTCCTCGGAGCATGGGCCAGGTAACGGTCGGCTGTAACGCGGTATACTTGCCAGCAAGCAAATGGAATTCTCTGATTGGACTGTTTATGCGTTTAACTTGTTATTTTTCTTGTTTACATATCGATGATGTCAGACGTACTTAGGTATGTTTGCATTAGTTCGGTTTTGGTAATAATATGAAAGACCAAATACATTACGTACGCACATAAATAGTATCACCACAAACCAACGAGTATCACATAAGTATACCTTGTAATCACATTATTGTATGTATATTGTCCAACAAAGAATCTGAACTTAAAATAATAGAAATACCTCTAGTAATACTAAAGCTATTTCATCGAGAGTCAGCGTATCAATAAGCTTTATCTAGCATCGTTTTCCTAAAAATGATAAACGCGATAAGATCATCAGCGGCCGCTAAAAGCCCGAAGAAAGGGACATTCTTCTTGCTCATTAAGCCGAAAAGACTCGAAGAATGCTCGATAATTCGTACCTGTGAAGATGAATCATTTTTAGTGTCCCATATAGCGGGCCGGCGCCGGCCGAGACTTCCTACAATGGCCAATAAACACGCCATAAAAATATGAGAGACCGCACTAAAGCGAACCATTATTGTTTGCTAAATGTCCACCTTTTGTTAAATGAAGCTGTCAAATATTTTCGTCATGTCAAAGGGTGGACCGCTACGAATGTTTACGGCCTCATAATATATCGACGAGCACTTGACGTAGTTTATTCGCCTCGCCTTCATAAAGTCGCGACACGCTAATTACGACGTTTCACTTACGACGTTCTTTCACTCGGCGTTGATTTATTCATTGACACTTCCCGAGTACAGCTTTACTGCAAATTGAGATCGTTACACGGAAACTTTTTGCTGATGTTGATAAGTTTGATAAGTCCGATAATTGACGGTGTTATTGAACAAATCTGCGCTGTTGTTTCCAACTTTGAGAAGTTTGGATGCGTCGACGTCGGAATAATTTATTCCCGTCGGCTGCGAGGGAGTCGTTCCCGGAATTAATCGCAATATCGAACCTGGCCAACCGTTATTAGTACCTACTATAGTTGCCAAGGTGTCCCACCCCTCTATAAATCTTGTCTAATTTGTGTGTAATTACAGGACCGTGGAGTTCTCCGAGTAACAAGGAGTGCGTACCAGCGGGGAGTAAACGGCACGCGTAAGCACGTGCTCCACTGGCTGCGGGGGCAGACGGACGCAAGCGACACCACCGGGCCGGGGTAAACAGGACTCTAGCAGCAGCTGGATAGAAGTTATTGTACGATAACAAAGCAGATGAGACACAGACCGCAGACGTCCAAAGAACGGTTTATCTTAAAATCATAGCTAAAACAAAGACTGAAGGTATAGTTTCCCTCGGCAATAAAAAACTCGGTAACAATTAAAGTTCAAATTTTAATCACTACGTAACGTTGCAAAGTAACGTGCCGAAAGGTTTATGTTAAAGTGTAGAAATGTGTTCTTTGACCCCTTGCCGAGATAATAATTTCAATACAGAAACTGAGGGGTTGTACTATTTCAACTCAAATTAAAGTTGCCGTTATTATTTTCTGAGCCCTTGAATCGCAGCGGGACGACAGACGTTACTGACTACTTTTTTGAGGGTAGATTAATTTCCAAATCTTCTCCGTTATTACTTGGCAACGGTCTGAAACAAAGTTCATTCACATTAACTAGCGACGTTCACTCGGCGAAGTATCTCTCAATGAATCACTAAGTTCCACTCCGCCAGATGGCTTCAGTCTTTTTGGTCTAATCCCTTTCATCCCCACATAATTAGTTTGGAGTCTATGTTAATAAATCCAGGATACAATTGCCATCTGAATGGTACAAATAAATCTGCGTCATGCAGTATGCATTCGTCGCCAAAATGTGTGCAGTGTTTCCTCTCCGCCGACACTCGAATACGTCCCCTCGGATGTCATTCAATAGTGGTGCATTTCGCTCGTGACACACATTCACGAATCCAACCCCAAAAAAATCGTTTCGAGTGTCGATCCGAAACTGTATACCATTTACGAGCTTGATTGAAATTTTGCAATCAACAAGGGGGGTGCGATGATGAAATTATTCGTGTATATTTTTCCCGGACTCGTTGAGGTTATTTCATTATGATGGGCCTTCGGAATAGAAAATTTACGGGGGATTTGAGATTGTAATCGCGGAGCACTCGGTTGTTCAAAGTGATTATAGCGGAGATAAGGCGGCCGTCCCACGACGCAGGTCCCCACACGTCCGCCGTCCGCCCGCTGCCGCCGCTATCTGCTCTCTACTGTACCTTGTCCTTTGTCTTGGAAATAGCCATTAGCAAATTCTTCGCTCAGTCGATACTAACGACCTCATCTTCTGATTCTACTTCGGAAAGCACTCGACTTGTAAAACTTGATTCGAGAACTTTGAACGCTTTCAGATTTTATCTTCGCTTTTAATTTTTGCTTTGTTGTCGAGAATTTTAATGGTTTTATTGAACGGTTATGAGTTTATTTCTAACTCTAGATAAATGTAGGTCAGTCGGTATAAATTTAACAAAGTTTGTCCATAATAGTTACGCTGACAGTAAAATGCTTTCTATGTAACTTTGGTAACAAAAATAACACTGTTATTGAATTTGAATTGCATGACGTTTGATCGTAAAGCTTTGACTGGTTCCTTCGACTACGATAAGGAATAGTGATATCTACATTTCGTAGTTTTATTGTTATTATACGTAGTACGCAAAAATATTAAAGTCTAGGAAGGCATATTAAAAAAATAATAATCATAGAAACTGTATTCTGTGACAAATGATGAATATTCTTGGTAACACATCGCCCAATTGCTAGCAAGAAACCACAGCTCCGCAATGACAGAAACTGTAATTTGTTTGTTCGCGAGCAGATTCCTTTCATTACGCGTTCGTGCTCCATAAAATATGCAACTGAAATGAGAAAAATGTGTCGCAGTATACTACCTTAACCAACCTCACGTCATCGCCCCAACTCCCAAATATTGGACAAGTAAATCTGAATCTTATACTTATGACAATAAAACTTATTTTACTAGCAGAAATAGTTGCAGATATGTCGCAAAAAGGAAAGATGGCAAAGAATCATAATCTCAGCTCCCACTATGAGTTACACACACGTCGTCTATTCACATTAGCTACGAAAATACACAGTAAAGGTATATTTCCAAAGCAAAGGTTTATGAAGTTTTCTTCATAACGCTGTACTCCTGAATATTTATTGTCCTATTTATTTTCGAATATATACGAAAATTATGTTATAAAGGTGTCTGTTTATATTAAAGATGCTCTTAGCAAATATATTTTACAATTCAACTAGCTGGTGCGCGCGACTTCGTCCGCGTGGAATAGTTATTACCATAAAAACGGTCCTAGTGACTTAACCTTAAAAGATAGACATATACTGTTCCGGACATTTTGTTAGATCATTTCAAGAGGAATAATTGTTTCACACACATTTTTTTGATATCTTGAACCGTTTTCGCAGCGCACGCAAAGATGAATAATTTCCCCCGTTTTTTCCACATTTTCTATTGTTTCTTCGCTCCTATTACTTGCAGCGTGATGTTATATAGCCTTAAGCCTTTCATCGATAAATGGTCTATTCAACACAAAAATATTTTTTCAATTAGCATCAGTAGTTCCTGAGATTAGCGCGTTCAAACAAACAAACAAACTCTTCAGCTTTATAATAAATTAGTATAGATTGAACTCCTTGCCCGAATCTCTATTCCCCTTGAAATATAATTTGTCGGTCTTCAAGTCGAGAGTAAACCGGTTCGTTCTAGGCAAGCGCGCTAGATCGTAGATTAATATATGCTTAACATCAGGCAAGTTGTAGTCAAGCGTAAGCCTCTATCATGTAAAAAAAAAACATCTATGTAAAGCCTATTTCAATTAATTTGAAATTTTGGCACATACTAAAGTAAGTCCGAGTAACCAACCACAGTCTAGGATGAAAGCGAAATAGCCAAGTTACAAATAAGTAGGGCAAAACCGTTACATGTATGTGAACATCCAATTTAACTCGAAGCAAGTTCTAAAATTCATATTAGTTCTCTCGCAGAACTCTCGCTACATAAATTCACGAAAAGATGATACTCGTGCGTTCAACATACCAGTTTAATCCGACATCAGTACGTGGATTAAACAGTAAGGTAAGTTAAGTTATTTCGTTTAAATGTTGGTTATATTTATCAGTACAAACCCAATTATATTTTTAGTTAAATCTGGATACCTTAGGTGGCTTATTATCAATTAATACATAAATGTATGAAATCACCACACAACACATAGCTAAACATAGTTACATAGTTAAGCTGACAATTAAAAAAAAGATGTAGTTTAATACTTGATTTTAAATTTGTTGTGTTATTTTAATGAGTCATATTAAAACTTGATCTGTAGTCGTTTTCGTATATTTTTCGTAAATTTGTGCCAAATTACTTCCAAGGTAGAGTTTATTTCGATAACATAAAGTAGAAAAAAAAAAAAAAACAAGACTTGTATCTCTGCATGCGCCGTACTATATACGACTAGCCCGCGCAGTGACTTCCAAAGACTCCGAATTGAAATACAACCGCTAGGCTTAACGCTGTTTCCATAAAGCTTTTTACTCTAAGCGGCCGTTTATACCTACTCTGCTAGTTTCCCCGCTTCTATAAATTCAGATAATGCTTCACTATTAGATAGTCCATAAAATGAGTTAAATCAAGTCAGATTATCGCGGTTCCTATTGAATTTACTTGATTATAGACATTAAGCTGCTTTCCATTGCCAAGTCCCTGAGGCCAGGCTGTACATGGAGCGCTGCAGACGGCGCGATCTGACTCGTACTTTATGGACGGAGATAGTATCGGTGATAACAATATGTTGCTTATTGTATCCGGGATAGGAAGCTGGGAGCTGTTGGTTGCAGTTTCAATGACCAATGCTGCTGGCGGATTGGAGAAGAAACAAATGAAATTGGTAAGTCCTGGTGGAATAAGGTTCACTTATTTTAATATTCAAAATGAATTTTCACAGGCTTGTCACGATAAATAATCACATCAAAACTCGAAACTAACCGTAAACTCATAACTTCAGAAAAACTTAAGCCACACTTACTAGTTGATACCATGTTCTGCCACCTAAAGAAAACAAACTGTATCATCACAAGATATCAAGATACATAACGCGATAAGACTATAAACGACCAATAATCACCCGCAAGAATTTCAAATGACAATAATCTAAAAAGCTGATCTGATTATGTCAAGATCTTTGGAATAAATCATGAGATAAAGAACATAGCGTATTTTATTTTTGTAATGGCTTATTACGGCGGTTTGTGTAATAAATAAAGTTGATCCGGAGAAGGTAATGAGGCTACCAGAAGCGTTGATTTGTGACTTCGAGTTTGAAGCCCGGGAGCGTTTTGTTTAGGCTCGATACGTACCGACAAAAAGGGTAGTGGGCCTATATTCATTAAATAAGTCTATATTCATAAAATAATCTTTTAAATGTTACCGTGCTTTTTTGGTATGCTAGACCTATAATTAAAAAAAATAGGGATGGTTTAGCAAGGTCGTTAATTATAATATAATGTACGATTTATTTATCGACAGTGTTGACATAGTTATAGCGTTGCGTCACAGACTTTAAATTTACTACGTTTTCTTTCTTTTTTTTTACGTGGGATAGGTTTACGTTTGACTACAGCCTGCCTGATGTTAAGCATTGCTGCAGCCTAGGGTGTAACATGTACCTGGATACTACCTATAAAAAAAGGAAAACAACACATATGCTCGCATATCTAGCCAGCAGTATGTCCCTGTAATCGCATACCTACCCGGGCATCCGAGCTCTGTACCATCAGAGGCTGTACTAGTGATTCAATGACATTACACTTAATAGATGCCTTATTGTGTCAAAACCTTACTTTATTTATGATGTAAAAAAAACAAATACTTGAGTACCTTATTTTCGTGATAAATCTGCATGCTGATTGATCCAAGAAGGATTCAAGAAATAATGAGTATAAGTTTATGTTTATTGTATAAACAAACAAACAAACAAGACAATATGATGACTTACAAATGGTTAAAAAAACGACTTTCAAACGAATAATAAAGTGCATTGCCATCGTAATCTGCATTTAAGAAACTGTATGTTAGCCATAATTATACGTGAAGCTGAAGGAAGAGTTTTTCTATACAAATCTATAAAATTCTGTCATGTTAAGCTTCAAAGTTCTTGAGTTGAGTTCTTTTAAGAATGGCTGGAGGTGTCTGGCTAACATTGTGTGTTTGAGAGTAACTACCTCCACGGCAGCAGTATCTAGCTGCGATCGCCCCGTTAATTCACCAGCTTACCTAACTCCTACATAATGTATGTACCTTCTGTACGGGTTTTTATTTACTCTTTGACTGCTCTAATGACAGGAATGGAACAAATACAATAAAAAAAAATGTGTATTTTTCGAGTGTAAGTTTGAAGAGTGATTGAATATTTTTACTGTTGATATATACGTGAATTATTTAACGTGTAAATCCAATTTCAATTGATATTATTTGTTTTACTATACGCTTAAAACAATAATATTAAACAATTCAAACAAAGAATCATATTGAAAAATCTATTTATGTTACGATAGTGACATATTGATAATGCAAACATATTTCTGTCATTAAAATACCTCACAATAATTACACATATTTGTGAACCAAACTTTATCGAGAATATTTTCTGGAAGAAATTTAATGATCATTTCATTCACAAATAAAATACTAAAACAGTACAAACAGGAATTATGCAATAAAACACATTCGAGCGAGTATTTTTAGCTTTAACGAGGGTATAGTGCTTCAAACAAGTTACACTTTACGAGGCCCTTATTTCTATTGAGTTAAAGTTCATTATAAACTGTGTAATTTTATTATTGTGTATTGTCTGGACTGTACCAATATGAAAGTTCTGTAGAAATTGGCATCATTATCGAAGTTTTCAACAATTGCAATTATTCGGTCGCTTACTAGGCAGTCATTGTATTGCATTTAGCGGTATTCAGCTAGTTTGGGTTTAATTTACTTGCATTTAATCGTAGCCACTTTATGTGAGTATCAGATAATTTATAGACTTTATAACTTACTTTTTAATATGAAAGCAAAATGTATGAAGTTTGGAAGAAACATTTATTTTAAAAAGAATAATCCTTTTCTTTTTTAAAAATTACACGCTTTTTTATTCTCACTGCAATGCAAAGGTAAAAATTGTATATATTTATTGTAATTGATAAAGTACTTTATCTTTTTTCATCCAAACAAAATGTTATCCAATTGTGTATGAAATTGTTTTTAAAAACATCTCATACTCTCGTTTATTTTCTTTACACACGAGTGTAAAATAGTAAATTGCGCCCGTGGGTTGCAAGTGTACGTAGTTAGGCCTCCAGGGATGCGTGATCCAACGATTTATCGAGAGACCGACACATTGCAACCTCACTGGCCATGGAATATACACTCATAGACGGGGTTTGTGTATAGCTAGAAGGAGTAAAAAAACCGTTATGTAAAAAATGAGGTAGCACAACTTTTATATTTGTGTTCAGAAAAAAAATAGTACAAAATAAAAAAAATAATGCGACGAAGAAATACATCAAAGAAAGTTTCAGTTAATGGTAGCTGTGGTGTGAGTACATGACAAAATTATAAACAATGTGTCAGTATAAAGTAGCATCGGTCAGCCTCGGTGGCTTATAATATTATCATCTTACCAAAAATTACAATAATCCGTCGCACCATGCATGTAAAATAGGAACGAATTTACCAATAAATCAACAGTCATATTATCACTGTTATATCATGGTCTGATCTTATACTAATTCTTTGACTAGAATAAGCCCCATATATTTAACTTTTCTATTCCGTCTAACATCTGGTGTCCTGGTTATGGTTGCAGTGGTCAATTTTTAAAGGGCATCTCGAATAGCAGCCTTTTGAGAGTACCATGAATAATGTAGTGGTAGTAAATCACAGGTTTACGCCGGCTTACTACGGGGTTATAACGTAGTGTAAAGTATTACGGGATAGGTCTTGTTGTAGTATTGTGTTTCGAGTTGAAATAATTTATCTTGTTAAGACATACCTACATGTTATTTTTTAAAGCATGAATAAATAAATAATAATAAATATTTCAGGACATATCACGCAGCGTCATCTAACCCCCTTCCTAAGATTACGCTTGTATCATGGGTAACGGGTAGTATATGCTATATTAAAATGGAAAGACAAAATAATATTGTGAAAATATTACGTTATTCAACTGGCAAGCACAGTAAAACATAAGAAGCTGTTGTTGATGCTGCAATCGATAAAATCAAATGTACATTGTACTTTCTTTACCCAACTATCACAGGCTAAGAGTAAGACGTTTTTAACACGGAATAAGCTTGTCTAGAAGAAGCCTATGTGCACTGGATAAATGTAAAAAAAACGTATCGGTCTAGCTATCATAACAATTACATATGTCACTTTATATTAGTTTACAGTAACCCCTCCTTTCTATGCCTAACTAATGTGACTATTGACTTGTAAGTAGGTAATTCCTTTGCTCTGAGAATGACGAAAGCTGCTTTTATAGTCATCGCATGAAGTAACGCAAGGAATGTGTCGTTGTTTTCTTTTTATTAACAACTTGTAAAATGAGCTAGTTATATAAGGAACAAAACGTTTTTATACTCCTTATGCGTACTTTGGTAAGGTGTGTATCTAAAATTTTAAACTAGGTTCATATAAAATAATTCTGTCTGATCTGGAAATAAGCATTACAGGAATGTCAATTTATAAAAAAAGCAGCTTATCATCTATTGTCGATAAGCATTGCTTGTACATCCCTTGTTATGGTCATGCCTTATTTTGATAAGACATCTGAACTTATAAAGTGTTAATAAGATTGTAAAACAACAATTTAGGTTCCTTATATGAATAATTGTGTTTTTAATACATAGGTTAGCAGAGGACTTTACCTGCTATCAATCGTTGACTAGTTAATTATTATACTTAGTGCGTTAATCATAACACAATGTCGTTCATACATCACGCACCCCCTCCACTTCAGCTCTGCAATAATTAGCAAACCGCGGTGCGGCGGCGCGTATATTAACCACCTTATCAATAAATTCAAGGAAACCAATATTAATGGTGCTGTAATTGAATGCTGGTGGCGACAGAACCCTGCCTTGGGGAAGACTTTGCTGATTTATTGATAAAAAAGTTACAGTGATAGTGTCTGTAATAATTATAGCAATTTGGTATAATATGATACACCTTGCTGAGTTATGGAAAAAAAAATCGACTGATTGTCTATTGATATAGCAATTTCCTTAATGATAGCATTTAGATGAGCTTTTGTTAAGTAAAACTTTATGTTTCGTGCAACGTTAAGAAAAGTTATGGACATTATAGCATAAATTTATTTAGTTTGTAAAAAAATATAACTTAAATTTGTACAAGGAATACAAAAAACATAGGTAAGTACTTAATGTTTATGATCAATGAGCCGCATCTAAGCCAAATCAAGAAAATATTTTACAACAATAAATAGATGCATTCAACAAAACTACAAGACAATCGCACCATCTTAACTAAATGCATAAATCAAAGTTTCGCGTCTTTTCAATTAATTTGAGTCTATTCTTCGCGACACACATACATTTGCATCAGAATATGTCCATTGTATAACGTTTGAGGTAAAAAGCCCCAATTGATGACGGTAAGGTAGATTTCAGAATCCATTTAGAAAAATAAAAAAACAGTTCAAAAAAATACTGTAAAATTAATAAAAAGTTATAGATTTTCATAAAAAGTGTTATTATATATTACATACCTACGTAATGTGTAGATTACCAGAAACATTTTTCAAGATTATAAATTAAATCCATCATCGTTTATGTATTTATCACAATTTGGTGGTTTGTAAACTCCTTGAATTTTCTAGGAGAGGAGGCCTAATACCCAGCGGTGGGTTTACAAGGGCTGAAGATGTTGATGATGATTTTAAAAACTATGCCATATTTTTATCTCAATCGTTCGAAATCTACCTCAAAAAGGGTCAAGTATTGTTCCCATTGTTCCCGTGTGTTTGTCTTGTTCATTTTCCGAGCGTGTTCATATTTGAATTCGGCTCGTTTGGTCGTTATAGCCTCCAACTTTGAGGCCGAAGATTTTCCGCTAATTTTCCATTGTACAAAGGTTTGTTTGTTCTGCTGCTTGCTTATGTTTTGGACAATGAAGGTCAATATTGTCGGGCGGCTCTGATTTCGACTCCTCGTTTTGATTATTGTCTTTTCTTTTTTGTTGTTCGACTTTTGATTTTTGGTCAAGGTCAACGTTTATTTGAAGTTCGGATTTATTTTTAGTATATTGTTTACCTTGAATATTTATTCATTTTGGCATGAAATGCTAACAGGATTCAGTTATTTAAAGTTTTGTAATGAACATAAGTACCTACCAGAAGCGTAGAAGAACATAAAAACAATTTTCAATACGTAGCCGAGAGAACTTACCGAGCAGCACATTTTACAGTCATGATAAAACAACTTAAAAAGACATCAGTTTATATTCAAAACTTCCACAAACAGCTTAGACCGAGTCTCTTTTACGACCATTTCAAGTTGGTCTCTAAAAACACACGTAAACTTATAAAAATGATACCTACTTCGCATTCCAGCTCACTTAGGGCATAGCTGCAGAGCATTAGGTTAGCACTGAAATTTTCTTCTCCGTATTTAGGTACTGCGGGTAACAAGAAAGGTACTAACAGCGTAAGTACTAACAAGAACGCACCAATGGCAGCACGAGTACTTAATATCTAGAATTCCTCGTCTCGTGTCCAATATGCAAAGAGCTCTGCTTGCCTTAATGTAGTCACGTGAGCTGGGTACAGTTAGGCTGGTGGGTTAGAAGGGGGTTCCTAGTTAAGGCCACGATAAACTTTGAGCCACGGAGAGTGAGAGCGTTTAAATTGTCGACGCTCGGCGTTGCTAACCGTACATTCTTCTTATGGGCTGTAACGGCAGCAGCGAAAGGCGATTAGGAAACATTATTTCAGGTTTATTTTCAGTTGTTCTGAAAGCCAAAAAGCTTTAAAAGCTTTTTTTTTTTTTAGCATATAGTTATTAGTTTAAAAAAAATATAAGGATTTGAAATTTAAAGATTGGTTTACACGTTTTTATAAAATACTGTAGCTATTGACCTGTTTAAACAAAAATACAATTCACGAGTATTTTAGATACTACGTTGAGTATTTACTTTTTAGTCGTTTAAGAATTTTTTTAAAATTATAATTCTGCACCAGACGGCAATAAGTTTTCGTAATTTGTTTAATTTTGTATCATAATGTGTGTTTTAGCTTACATAGTTTCTGTTCTGTAGATTAATAAATTAATAATTAGATGTACAAAAATATAATTGCGTCATTACGAAAGCATGACGTTATTTTTTAATTTCGTAAGCCTCACTAATCCACACAAATAAAATAAACACTAAAAATCTTAATGCAAACACCCAAAACGCGACTTTTCTCCCGACCGTCCTGCAAAAACAAGTATTTTAATCAACAAAATAAATGTTGTAATTAAATAAGTGATTAAGGTACAACTATACCTATCATACGTTACCGAGCAAGTGGTTCGGGTGACTTCTATCGTGGGGGAGTGAGGGGGTGTCGGGGGGAGTAAGGGTCCCCTGTACCCCCTCTCGGGGAGAAATTAAACATTTCGGGGCCTTAACGGGTTACGTGTGCGATCTTAACGGTGAAGTTGCGAGCTAAAGTTGCTGGAAGTATCAATTAGATGGGGTTTATCTCGATTGTTTTGGCGACGTTTGCTATATTTTTGGTAGGTTAGTGTTAGTACAGGATCCAACTGCTAAATAGTTCTGCTTTACTTAGAGACTCGTATCTTGCTATCTCGTTTACTTATGTACTCGTAGTTGCAATGGAATTAAATGAAGAAATTCCAACATTATTACTAACAACATAAATTTTTTAACATTGCATGTAAAAAACATCAGAAAAGGGCTATTATCTGAATGACAGTTAATATCAAGGCCTTAAATTAATTTAGGTAACTACTATGATATAGAGATAGAGAGACAATATTATATCCATCTAGTAACAATGAAAATTTAAAATTTTGTACTTTGTACTTTTCAATCAATTCCAGCAACTAACTATATCTACAATGTTCGTTGTGTCATGTATTTGCATGTTCATTTCTCTGTTGAGATGTTATTAGAAATTCAGATTTTGTCTGTTTGTGTGTGTGAGTGTCGTTTAGTTTTTATGAGCCAACGTTACGATTATGTCAGTGTTATCAGGACTATATGTTTTTATTAAACTCTTGTTTGTTACCCTTGGGTGGAAATGTCCTTATTTTGTACATAGCAAATTTTATTAGTGTTAAATTGATTACGATTAATAGTAGATTAGTAGCCGAGGGCTGTAAGGCATCAATTGCAGCCCGAGATATTTATGCGCACGAGCGCAGCGAGGGCGCCTATAGTTCGAGGGTGCAATTGATGCTTACACCCGAGCTAACTACTCTGCTTTACAACTCGATTGTGAGGCAAGTAGAAAAAAACCGTATTACAAGAATAAAACATTACATGGTTAAAATTTATAGTGAAATGAGAACAATTTTCAAATTTTAGAGACAGGTGTTTTTTAGTATGTTATTAGTTTGAGATTGTGATATTTGTTGGTCATGGACAAAATCAGAACTTACTCGTGTTTCTTTTCGCCACTTCATGAACTAGTCGTAAGTTACCAAATATCTCTCTTTGAAACTTTCAGGCAAAATATTGTTAATTGCTGCTTAAGCTTCCATTTTCATTGAATCAGGAGTGCAGCTTATATCTTCATCACTTGCAGAACTCAAGTTTTTTCCTAATTAGCACGTATTTATAAAAAAATCCCAGAAACAAACAATATTTAAAGTGAAAGTTTTCTATTCCCGCCTTTTTTCATCTTTTTTTTCTGGAACGAACTGAGCATCGCCCTTCGATATTTAAAATTGATGACTATTATACTCATACAAAGACAAGGTTGAATAGCGACGCGACTTCCTTTGTCTACTAACCGAATTAATTTAAATTACTTACCGCCCTAGGGCTTTTCTAGCTACATTATTACCCTAGAGCGCTAATTGGTTACTTACAAGCCCCATTTGGGGGTAATAAGGACCTACTTACCGAACATGAGAGATGTAAAGATAACTTAGTTTTTATGTTATTGTTGTGAATGGCATCATGAGTAATTTAATATCGATAAAAATAAATCAAAACTTAACTTATATAAAATTAACACCAAACAAGCTTTTTGTACATCAAATTTATATTTTTTTTTGGTTACTATAAACGGTTTAACAGATTAGGTGTTACTGATTAATACATATATGTATTATAATTGTATGATATTACAATAAATTTATGAATTCGTATTTGTTTTCATGGCTGTAGCCTTTTTATTTAGTTTCCACATCATCCCTGACAAGTCATATAGGTAGGTACACGTACACATCCCTCCGATTACCCGAACCAAATGAGATCGAGGCCTCGGCCGGTCCACTCGCTCGGACAAAAGCCGTATTTAGCCTAAATACTACCCTGCCAAATACAATACACCACGTATCTCGACGATAACAGGAACAGACTCAGGCAAATACATCTAAACCATCATGTAAAACATTCCTCCTGAATTCAGCAGGGTTGTACCAGGGTCTCAATACAATTTTACGCTCGGATGCATTTTGAATTTATAACTAGCAAATTGGTCGTACCAATTTAGTATGTTGAATATCTTAAAATTAATTGTCTAGTGACCGAGGTAGTTTTGGTCGGCGTTTGCGACGTCGTAACTGCCAAGTTTGATGTTATGCGACCCTAAAGGGTAGTTAGTAATTATATTGTACATTTTGGGTATTATATAGTTTGTACGTTTGGTTGAGTAAACTTTGGGATTACAACGCACTTATGAGAGTGTGTAACTGAGTAGCGCTTGATGTGCTGAATTGAATTATCTTAAATTAAACGTATATAAATTATAAATTGAGTGAGAAATTCTTACGTGCGCCAAAGTTCAGTTATTTAGTAGAGATTGTTCCTTAGAAGAGATAAAGGTGGTATTTTTACGTAAAGTGTAATTTATTGGATCGGATAACTCAATTATTTGTAAGTCATGGTCGTTCAATATATTAGCTAATCGTCGCTTAGCCATGGCAGATGTCTTTAGAACTTTGAAAGCCGTTTCCACTTGAAATTATCATTCTTATACAACTATTATTTTTGTTTATATCAGTAACAGTAATCAACACTTAATATTTTTCCGAAACACCCTTGTGATATATATCTATGATTCATTCAACCTCCATAAAAAAACGCTGCAGCTTATTAAACCGGTACCGCTTTTTAACCCGACTCCGCTAAACTCCGCTGGAAGCGCAAAAACTAATCCCCATGCAAAACCGAGAGCTTACCTGCAAGATATGACGACTCTAGGAAAATACTCGCTCAAGAGACAACTTTGTATTTTTGCCGTTTGTAAGTGTCGGATGTTACAGTTGTGGAAATTGTGCATGAAATAGATTGCTTAGCTAAGTTGCATAGATGCTGTGTAACAGAGAATCAAATTACTTTTATTGTCATTTTAATGTTTGATAAGATTTTCGACTTTATGATAACACCATGAAAAATGTTACGCTAATAAGGAAAGTATAAAACGTGAATGGTTTGTTTACAAAAATAGCTATATTTAAGTTGTTATAAGAAAATGCAAGTTTACCAATTAAATTAATCCTCATTTTCACTAGTCCAACCTAAATGATTTTAAAATCACACATTTTCAAAAAGATTTAAATGTTTACCGAAAGCAAAACGTTTCAAAAATTTCAAGACCTACAAAAAAAAGTACTTACACAAGAAATGAACACCAAAATGGCATTCAAGAAATTCGATATTCCCACTAAACTATGCCTAAAGTGTACAAACAGTCTGTCTGTCACACGTGTATCCACAGACCACCCCTGGAGTCTTATACTTGTCAGTTTTTCAGAGTTTTTTTGAGGTGGTTTCTATGTAAAACATGTGTTTTGCAGATAACGTCGGTACGCTTACAGTGTGCGATACGATAATCGTGTCGTGTACTTGACCCTAAACAGAATTATTAAGCGACAATGTTGATACCTACATTATATTAACTACGCTTGGTGGTAAAACTGAACTAACAAAAAAAATTAATAACCACGTAACCTCCATTTTAGAAGAACAGCAATTATTTATTTGTATATCAAATTAACCTTTTTTTAAAACACGTTAAGCTCACATACATCCATTTGCGTAAACTGTTATGTTACTTTTTCACGGTCAAACAATCGCATCCTATAAAAGTCCTACAACAAATTCACTTTTAACTATGTCTGATTTATGTGTCACAATCTGGCGGAGACAAGTGCAAGATACGTGACTCTTCAATGGGACTACAATCTGGCAGGAAGAAATACTGCGGACTAATACGCCCCGTGGAGTTACTTGGTATTATAGAAATGGTGTAAGAAGTTTGTTTTTTGGATTTTACATTAATTGGTAAGCAAAAGATGAGAGTCCGTTCCTTAATGTTGCTGTTGTATCTGTTCGTGATTATCACAGTAAAGTTACTATATCTGCGATCAGTCTTCACGCCTTGCCCAGAACGGCGAATTGGATAGGTGACCATCGCAAAAAGACGAAGTGGCATTTATGTACATCTGGTGCTTCTATGAGTTGTACACACGTTAAAGTGGGATTGATCGTAAATATGGTTTAGGCTCCGACATTTCTTCATACATTGTTTTCATCGTGTAAAAAAAATATAACATAGACTGTACTAAATCAGGCAATAATCATTACGAAAGCAGCGCAACGATCCTGCTAGAAATACAGGAAGTGACCAATGATAGCTCTACGAATGGCTATCACGTCCTAATCTAGGATATTATATATTTAACATTTCCATATAACAGCTCTAAAATGTACTCATACATAATATAAGTTATTGAATATGACAATTACTGTGGTAGGTATATCTATGTACTAAAATTATTTGATTTTAGTAAAAATCATCCACCATCAAAACTATTATAAACTGGCGTTTGGTCTGACTGTCGAATATTGAGCCCGGATTTAAGAGGTCAAATAGATAATAATACCTGTTGGCTCTCTTAGAACCGTATTATTCAATGTATTTTTCAAAAAATCATTTATTAAAAGCAAAGTAAACAAGCATAACTGGTGTGTTGACAGTTTTATTAGCACAAAAACGGCCAATCTTAAAAAATTGTCTATAATAATAAATTCTTTTGTTTACGAAACAAAAGTACAATAATTACAACCACATTCTCATTTCTGTGAAGATTGCGATCAAATATGATCCTTATCTGTTAGTAAATAAGGGTCATATAGTGCAGTGTCCAAACATCATGCAATCCCTTCAAGTGATAAATCTCTTCGGCCATCCAATTGTCCTCAACTAGGTCATCAGATTGTCCACCTACTTACTGTCTTATATTACTGAGTAGAAAATTTGCAGAGAGATAAGTGACCTACCAATAAAAAAACATAATTACCGTTGTGCTCTTAAATGTACCCACGACGTTAAACTCTATCCTTATGTTAATGTTTTTTTTTTTTTTTATCCTAGCTGCTAAAGCGATAACAACAAAAGAGCTATAACAACCTAAAACAAAATCATTTTGGGCAGTGTTTTAGACAAAACGTATCGGT
This sequence comes from Macaria liturata, assembly GCA_964023185.1. Classification (NCBI taxonomy): domain Eukaryota; kingdom Metazoa; phylum Arthropoda; class Insecta; order Lepidoptera; family Geometridae; genus Macaria; species Macaria liturata. The sequence continues at coordinate 3,665,344 of OZ026806.1, read as the reverse complement.
GCACTTTCAGATCTTCTTTCTTTCTCAGTAACAATGCAAAAATAGTAATCTAAAACATTGCAACCATCTTGAATTGAATTGCAAATTTTAGCTTTACATATTGTTAAGTTATCGTTAAGTTATAGCCTGCAATTTCATAATGTAAAAACTAACACATTTTAATAGTAGTTTATGCAACTGTCATATAATGAAGGGTATTAAAACACGAGTGTGATTATAAACTATTATGAAACGAGCGCAGCGAGTTTCATAATAGTAACGAGTGTTTCAATTATATGCAGTTGCATACACTACTTTATCTTCACTAATCTTTAACTTTTAATTTATTAAATTAAATTCACGCGTAGGTACGTATATTGTCACAGTGATTTTGCCGCCATTAAAATCTAACCAATGAGAGCGCAGCTGCGCGCATCAATAAAACGCGACCAACCTGATTGGCCCTGCAATCAGGTTGGTCGCGTTTTATTGATGTTATAATGAGATATTACGATATCGATGTGGATATTATACCATCATGTGAAATTGCTTAAATTGAGTGTTTTGTTGTCTACGCTATAACAGTAGTAATTATAAGTCAAGTATTGGAAACATAAGTAGAATGTTACAACATTAGTGTAGATAAATTATATTATATCATTCCCCTGCCAATCATCTACTCCTCACTTATCTCGTGTTTGAGTTTTCCCGTTTCAATTTTCTTTTGTATCTCCTTTATGTGGCGGTCTCCGGCCGAGGCCAACCTACTGTAGTGTGATTGTGTATGTTTATTTGACTAGTTGGGACCAATAATATACTGAATGGATGTGATTTAAACGCTTTTATAATTATATATGACAATACTCGTAAGGTTTGAAATCTTGCATACTATCTCAATATAATGATGTATGTATGTTCTTTGAAGCATTTAAAGAACATACCTACATCATTATTTTGAGATCGTTTTTCAGCCTGCTACAAAAATTTGTTTTTTTTGCTCAAAACAATGATATGCAACAAAATGCATGTAATTACAATTACTTATAATTATGTAACTTAACCGATACTAACCGAAAAAAGTAAACAAAAACTTGAAACACACGAAAAAAATATTCTATAAAGATAACTTTTTACTCAAACCAATTAAAGTCTCAAAAATACTTTTGTCTTGAAGTCCAGAGAAGTTTCCAAGAAGAACAATAATAGCAATTCCTTAATCCAAGACAATGCCCCATTCAATACGGCTTCAGTCAATACACCACTGTCTATATACCTACAAATATACCTATAGTTATGGTAGGCTGAGGGAGCGAAGTGAGCGATGTCAGTTTGATTTCATTGTAGTAGCATTATATCACAAATTGATTGAAGAGAAAGTTCTACCAAGTCCTAGATACTATTCAGTATATATCAGACATATTTTTTAACAATGGCAGTCAACATTTTCAACCATCTTATTGCCTTAATTAACTGGCATAGATAGCATAGGTACATACATAATTATACAAGCGTCTGCATAATACATATCTGACAACGTTGTCAAAAGCTTACATTACTTCCCAGGTCTCAAATGCACAGAACAGTCTAGTTTAATATCAATTGGGAAGCAATTGCAACAGATATATTCCGGAAAGGCCATCCAAGTGGCCTGCAGTATCGCCTGCCAATGTTTGGCTGCGAATTAACAGACATGCGATGTACTCGACTATTGTTTATTTTAGTGCTTCGGAAGGGATGGCTTTTCTATGTTTCAGTGATGGAGTATTAAATATTATATGCGTTTATTTCTGAGTTTAGTGTCATCTTTGTCATCCGAGGTTTTATTTAGATTGGGTGTAAATGTTGTTGACGTGTGTATAAATGTAGCCAAGTCTAATGTCATGAGTTATCGAATTTACTTTAAAGTTAGGTAATCAAATTGATACTAAGTTTAGTGAGTTGTTTTAATCTTCAAGAACAATACAAGCTTGTTTATAATCAGACCTTTCAAATTCAAGCCACAAAATCACAACAATCAAGCGCTAGAAGCTCCGAGCAACGACCACCAAGCCCAGGTGTCCCCTGCCCCCTAATGCCGTCGCTAAACATTTCAATCAGTATTCAAAGGAGACGCCAGACTAAATCCACGCCAGGTCAGCCCAGAGACCCATACTAATAGCAGAGGCCTATTAATTATGTCCGAGGAGAAAATTTCAAGGCAAGAAATCCGGCCATCACGACTAATGCGCAATGAAATGGGTCCGCGAGGTGGACGGAATTATATAGATGTAGGATAAGTTATGAGAGATAGCGATCTTGAATGTTTTTTTTAAGTTAAGCGGTTGAGGTGACTAAGTTCTTTGCGTATACAATTCACCAAAGTTTACTAATAATAATAGCAGTATTTATATATACTATCTTGGATCTGTTGACTCGTCCAATTTTAGGTCCTGTATGTATTATAAACAAAATGTGATAAATAAAAAAATATTAAATTGCGACACCTGAGTCTGTATCTCATCGGCCACTTATTTCTCTAGTACTTTGCTGCATACACATTATGTGATTAACTAACACTCCCATGCCTACTTCGTAGAGCGGATTCATCGCCATCATAACTCTGACTGGTCAGATTGGTCGACTGGTGAGCGGCGGGTGCTATTACCGCTTTCGCTTACATCTTGCACCATGCGCTAATACAGTCCGAAATGAACGTCTCTGTGACAGCTCTTTGTTATTGTTGTTTTGGATGCTGGAGGTTTGTTGGGAAAATTGGCCCGTAATTTAGTAGAAAACAGACCAGTGTAGATTTTTTACTAAGCCTAAAATAAATCTATACTAATATTATGAAGAGTTTGTTTGTTTGAACACGCTAATCTCAGGAACTACTGGTCTGAATTAAAAATTATTTTTGTGTTGAATAGACCATTTATCGAGGAAGGCTTTAGGCTACATAAATCACACTGCTACTAATAGGAGCGAAGAAACAATGGAAAATGTGGAAAAAACGGGGAAATTATTCATCTTTGGGGGCTTCCGTTGCGTGCGCTGCGAAAACGGTTCAAGTCTTGGGTAACAGCTATAATTTATGAAGCTGAAGAGGTTATATGCTAAAAAAAATATGATGCCCAAAATAACTATTCCACGCGGACGAAGTCGCGAGCGCAGCTAGTCAAATATAAAACCGTAACAAAAGTACATTGCAATAGTTGGTACTAGCTTTTGCCCGCGGATCCATTAAGGAAATCCGTTGTGTAGTTTTAAAGATGTATACTTACAGACATAGGGTCGTACGCGGAGAGCGACTTGGCTTTATACTACATTTATGTAGTTAAGGAACAAGTAAAGAATGTTTGTAAAGTATACAAACATACAAAGTATTATTAAAGCATCTGACACTCCTTGGTGATATGATCCTTGGAGATGTCTTCCTTCGTGATTTATGCAGTGTTAAACATACATAGATACGTGTAAGCAAAATATGGTGTAATCTAATCCGTATCATAGGCATGTATGATACAATTTTGAAATAACATTTCCTAATTCAATAAAGGTGGGTACATGAGGGTACTTCCTCAGTAATCTATTGTCAATATTTTAAAACCATCCTCTTATCGGTCCGGAATCTTGGCTGGAATATTGAAATCCCTCCACCTAAAGGTAAAAAATGGCGCTCACAAATTGAGGATAAAACTGCGCTTGCTTTTTAGACTTCCGCACGAATATAGGCTGAAGGATCCTGATTTTAAGACTCTGATATGTGTTCTTTTTATAATGGTAGACATACGTTCGATTTTATGTGATAGCAAAAAATTTTGTACGCATAAATTTGTTTTTAATTTTTACTTGACGTGACTTTAATTAACCTTATGTTAAATTATGATAAAGTTATCAGGGTTAACCTTTTAATGCGCTTAAATAAAATTTTTTTTTTTACAAACATTTATATAAATTCTGTTAATAATCTTACTTTAACATAAACACAACTTTTTTAAGGTTTACATACATACATTTATTTAGACTACGAAACCCATCCTTTTGGGAGAAACTCACACTTGTCTCTTCTTTCTTATCACCGTGTTATTTTAGGGATCCCTGCGTAGACCCTGAAACGGTAATACAGATGCTACGTGAGATACTTGCGGGTCTAATATTCTAAATTATGGCTGAATTTTAAACGCGGCCAGAGGTTCCGTACTACGCGATAGGATAAGTGCCGTCGTAAAAATTGTGATTTACTTATCAGATGAAAAAGGGCGCTAAAATTGTGTTGGATTCTTATGGTTTTTCGGCTGTTTATGGTTATAATCCAAAGCAATATTGAAAAGTGAGAATGTTCAGACGTAATTATTCACCGTAGAGAATAAATCATAAAAGTTTAGTATTGAGTTTTAAGATCTACAATGCTGTTTACATACTTCTATCGATACAATGTTTTACACCAATCTAAAGCTACGACATTAAATAGGGTCCATTTCTGTGTACATATAAATTGTGTAAAAAAGATAAAGATAAAGAATCTTTATTGATAATGTAAAGTTGTAACATACATAGGTATAGGTATAAGTACTAATATCACAGAATATTCTACACAAATTACAATATCTCGTCAAATTGAATTTATAACATTTAGGTAGTTTTTATAAAATTTTTGAAGTTACAATATGTCTAGTTTTATTAATAAAATAATGAAAATTATTGTTATTAAAATCATGTCAAACATAATAATAGGTATGTAATCATACAATATGTCAACTTAAATAAATCTTGGTACTGTCACTATAGCTGTATAGGGGCTAAAATATCAATTTGGCATCACACTCCTTACCTAGTAGTTAATTACTTAATTTCTAAGCAAGATTAGAATCAATTGCTAGTTGACTGTAGTCATTTTCAAAGTATTCTTTAAAACTGTATAGTGTCTGATCTAACAATAATTGTTTGACGCTATTGCAAAATTGATGATCATTATTCAAAGACTGGATGTATGCGGACTGCGGGGAGTTTAGTGGGTAGTTTCTTAGTCATACACAGCCTAGGCACAGTAGGTTCTAACAATACTCTGTTTATCTTTGTTCTATTTGAGTTATAAGTCTTAAGTTTAAACATATGTGGATTTCTTTTTACAAACTTTACAATATCTAATATATATTGCGACACTGACGTCAATATCTTCAACTCTTTGAAATGGTTTCTACAAGACTCTCTATATCTACCTCCCACAAGTACTCTTATTGCTCGTTTCTGCATTATTAACACTTTTTCAAAGTCTGTCGCATTGCCCCATATACTTATGCCGTATGAAAGTGTAGAGTGTATGTATGAATAATAAGTTTCCTTTAGGTGCTCTGGGCTTGTTATTGGTTTCAACTGTTTTAATGCATAAACCCCTTTTGCCATTTTTTTACAAGTATTATCAATATGTTCTTTCCATGTTAAGGAGGGATCTAAATCGAATCCTAATAGCTTTACATGCTTTGCGTATATACATTCAGTTCCATTCATCGTAACGTACCGTACTGTGTACATACATACACTATGAATGTTTATATGTAATTTCCACCCCGTTCACATCCCCGCATATATTCAGAAGTACTCGGATATTCAATTAGTTCCGTATATTGACACCGAGTTAGCCGCGCCACCTACAGACCCCGATCAACACCTAACATTAGCATAGTTGATTAAAAGGCCTCCCAAATGCTTGTTAACTCGTAAATGTCAAACGTACCACACATCATAAATCATCTGAAGATTACGGTTCAGTTGCTGCAATTTAAACAGAAGCGGACCCAGGATACCTCCTTGAGAAGCACCAACCAATCAAACTTTAAATCAAAGGGGTAAAGTTTAAATTGGAATGTATTTTGGTAACGGTTTCAGTCGTTATGGAAGTGGGTAGTAAAGTGCAAATGTAGGAAAGCTAGTAAGTACTGAATCAGCATTTAGGCGCTTCCCATATATACAGAAGTTACAGGGTCGTGTGCGGATGATTTATGGACCAATTAAGGAAGCCTCATCGGATGTGATTGTGTTATAATTATTATGCAATTGGGGCAATGTTTAGTTTTACTATTACACTTTTTACCCATACCTACGAATCATTTTTACTCAGTTATGAGTTAAGAAAGGTGAGCAACCATTGACTGACCGCAACATATTGTAAGCGAATTCGTTACAAGCAATCTTTAACTTCAAACACAATGTCGTCTGTGCTGGTTACTGTGTGTGTGTATGTGTGTGCTGATTGCGGATTTTCCTAGTGATCTAGTTGTCAAATTATAGTAATAATATGTAATAATATACAGTCTTATTCATAATATACAAATATGTACTTCCTACATAGCAAAAACATAACTATTCATACAAACATGCAGAATAAAGATTGAGAGACGTGTAACTTCATGTTACAACAAGTTTTTATTTTATATCTAAGCACCTTTTCAAAGTCAAAGTTATTTATTGTTAAGTAAATTCTTACATGTTATGTCATTGAAGTTGTTCTATAGGATACTTACTTGCATCAAATATAATGTATCTTGATTTTTTTTGAGCACGTTCACACGTTATTATCTCATTCTTGAGACATGCTGTGAATGTAAGATACTTTCGCCCCGTGATGTCAGCCGTTTGAAATCGGGATCAAAAGTATTTTGTTTGTTTATCGATACTAAATTCTAATTACAAATTCAATATCAAATATACAAAAAATATTTATTACCATTTTACAAATATAACCTTAATTCTATAACTTATTTTGAGTAGGTAAGTAAATGACTATTACCAGCAGTGAGTGAATAGTTCCTAAGTGATTACGCGAGCCCTACACTAGGTTCGAGACCTGTATCGTAGGCGCTCTCACAAATCAAACTGTCCATTGTAGTGTGTTTCTGTGCGGATTTTTTGATAATAGTTTGAACAAAAATAATAATTTACATTTCAGAAAGTAAATTTGCAAAAATATTAAAAATAGGTTCTGGCTTAAGTTGACTAACATGGAACTGTGAACAGTTTTAGGAACTAACTAAAGAAGTTCAAACCACTCTTGATTAGAAGAAAATGTTCGGTTTTATAGTTATTTTATCTGGTTAAGTCATATAGTTCTTTTATCTTAGTAAGCCATAAAAAGTTTAAAGATAAAACAATTGCTTTACTAGTTAAAGCGGTTAAAAGTTCAAAAGTCAAAGTAAAAACAGTAAAGATAATAACCATGAGAACACAATTTTAAGTACAAATTAAGAATTCATTAGTAACTTACTTTGACTCACTTAATAATAATTTGGATAACAAATGAGTACTAGATATAGGTATAATGTATGTAAATAAATATATTCAGAATCCCAAATATTTAAAATGTGACTAATCCCGGAGAAGATTGGAAGTCGTAAAATTAGCGATCACATAAACTTGCTTCTTACCTATCTTAGATTCATAAATTGCAAGCTTTATGTTGTCTTTCAAAGTTGAAAGAGAGTCTGATGGCTCGCGGCAGTGAATAACATCACAGAAGAGGTATTTTGTTAAAAATAATATCTACCTAAAATTATATCATGTAAAAAGATTAAATAAATAGCAGTTTTTTAAGTACCTATAGATACGTAGGTTAGGTTCGAATTCGTATAGAATACGTTTTGGCATAAAATTGAGGTTCGATTCATTAAAGTATATTGTCAAGTTCTCTTACCAAATTCAGTATATATTGTGTATCATGTGTTTTAAATGAAACAAATGTTACCTATGGGTTGAAGATGACTCAACCAAATATTTAAAACCTTATCTGCTAAAACTTATCATAATAATTAACGAGATGACTCATGCGAACAGATTTTTTAAAACTGAATTGTCTGGGCTCGAATATTCCGCAAATAACGATATTTCCCACATGATTTTATAGCAATAAACAAAGCGACATCTGTTTAATTACATCATCTGTGACGCCGCTCGCAGGAACATGGCAAAATTACTAAAAGCTAGGTTACAGTGGAAAACAGTTATCAAAGTTTTTGTGAAATCATGTAATTACAATGTAGTTTTGTTTCAATGTTTTATTATATGTGATATTAGGAAGATATTTTTTGTATGAGATTTTTTCCCTTTAAGTATTGTTAAACTTATAACATGTAGTCAAAGCATAATTGTTCTTAAATTTTGTTTGGAGTTTAGTAAATCAAATACTATATAGATATTTAACTAGTAGTTTTATTTTTACATTCTCCTGTACTGCTTCTTACGCACCATTTCGAACTCCAGCATAAAATTATCAAAACCGTAAAGCATAGGTGCGATGTGTTTCGCCCCATTTCATTTAGGACCACACTTAACTTTAACCGTCGAATAAACTTAATATGTTTATGTGACAGTACGGGCCTGTAAAAATGTTATTTTGACAGTTGTTGGGCCATTTCCACGAACCAGGGGGAACCATTGTCCTTGGATCGACATTTTTGCGTGATGACGACTACATTGTGGTTTTACGATACTTTAATGACCGCCTTAAAATTTACTGTGTTAAATTTTGATTCCGAATCAAATTAGTTTTTACGACTCAGTTTTTCGGCTAGATTTCATTTGGAGTTTTATTAGTTCGGTCCAAATTAATTAAAGCACTTATAAATCACACGGCAAATAGCTAAAGTTAGGGATAGGACGCTCAGTTAAGCAATGCCACTATAGAAAAGAGCCATCGAAGGGGGTGCGAAGTGGAGGGGAGATATCTAAGGGTAGTAGGTAAAACAAAGCCCACCCTTGGCGCACGAATAATTATTGATTCAACAGTTTATTTATGAAGAATAGGGAGCAGTCTGTCTTTTTATTGCTAAAATTGTGAAAAGGGCTCCAACGAAAGGGTTCAAAAAGCTAATGGTGAAGTGGGAAAGAGCAATTAAATGTTATTCTGGGTGTATGTAGGTATATACCTATACTATGTACGTGTCTATACATATTGACGGCGAGGGTGCGAAAACAATGCGATCTAACTGTTTTGAAGAGCCTATGGGACTCCTATTTCTGATTACAAATAGGTAATCCTGATTTGATTTGGCCAACTCATATATAAAGTTTTAAGATATATTTACTTTATAACAACACATCTCTTATGCCTTTTTAATCCTTGTATAATTTCTAATTTAATTCTAGGTATATTACATAAATGTATTCATGAAATAAAAACATTAGTTACACAATTTAACTATAAAAGACGATAATTATGAACTTATAATTTAGAAGCAAATTTCCAGCACTATTCCATTTTTTCCTCGCGCTAAATTCAAGCCATCTCCACAAATCCAGATCGTTCTAGTTCTGGCCACATTTGCACAGTTCCACATTAAAATTTCACATCCCGCTCTTGCCAAGTAGGTTACAGGGCACGATGCTGTATGAATGGATGGAATTCTGCTGTTCATGATGTAAAGCAAGCATTCTGTGGGCGGTTCGGGTTTGAATAGCTGTGGTGAGAATCAATGGTAATTAGTTTTGAATTAATTTTATTATATTTTCAATTACTCGAGTACTTTTAAATTTATTTGAAACGTTTCAAGCCATATAAGGTGTCTGTATGTTAAATTAGAGACGATCTTCAGTTTTAAAAATGTTGATAGCATATACAAAAACATTTTGAATGTCAATTTGGAACACAGTTAGGTCAGACCATAGAATAATAAAATCCGTATTTTAACCGACTAAAATAATAATCTACTTTATTGATACCAGCGCTACATATTTTGATTATAATTCACTACTTTATACTGACTGGAACTACAATTAGTTCAAACGTAATCGTAATAGTATTGAGATACACTCAACTTATTATGCATTCTTACATCAAGCTCTCCCCTTTTTCCGATACCAGCTCAACGTCGGGTTGAACGCAACTGAACCGTGACCCATCAAAGTCCGAGATATAAATAGTAAACCTATAAACTAGCATCACATCTCACTAGTTCCAATATCAGCCGGAATAGACCTTCGCAATCCTTTTAGATAATTGACCAGATAATATTCCGGGCCGGCTTCGAACCCCGCACCTCTGAAATCCCAACAAAAAGCTGCCTATCTATTTTGTGCACTTGACCAGTTCTGTAATTTCGGAGCGCTCAGAGGTCACTGAACTTGCAGCCCGGAACCCTTTTTTGTAGGATATTAGTGTGTACAGTAAGGGAAGATTTGTTCGCTTTAGTAAGCTTAATGTTAGTTTATAAGAAACGATAATGAGGCTTTGTCGAAAAAAAATAGATATGTTGGTAGCTTTCGTAGGCAATTTCTCCATAGAATAACAGAAATATTTGTTAAAGTTTTTCGAATAGCTTTATTTAATTGGCTATGATATAAAAGCGACTTTTCAGAGGTGTAGCAAACAAACAAAAATACCACATAGACAACTGCACAACATCACACTCTAGAAATTATCAACAGATTCTCAATTACTTTTGTATACCAACAAAGTTCTCAAAAGGATTCTCTGTTAGCTTAGTTGGTAGTGGCTCTGCCTTCTAATCTAGGGGTGCTGGTTCGATTCCCGCATAACACAAGTAATTATGAATATTAAAATTTGTAATTATTTGTGTTAAGTCTGGTCGTTTCTATGTATAATAAGTATGTATTTACAAAAGTAAAAGTATACATGTATTATATCCGTTATCTAGTACCCATGATACAAGCGTAAGCTTAGCATGGAGCTAGATGGCGATGTGTGATATGTCCTGAAATATTTATTTATTTATTTTATAAAGTAAGATATTGAATAGGCGTTACTTTGCGGAAATCCATTGTGAATGAAACTCTGGAATAAATATATCGTGTTTCAACGGAAAAACACTATATATTTATTCCAGAGTTTCACCAACAAAGTAATAAAATAGCCCATACTGCAACTAAGTATCATCCCTTCCAACTGGTCAGGGGGTTGTGATTTTTACACCCTCAATTTTTCGTTTAACACCTGATTAGGCATAATTTCTCTGATGAGGGTTCCCAAGGTAGATTATGTGTAATAGGGGATGATTGAATGCGACTTTTTATGGGGTTGTTGTAACCTGTAGTATTAAATGACTGGCCTACAGGGGTTGTTAACACCCTGTGTTTACTAGTAATCAGTTTTTGAGAAACAGGTAATAGGTGGAACCGAGCAACCAAGCTGATATGAAATGTGTCAAAATTCTGATAAGAGATATTGAATATTGAGTGAAAGTTAGCATAAGTTGTACACACATTTTACACTATCATTGGTATTGGTATGTTATATGAATTTATGTATTTTAATAAATTTTTTGTTTATCTGTATGCCATAATATTATGATGTCCATAATGATTTCAAACAGCGGTAGGTATATTGTTTGAAAAAGTTAAAAATTACTCTTTTAATTTATAAGTAGGAATAGTATAGTCAATTATTCAATAGAAATAGCTTTTTCTAAATTGGAACAGGGAATAAACATTTCCCACTGCAAAAAGCAGAGTTATTAACCGAGTACACAAATTAAACGACTTGTAAACCTAAACGGACTTGAGTAAAAACAATAAACCCTCTTTAATTAATACAAATGTCAACAAAATCAAATGCCATGACGAAGTTTTTATCTTTCACAATAAAATGCTCACCTTTGGGTTTGTTAACGAAACGGTCAAAGGTTTAAATGCACTATGATTTACTCGTAACTAGGTATTATGAGTTAAAATAAAAGTTTAAATTTATTTATTCATCTGTTACATTCAATTGGTCTAATAGATTAGTTACCAAAATTATTATTATAGAAAAACGAGATTTTTTTTATCAAAGCTAAAATTGTATACTATTATACCGAATATTTTCATCATTTAAGCAGGCTGCATCAAAAGTGCCCCGGCTCTAAGCTACTTAAAAATATAAACATGGTTGAATCAATTGCAATTGGTTTATTACAGAGAAATATTTATACGTATGTACATTTTTAATTTTGAAAAAAAAAAAACTAAATGATTCATATTTCTAAAGTGTTCAAGGAATTATCAAACTACTACTAAAAAATGAATTATCCATTGTTCTTAGCTATTATTACATATCAGTGCGTATTTACCTTTTATGGGCCGCCATTTAAGTCATGGCATTTAATCAAGGGGGCAAGATAGGAACAAATAGGGATATGATTAAAATGCCCCCCGAGCCCGCTCCCTGCTACATGGGATGTGTATGGAAAAGTTAACATTTCAACCACGTAGCGGTTTGCAGGTGAGGCCTTTTTTCACCAAGTAGGTACATATGTGTTGTTATTGAAATAGGTGTATTATAAAGATCTATAGATGTATAAGCTATATTGTGGTGATGATAGTTTTGAGTGACGTGTGCAAATTTTTGCGATTTTTTTTACCACATACATAAAAAGTTAATTGTATACCTTTTTCTAGTAAGTCTAAATTTCTTGAAAAATAAAATTAAGCTTGTGTCAAAATAAAAACAATGACATGTACAAGTGGTGCAAACCTCTGATATATAGTGTAGTAAGCAACTTAATCGAGCCAAAAATGTACTCAATACTTTTCTCGTTTACCTGCAACAAAATAAACAGTGTATTAGCAACATTTCATATTATTTAGCACTAGTGGATGCTTGCGGCTTCGCTCGCATTAAGAAGTAAAACTTGCATCCCATATTTCACCTTTAAAAGTGGCATTCCCAAAAATCCTGTCATAGCGGATGCCTAGGTCATAACAACTACCTGTATGCCAACTTTCAGCCCGATCCGTCCAGTAGTTTGGGCTGTGCGTTGATAGATCACTATATCAGTCAGTCAGTCAGTCAGTCATTCAGTCAGTCACCTTTGAGTTTTATATATTTAGATAGTGATTGCAGTAAATCACATGGACTAGATAAAAATACTCCATTAAAATTAAACAGTCCATTCAAAGCGAAAGTCAAACGCTTGCAATCAGCGCTTATTCCAACAATATCCATAAACGATAAAAACTACCCTTACAATCTCCGCTGGAACCTACAAAGATTTCCTAAGAAAAACTATTATTACATAGCTTAAAGATGTAGCTAAAGCCTTATGAATACCTAGGCTTCCATTTCCTCTGGTAATAACGGCGGGGCTTAGCGGCGCTCTCATTGTTCGTATAAATGAGTGTTATTCTTTTATTGTGTGACAAAGGCAGCACTTAGCCTTCGAAGAATAGATAGTACAGTGTATGTCCAAAAAATGGTCACTGGGCTTAAAAAAGGCGTAAAAAATCATTTGAGTACATAGCCTATTCGAATCACTTACTGAAGAAAACTGCTGTAATGTTCGGTGACATCATATTTTTTTTAGATCAAGTACAAAAACGGACAGTGATTCTGGATTATTTTCTAATCTAAAGTTTCAATTAATCCGCTTGATGGAAAAGCAGCTAAGCAAGAACTTTAAAGCCATTGGTTTTTAGTGTTTTTTTATATTTTTTGTATGCAATCAAACAGCTGTTCTGATGAGTGAATAAATTTGACGCACGCTGTATCCCGCATTGTGTGCCGTTAATGTTTATACAACATTCGGTTGGCATGAGTGACGGAGACCATCTATACAGAGCCACTTGGAATTGGTTACAAAGTTGATACCAGATATGTATTGTCTAGTGAACTTTAAGTTTTTGCAATTCACCTCTTGATCAAAAATATCTTAATAAAATATGATCCAAATAGCGAGTTAATTTGCACAAAAACCGTTTTATATTATTATGATTTGAGAGTACAAGTTTAATTAATATGTCAATTAGTTGAAAAATTAGAAAAATTATTAATTAGTAACATTGTAAAGTTCAAAACAATGACCAACTGCATCCTTGGCCTCTAAACCTAAATTTGATTAGTCATCCAATTCATGGAAACACCCAAACGATATGACGATTTAAATCATTCATCCCATCGCCGACCGCGTCGACGGTTACTTTATAACACGCACATATTTTCCTGTTGCTGAACTACGATACGAACCTAACCAATGTTTTCTACAACCAACCATCTACAATGTATCGATCAGCCATCCCCCAGCATCTTACGAGCCCTTGATTAGTTGAGAAAGGCAGCATTGTCCGCGGAGAGCAGCTCGCTTGGAGAGCCCTCCGCGATGTTTTCATACTAAATGTGAAACTGGATACACTGGCGGTGGAGTAGTGTATAAACTTCGGATGGGGAATACATGGAGAGGCGAGTTTGTGGTGTGGTTAGTATAAGAAGTTATAGATATTATTAACATAGATAATTACAACAAACTTATGACAATAATAATAAAAGTTGGCACCAATCATGTCTCGACAAACATTGATATAATTTGAAGTAAAATAATCTTATTACTAATTAAAATTATATTAAAATAAAATTTCTATTATTTTAACTGTATGGGTGATAATGTAATATTTAATAATTTAGTATTTAAGTAGTAATATGTAAGTAAAAAATTAAGTGTAAGTATAAGCAAAAGAGACAGACATTTTTGGCGCGGGGAAACTGTACATCATAATACAGAATCGGAAGATGTATAGTATGGAGTACAGAAACCCCTCAGTGTACAACACTAATTGTAGTAACAGATGTAAATAAAAATAGAAATGTACACACACTTTGAAAGGATAAATTAAGGAATATTAAATTTGTTTTTTTTTTTAATGGTTAGCTAGTGCAAGTGTTAATTACAAGTATTTAGGAGTAGGAAATTTATTTACTAGGACCACTTTTAAGATTGGTAGAAAGAAAGAGAAATTTAGATAATGTTAACATTTTGAGAGTTACTGATGGTACTCGTATTTATATTGAAATGTCTATATTGTAACCCAGCAACCCATTGATTGGTGATTGCAAGCAGATTTAATTTTTACAGTTGTGAGTAATAATCGCTGCTGGATAACCAAATCGAAACGCAGTTGCTAGTAGAAAAGATTTTTTATTTACCAACCATTTTCTAGCAAAAACACTCTAAAAACAAGTTTGAGTGTACTTCACAAATTCAAAAAATCACATGAAGCTATAACATAACTGTTACTATGATAGGACTAACACAAGCCGAGCCCAGTTTGTGGGTTAGTGTCCCTCAGCCGGCAGTCGCTAGCCAGCTGACGAGACCGGCCCAAATTTTCACTTTTACCTTTTGCAACTTGAAAAAGGGAATTTTAGAAATTGGGTCGCCCGTAACGCATTCTACGAGGTTTATACCCAAAAATTGCTGCGACGGGTTTTTTCGACAGTTTTTATGCCATTACCTGTATGGAACAAATTTTATTGAAATAGCTCGGATGGGCTTTCTTTTTATTTGGTGAAATATGTAAAGGGGCAGTTTTCGGCGTTATTTTTTGCTTAATGCTGGGAATATCTGGAGTATGAATTGCAGTGTCTGTTTGAAATAGAATTTTATATCATTTTTAGTACAATTTTATTAATTGCCCAGCAAACTTTGTTGTGTTTCTTACTGAAACTGCTTTCTATGAAATTTATTAACCTACTAAATAGTAAACTACTTGTAGGAATAGATGAAAAGCTCAATATATTCACTTTGCATGCGGCACGCGGGGCACGCATCATATTGCACCGTCTGTCATGCATTACTGGAAGGAAATAGGTTTATGTACATCTATACATCTATTCTTCTTCTTATCGAAAGAGAGTGGCCAACTCTGGTGTCGAGAGTTTATCAAGCCGCCCGAGGGCCTCTGTCATGGCTTAACGACTGCCGTACTAAACAAAGAGCTAAGACCTACAATTTAATGTGTCATCCGACCCACGAAAGCGCTCAAAATGGAATGCCACCTTTTGGTCACCCTTCCGCGTACTGACCGCGTTGACCTTGGTTTAACATTGGTAATCGCATGCGATTGCCTCCTCTAGCTTAGCTATGGGCGCTTCATATCCATCTATTCATTTACATCGTTTCGTATAATATATTAATTCAATCATATTGATTTATGTGACTTTACCTATTAGGTGGTTTCTAGAAATCAATTTTGATATAGATTAATTCTCTTGGTCATTTCGTCGTTCTTACACATTACACTACATTCGTTAATCTTTATTAACTTCCATTTGTTAAAAATATAACATGTCATTATTTTGAAATAACAAGGCTGCTGTGTGCGAGCGCTGCTACGCGTCACGTAGCGCAGTAGTGCTACGGTCTCTACGAATGTACTACGGTAACTACGCGAGATTTCCACAGATTTCCGGTTTTCATAGAAAACATGACCACATTTAAAATGAAAACTCTGTTTCATTATTGATCTTTAACCAAATGTAATTATATTTAACTATAGCAAACAAATATACGACGAGAAATCATAATATCATAATTCCGTGAGTAGTGTACGTACAATAATAAAAGAACATAGGCTAAACGACTGCGTCATAAGTTCGCTCCGCACGTTTGACGCCGACTTGACTTATAGGATGTTTGTTTGTGTCTTGATTATTTTCCCTAATCCAATTACCGAGAAACTAGCGAAAACATCCTCCCAGTATAGTGAAATAAGCAGAGAAACGATAAAACTTGATTCATTCCAACAGCTTTCGGCGGATCAGCAATTCCGAGTCCAAATTTATTTCCACCGCGAATTCGGATAAGTAAAGATAGCGTGAAATAAAGTAAATAAATAAACAAACGCGAAAAAAGGAATTGGTGAAAATATACGGTTTGAGGGTAGAATGAAAACGTTAACATTTGCATTGTTATGTGCCTCGGGCAATCGTGCGTCGACTGGTCGGCCGATCAGTTGGACAACTCATGGAATGTAACTAAACTTGTTTAGTGATTAGTAGGAAATATTTAAAAAATGAATTGAAATAAGAGCAGTTGATTTATCTTATTTGTCACAATGCACGCATTTACTACCTACTTACTAATAAAATTTCATTAATATGCTAAAATTCTTGAAACAAGCCACGGCTACACTATAATTGACACTATCATGTCTTACGTCTGCATGAAAACCCCAATTACTTCAAATTATTCATCAATTTCTCAAATCTCTTAACGAATTTCTCAAAAGTCTGTTCCAATTAAACTTATGCAAAGCTGTGAAGTAGTACTAAGGTATCAGAAGTAATCTTGTTCGTTTAAGTCGTATTTGCATACAAACATGTAAGAAGTAAAACACTTGCGGAGGATTTGTTAAATATGGTAATCAGCGCCGGCGCCTAGTCGCGGTGGCCGCCATCCTAAAACAGCTATGATAAGTTGGAGCCTGGAGCAAGATACAGTACTCAAGATACTTTGGAACAATTTATCCAACTCATTTATTTATGCCCATAGGGGTAGGTATACATACAGATGTTTATTCAACGACACAAGGTGTAAAATGCAGTCCATATGGTAAGCGTTTCGGCATGCAAAACACTTGACACAAAAATTAAATTTAACAAAATTTATAAATTAAATTGAAAAAAAAACATGCAATATTACTAACTTTAAAATTATTTTGGCCTTTTAATATTTGCATTTTATTGGGCTTACTAAAGATATAATAAAGCGGTAAAATAGCAGTTCGAATATTTTTTTTTTATTCATAAGCATTTCCGATAGAGAATGCTATGTTTTACTCTGTTTATTTTAGTTAAAAGTAAGTTTTATTAAAGACATTAGAATTACATAGATTAGACATTTAGAAATTAAGATGAGTACTCAAAGATGAATATTTAAATTCAGACTATAGGCGTATTTGTAATTCTTGCGAGTGTTTGTAAACATAAATCTCCTCAACTGTTTTCTACGACCCAGCATCGTTGAAGGGTGTTTGTTTTGCATATGTATAAGAGGCTGATTGAAATTTTACGCTCACAGCAATTTTTACGTATATTTTAGGACGGTTTCGCAATTTCACACCCGCCTTAATAAAGTCGTTGGTATGCGTATATGGGGAATAAATTCGCACATTCATCGAGCGCGCTGCTTTAAGACATTTCAGATGTGATGAATAAGCCTGATTGCTTTCTCGGAAAAACACTTGTGTAGAAATGAAATGCCAAGACGCCGAATCAAATATGAGCTAGATTTTTCTTTCAGAGGTATTTTTAAGTAAATATATTCACCTAATTTCATTTTTGGGGAATTAAATTCTCTTGTATAATCTTCTTAAAGATATGACATGTGAATAACAACACAAGATTACTTCTTCAAACAAAACACAAAAGCGCAAACAAGACATCGCGACAAATTTTCCACAAAATAAACTCTCTAACAAACCTCTGCAACAACTTTAAGAAAACTACTCTATTATTGTACGAGTTAAAAACGTCTAAAAGACACATTACCATTTTCATTGTTTCACCCTCGGGCAAGTTATATTAAGCAGTTGAGAAACATTAGGACTTATAGCACTTGAAGGTAAACTCTGCGTTTGCAATTACAAATTTAAATGACAACTCGAAAAATCTATTTAGACCCTTATGCATACGAAGATAGAGTCCAAAGCTTCTTATTTAATGGTGGTAGATTTGGTATTGTTTGTATGGAGAAAAACTCCATTGATACACAAGGGATGGCCCCTTCGTTGCTCCCTCGCTCTGTCGACGTAATTTTTTTAATCATGTTTTATATTCGTATTAATTTACTTAACGACCGTCTTAGTGGAAGTTTTAGAATGCGTCGCTGAGTTTCGATGAATAACTGATGAGTTAGTCATGGGTGAAGTCGGGGCAAAGAATATAGTAAGTGAAGAGAGAAAAACAACTATTTTTTTTTTAACTACTTAAGACGTTTTCTAAATAAGTAAAAATAATCAAAATAACTGTTTAAATTTGACATGTTTACCTGATTAAATAAGTAATAACTTTATTTTTATTTAACTAGCTACTTCAGACGCTGTTTCCCAGAAAATTTGAATTTAATTTTTATTTAATTGTTTAAAAAGAAATAATTATAGTAAATGATCATATTTTTAAGCATTGGTTGATGGATATTTGTACGAAAACCGCAAGTAGAATTGTTAGTATACGGCAAATCATAAATCTAAAAGTAATCGAGTAGAAAATACGATTCGACATGTAAATGGGACTGTTTTTCCGTTTCTACAGAGGTATACAATATTTTGTTTGGCTACCAACTGCCAAGAATTTTACCGCGTTAAATAAATATATTCGTTGTTTCTGAAAACATCGTGAACAAATAAATTATTTTAATGCCAAAATAGCAGTATAAATGTAAATTATACAAACTCATTAATACAAAAAGAATTCAAACAATAGAAATTTACAAGAAGCACTGTTTCAGTTAACGTGAATCAGCGATCGTGTAATAAAATTTACAATTTCTTGCAATAAAACAAGTGTGTTCACCAAACTTTGCCCATGAAATGTTATGTTTCAAAGTGAAATGGTAGCGGCCTTTCTTAGGATGCGGTGCGATAGCAAGCGACTCTTACTGTAAAATTGATGTACATTTCTTTGTTATATTGTTTTGTGGATTGCAAAAATTGTTGCTTGACTAATAAAAGAGGCAAACTGTACTGTTTCACAAACAATTTATGCAATAAAGTAACTTGATTTGATCATATTTCAATAATTAGGCGGTGATTTCACCAGAAAAATAATTGGCTTGATTTTCATTTCTATTTTATCGATCACTGAGAATTCAAAATAATAAGGGTAATTTATTTTTAAGTTCAACATAATATAAACTTCAAACATAATTTACTTACATACAAGTACTTTATTTTTGAAAATCTCAGTGTCCTACGTTTGAAAGACACAAATAGCACAGCTAATCAGCACAAGTAAGGACGGTGGTACATTTTTTGAACAATACAAGTCAAGTTTTATAGTCGTACTTTAGAAAGGTGATGGGAGGGGACTACGATCCGGATTTGGGATGCAATGGCGTTAATTTTTCCGGATTTAGATGAGTCGAATGACAAAAAGGGGAATTATTTGGTTTCACAATGTTTTTATTTATGTACAATATTTATTTGTAAATATTTATTTCAGTTATGTTTTTTTTTATAAAATATTTTAGTTACAACTTGAACCTGTTGGTATCAATTTATTGTTTTTATTACCATTGAAATAATTAAAAAACCATGGTTTTAAAGGCATTTAAAGTAAATGCAAGATTAAGTGGAGTTTTGTAGGATTGTAACAAATTCAACATTAAAACTTTACCATAGAAATTATGTTGTTTTTTTTCCAGAAATATATGTAAATAAAAATATATTTAAGCATTAAGTAGTTATTCAAGGTTTCTTCCTTGTTTCAGGTTGTTCGCCAAGATTCCTGAGGTGTTGTTTACCCCGAGAGGCGATTTACTCAAAGTGTCTGCTAAGACGATAATTAGAAAACTTTTTCAATTAGTTTAATTTCGCTGTAAGTCCAAGATTTTTGAAGCTTACTCTCAACAACACTGAACTTGGGAAGTTGAGGGAAATTCGGAAAAATCCACCTCTGGAGTTTTAGATTTAACATTTGAAGTTTAGCATTTTATTTAATAAAGTGAATTTTAATTTTAATAACCTGTATTTTATAAATATTTTTATATATGCACCAGGATCAGCTAGACAGATTTATATTGATCTCTGTAAGTATTATTACGACAGTATTATCAGGACAATCTTCAGCTACAAAATGACACTTTGTTCTTCGAAGTATGAACCAGTGAAAGTGAAGTAAATCCTCTCACATCACTAGTTCCAGAGTCACACGCACGACCAACACGGAACACTGTGACGTCACAGATAGTTTTAAATTTAATTACAGACTTCGAGACACGCGGCGCGGGAGTAAACAGATTGCCGGGTGGAACATACGAGCGGGATTGGAAGGTTTTTTATGTGTGTATATTTAAAGATTTTTTTAAGAACATTGGTTACATAAATAAAGAAGTACCTCAAGTAAGATAATGTCTAAGTCTTTAAATAAAATCTGACTCAATATACCTAATTACTACTGCTAAACACAAGTAGGTACACATTTTTTTAAAACATTCCTTTTTCTATTTAAGAATTACTATTTACTATTATTACTATTATTTACTGGCCTGTTAGCTTAGTTGGTAGTGGCTCTGCCTTCTAATCTAGAGGTCGCGGGTTCGATTCCCGCATGACACAAGTATTTATGTACTTTAAAAATTTATAATTACTTGTGTTGAGTCTGGTCGTTTGTATGTATAATAAGTATGTATTTACAAAAGAAAAGTATGTAAGTATTATATCCGTTATTTAGTACCCACGACACAAGCGTTTGCTTAGTGTGGGGCTAGATGGCGCTGTGTGCTATGTCCCGGAATATTTATTTATTTATTTATCTTGTTAGTAAAATTTTGAAAAACGTGTAAGCTATTAAAATACCATTCAAGACTGAATGCAGATTACATAATAAATGAGCCTACTCCATTATCTACATAAAAATCAAACCAAACCAATCACCACCAACATCATCAATTAAATGAAGCAAACAAAATTGTAGCATAAACCACATACCCATTCAACTATTTACTGTGTGTTAGAAATTAGGTTATCCCGTAGGTAAGCAATTAAAGGCACTTATACACTTCACTTGTTTATTTCAATGCACTTGTTTTTACATGATTTTAGCAAAGCCACAGAGACGCGTCCAACCCGGGTTCTGTCGCAAACGGAAGAGAACTTTGACAATGACATTTGAGTTTAAGTGACAAAGACATTTGAATTTAAGTGACAATTTAGTATTGCCAATTCTTAACACTGTGGACTTATTTTCGTCAGCTCAGCTATGGGTCTAGTAAACCTACAGTAATTCTTGAGCACACAGTGTTTCACCAGCCCACCGCGCACCGCGCACCGCTCCGCAATCATAAGTAAGCCTAACTAAACAAAACAGAAGGGATAGAAATGAGGTAAGTAGGCTTCACTTAGTAACGGGAATGTGGTATTTAGTAGATATAAAGTATTTGATAAGTACATAAATATGTGGAAAATGTTTTTAGTTGCTAAGTTAGATAGATAGATAGATTGATACTTTATTGGACACCAAAAACATAATACAAAACGGAAAAAAATTAATTAAAACTAATGCCACAAATGGCGGCCTTATCGCTAAAAGCGATCTCTTCCAGGCAACCGTAGGATGGAGAGGAAAATATAAAAAAAAAGACTAGACGGGGTGTACAATAACGAGCACATGAAATTTGACTATAAAATCTTAAACAATAAACATAAACATTTAAAAAAATAATAAAGTACTCAAACCCATACTTACATATGTACATTATACTACGTAATATATAAGTTATTGGCAGCTTAAATATATTTCAATTAAGTTTTAGTTCTGGTAACTCTACTCATTGTTTGACCGTGCTGGAATAGGCATCGTTCGAGGCCGTATCGAAAAGTCAACTTATAGTTCCGTCTAACTTAACTCTTATGAAAAATCTCAAATTATTGTTTTCTACATAAACACTTCATAACCTGCAAAATCATTTATTAAATTCGTAGTTAGTGTTAACATTTTCACATGTATCAAATATTATTTTCGTATTTAAATAATTGCAAACATAAGGAATAAAAGTGGCTAGTCTGTGTCATCCATAACAGCACACACCACAGATGCAGAAAGAATAAATATGTACGCAACACTGTGTCTGTGCAATTTTGCATATCACCATCCTGCAGATATGAAACGTTTGTCTCATGTTTTTTTATCTTTGTTTGGGGCAGGTCGGGGACAAAAATATGGCGCGTGATTAGATTACTCTCGAGGGTCACATCATTCATATAAACATTCATATATCATAGTTATAACTATGCAGATGTTAATGCAACAAATCTTAATCTAATTATTTTTTCGTGCAAAAGATATAAAAATATGTTTAGCTTTCTTGTTGTCTATTCTTAATAGATACGCAAATGTTGTATCGAAAAAAAATAGGGTAAATTTTGTGTATTTTCAATGGTGCAACGTTGAATCGGTTTACCAAAGTAAATGTACCTAAAAACAAATAGATCCTATGTATTAGACTTAGTTTATTTACTAGGAAAAGTAGCGATATTTTACTGAGGCTCATTTGAATATAAAACTCAAAAGACATATTCAAATTCCATTACAGTTTGAATGCTTTCAAGGCTACAAATGTATGTAAAAAAACAAGTAAACTTCCGCTATAAAAAGGCGTTTTCAGAGTTCCGCCGCAATGGGCCCGCAGATTCATTGTATAGTCAAGATGAGACGTATGGAATCTTGGATAAACAAATTTAATAAACTGAAAGTGTAGAAACAATCGGTAAGTTATCATATTAAAATATTCTTAAGCCATAGTTTAATAGTTGATATCTTGTCATGCATCAAATCAAATCAAAATCAAAATTCATTTATTTGCACGAATATTGTAGGTGTTACATAAATTTGTTGTATCAAATATTCTGCCGATAGGCGTACAAAGTGTTAGTTTTATGGCTAGTCAATCCATGTGTGTATATTCTTTTTTTTCTTCAACAAAGTCATTTACTTTATAATAACATTTGGTTAGTGGGTACTCAAACATTTTTTTCGTGAAACTATACCAGTTCAGGTCTTTGATTTCATTTGGAATTTGGTTATATATAGTGATGGCCATGCAGTTGACATTGTTAGAGGTGACTTGCAATCGTTGCTTTGGATTTGTTAGTATATTTTGCCGACGTTTGCCCCTGTCCCTACCAGTTACATCACTATTTGATTGAAACAGGCTTTTATGTCTTCTTACGAACAAACAAATTTCATATATATATATGTATATAGACATGGCAATGGAAGTATTTTATGTTTCTTGAATAAGGGTGTGCAGGGTGCAAGATAATGCGCGCTGCTTAAAACCCTGATGCATTTCTTTTGAACCTTAAAAGCATCTTCACAATTTACTGAATTGCCCCACATTATTAAACCGTACCCCAAAGTTGAAGATACATAACCGTGGTAGGCACTTAGGGTCGCTTGTAAGGTGGCAGTACGATGAAGACGCCCTAGAACATATACAAACCTCTGTAATTTACAGCAAACTTTTTTGATGTGCTCTTTCCGATTGCAATTTTTGTCAATAACCAAACCTAAAAAAGTTGCTGAGTCTGCTAGTTCGAGGGGAGTATTTTGGTATGAGATATTTAATGGAACAGGTTTTTTGTTACTAGTCAAAAATTTGATTATTTTAGTTTTATTAAGATTAATGAATAGATCGTTTTGTTTTAGCCATATAATTACAGTCTCTATACCTTTTTAATGTCATGCTTGAATTTATTTATGTCTTTGTTGGACCCTTCTTTCATGAGGGTGGTATCATCTGCGTAGAAGACACACCTATGATTAATTATATCGGGGAGATCATTAATGTAGAGCAGAAAAAGTAGAGGACCAAGTATACTTCCTTGTGGAACACCATGTTTATTTAGTTTATAAGAGGATTTGTGGGTGGTGGTTTTGCCCATTAGAGAAGTTAAGTTTTCAACACACTGAGTCCTATTTGATAAATAACTTTCTAACCATTTTAGTGCTCTACCTCTTATCTCATCAAACTTTCTAAACAAACTCAGCGCATACAATAAATCTATAAAGAAGAAATGTATGTAATTGTTTAGTAATCTATATCACTTGCGTTTATTAAATTCTTAACCTCAACGTTTCGTGTATTTTATAATTATAGAATGATATCGATATCAAAGTCTAAAATACTTATACAGAATGTAAATATGAATTAAATGGTAAATCATTTGAAATCTTGAAATGAGTATTTACAGCTTATGTAAAATAACGTGTAGTATCCCACAAATATTGAAAGCACGTTATTTAAATCGCAAGCTCCAACCACTTCTCTCCTCCTAGCAAGTTAGCAGAACCTACCTCTTGAATTTACGCGAACACATAAAACTCATGACCCAATTACGCTGAGAAAAAGAAATTTAATCCCAAAATTACCTATTCCGATACGGGGCACGTTCGCTTTAAACGCTTAAAGCTGAAGTTGGTCGGTAAGCGTTAGGCTAACGCTTAACGTCTATGGCTCCGAGACCTAAGAGTTATTGGTACATAACAAAATATGAGTTTCGGTTGGACCTCTATAAATCGTTTTACATCTGCTATAAAGTAATGAGATTTAACCCTCGCGACCGCTTGCTGCGGAATAGATCACAAATGTATTTTTGGTTTGGAGCTCGACTGGAATATACGGTGTGGTGTTCGGATTAGTGAGATATCTCAAATACTCTGTGTAATATAATCTTATTTGTATGTATATGTACCCACCGATGTGAGTCTAAGTTTCTTGCAATAAAAAAATATTGATTTGAATTACTGGAAAATATCTGATGTTTGATTTGTAAGGTCAGGCTGAATTGGCCTAGTTTTTAGTTTCTTTTTAGCTCTGCATTTTTCAACTGAAATGCAATTTTCAAGTACCAATTTTTCATCGCCTTTTTATAGAAATAGCATAGTACGGCTTTATTTGCAAATTCTACCCACATTTACATGTAAATACCTTCCCGTATATTTCCCCAGGTTATCTTCTTAGTACAATCCCACAAAAGTTGATTGACGCAATGGAAAGGGAATTTCATTCTTTAGAATTTGTTTAGATCCCTCAATAGCCGCGGAGGGAAATATTCCGGAATGCGATCTATTGATGGCGAATTTTTATTCCTGAGCCATCGTTTGATTAATTCCGGAATAGGGATTGAAGCGGTATTTATATAATATTATATATTATGGCAAAATAGACAAAATACTTTGTGATAATTAATTTATCACTATTTAATTCACGTGATTAGGAATTATTGTAATTGATTGAGTGTGATAAATAATTTTAGGATGGTTCAGTAAAATGTTTTTATAGAATTAGACCTAGTATCAATTGTAATGAATTCAATAAATTATTTAACGTAAATAACAAACATGTAATATACACGTCAACATATTATCATATCGCTTTCAACTCACTTTTTTTTCGGTTACACAATCCCTGGCGTAATAATTTAGATGACAATCTATTTATATATTCGGTAATGGGCCTTTAGAATTCTGAAGCCATGATGCTTATTTGGAGATTATAGGGCATTAGCCTGATTGGACTTCGTATGGGTTTGTTGGTCTTTTTCTTTGAATGTTAGAGATCTATTTCAAAAATAACTCAACAGAAATTATTTTGTAAGTTTCCCATTTTCTGTTATCGAGGTTCTTTTCAAATTAATAGATGGTTTCGTGATGTTAAAACTTAATATTTTTTATTCATGCCCTACCACCTAGTTTACTTATGTCTATATATATTTTTTATTAATTAAACAGTTTTCATAGTATACGTTGAAGTTCTTATTTGCATTAAACCTAAGTTTATTTATTACCTTTTCAAGTCCTTTTCTAGTCGTCCTACCTAACCTCGGAGTATCAAATCCAATCCAAAGCCAGCTAGATTCCATTTCTCATCCAAAGCAAAACTAAACAAATTATCACGAATCCACACGATACATTACTATACTGGGGGATACTATGTACCAGTAAGTTTCTAAGTGAGTAGCGAACTCTGGTGTCAAGATTTTAGAATATTGCCTGTCTCTCGTAGTGCTATGACTACTGTTTTAAATTAAACTGTGGAACAAATCGTAGAAACGTTGCGTGGTACTGATATGTGATTCGGACAAATTGTTTGTAAAATGTTTATCTGTATCTGTTTATAGCCTTATTTTACGGAAGTGTCAGAAGTTTCATTTCACATGATGCACACTTTTAAAGACTGTTACCTGTTAATTACTACATCAGCAACAGCGTGAAATAGTGTTTAGAATAAGTTTGTAAGTTTTTGATGTGAAAGATTGTAGTTTAAAACTCATCACTAGATAAAAAAACAGTAATTTCAATCTTAATATTCTTGCATGATAGGTTATTACAATTGATTAATTGTGGGCGCGCGCTGTTTATCTAGTACGGCAGTCATTAAGCCATTTCAGAGGCCCTTAGGCTGGCTTGATTAACTCTCGACACCAGAGTTGGCCATTCTTATTCGATAAGAAGAAGACCGCTAAATAAAAGTAATATTACTTCCACCGCTAGTACCCCCGCCCCGGCGCTGAAGTAATCTCTGAATTAGTGCAAAGCGAGCTAGATCCCAGTATACGGCGCAATTTGCCGCCACAATCGCTATATTACTGAAAAGCTGTAATGCGATCTTAATTTCTTAGTTTGTTGGCAATTAGGTTTAGTTAAGTTAGTTCTGAGGTTTTTTGGTAACACTAATTAAGTTTTGTTCAGTGTTGTATTTATTAACTTTCAACCACATAAATTTCTCGGGCGCAGTGACTTGATTTTTCTACCATATCAAAAAAGTTTTTTATTGAACTTAAATCTACCTATTTACAAAGTTTGTAGCTTAAGACTAAGATAATGAAATATACAACTAAAATAATTTGAGTGCTACTGTTTAATTATGAACTGGTGCCTCTGAATTAAGCTAGGCTTGTATCTCAGGGGCACCACTTCCCCATGTGTGTTGACATTAATTATATAAATAAAACCATATACATATAAACGTTGAAATATAAACTTCATTTCATACCTATTATTTGGACTATAGAAAACATTATTTTGAAAATTTTGAATTTTTAGAAGATCGTTTAAATAGCTACGTATATCTAAAGTAAAATAAAAATAAATAAATATTCCGGAACATTGCACACAGCGCCATTTAGCCCCACACTAAGAAAACATATCTGTTTTAAAACTTATTTGTATCGGTGTATTTTTCAGTGTTACGACACATTATAATATTTTATCTCACGATAAAAGCGTACCTAATATGAGTAAGTTTTCGCCTACAACTATTCACTAACGATTACAAACAACAAGTACATTAAACGTTAATAAATCTATTTGTTAGTAGTGCTCGCGATTAATCTCAAGTCCACAGTTAGCAGGCCGAGTTATTTCTATCTGAATCTCTTTATGGTGCCATAAATATGTTAGTGACAGTTTTTATAGCGGCGACTTGTTCCGCCGCGAGATTACCATCCAGTGGGGCATAACAATGTTTGCTGGTGGGGATAAGGAGTGGTGGGGAATAACAATGTTAGCAGGGGGGGATAAGGAGTAGTAAGGATATCAATGTGAGTTGGTGGGAATAAGAAGTGGTGTGTGGTTGAAGAGGTTGAATTTCTGGATCCTTAGGGAAGGTGCTTGATGAACTGTGTCCTGTTTGCCCAATTACCTGGAACAAAAATAACGAGAAATTAATATACATATTTTAGTATGAGGCTTGATGTCGCTGTGTGACGTATCCGGGTATAATACATACAAAGTATTATTTCTAAAAAAATACATTATTATTTTTATTAGTTATTAATAATGTAATTATATGCTACTTATAAATGAATAAAAGTTGATAAATATTGTTTTTGACCATTGAACATTAAAAGCATGTCAATAGAAACAGAAAACAGCTTATCGTTTCGATGCACCTTCAACGTACATTTTTAGTAAAAGGGGAGTTTCATCAACACATCCACACCCTATTCTGTTTGTTCTCTCCCCTATCTTATCCAATAGTGAAAAAGCGGATTCCTGTGAAAGTTTCATTCGATGCAGAATATTTAAGGCTGTGCCCTGTATAGGGGACTCGTACGTGCGAATCGATGTCTGTGCGACCTTGAATGAGATCCGATTAGATATCTGAATGGAACTGCTTGGATTTCTATAGAAAAAGAGTCTTCTTTATTTGTAGATAGCTATGGATAGAGATATGATAGGACTAGGCTTTATTGAAGAGATTTCGAACCTATAGGCCACGTGTTCGTCTGAAAGTCGATCTTGTCATATCTGTTAAGTATCAAGTGTTTATTGTAGTGTAGATTAGGTACTCGGGTAGTTGTTAGGCAATATTAAAACCTCTAAAGATGTTTTGTAAATTTTCGAAGCCAATGCTCGCTTTATGCCTACAAAAAATTTGCACTGTGTATCCTATCATTCAAGTCTATTTAAAGGCTAAATTCAGCAATGATATAGATATAATTTGAATATATTTTAAGTGTTTTAAATTAAAATATATGTAACTGTAACCACAAATTCAAAAACTCATGCAACCACATCACAGCCCCAAGCCACAAACAAATACATAAATGCATTATACCCCAATTACAGCTAACAATATACCCCGTTCCATAGATCATTAGTAATCCTAATTCCCCATTAGCCCGGCGCGGTGGGTGCGCTCGGTGACTTGCACAGCGTAGTGCGCATTGACTTTAGGAAGAATGAATATATTGTGGGACGTGAAATAACTTGGCGTGAAGTAAACGCACAGTTGTGATTGTAAAGAACTTGAACATTACATAAATGATGTAAGTTGTTAATCGTTAAGCTTTTACGATAACAAAGCATATACAGAGGGCCACACTAGTCGCGCCCCGTGGTTTGTTAAGTGCTTTATTATGTTATGTTTGTATTACTGCTTAATATAATGTATACAGCCGTCAAGTTACATATACACAAGCAACGCAGTAACTAGTTTCAGCGATGCCACAAAAACTATGTGGTTATGCAAGTTACTTTCACGAAATTTCTGAGTCAATTTTTTTTTTCGTTTCAGAACAGCAGATATTACGAATCCTGCACCTTATTCACCCCTGGCCGTGGTCTGACTGGTCACGTGACGCATGACTTGGCGGAAGGTAATCCTGACTTCCTGCGTCAGGACTCGGGATAATTGGGCGATTAGTGACCACTGCTCGCTGTGCTCAACTAGGGATGATGTGCATACCTGTTTGAACTGATTAAATAACTTTAGGTGATTGTCATTAATTATTGCCTCTATTATATCCACGTTAGTTGATTAAGGTAGTTTTCGAATGATTTTGGGTTGAATACTTATAATAATGATAATTTTAAAGATATTTGTTATGTTGACGGATTTTTCATGTTACTCACAACAGTCCGTATTTTCCTGTTTTGTTTTAGAAGTATTGTTATGTAATCATATGAGGTTTTGAAATCTCTATTAGAACGTTTGTACCATAGAGTGATATGGTTTCAAGTACGCTTATAGCTTACACAGAGCAATAAAATTAAGGGTTTTATTTACTGATCGTAAGCATTCTTCATTGCTTATGAACACTTGCATGATCAGAGGCGTTGCAGCGCTTCACCAGTGAATATTAAATCACATAACTTCTTCTATCAATCTCATACATACAACTATTTGTCAAACCTTCAATTCAAGTAATACACGTACAACTATTTGTTAAAGCAAGTAGGTTCCGCAGCAGTAAACACCATTAGATGACGAATGTGGTCGGTGTCCCAGTTGGCACGGTGCGTGAGAGGATGGCATTTGGCTCGCGGAGCGCCGCTTCACTCCCGGCAGACCATTCATGTCATGTTTACAAGGCTTTGCTTTAAAATGTTATGTGTAGGTTTTGCTGTAGCTAGTGACTGAGATGATGTATTGAGGTGATGAACTGATGTTCAGTTATATCATATCAATTTATTTACGAGCCGGATTAGACTATTAAATTAATTGACTAGTCTTTTAATTACTTCCCATTGGAATCATTGAAAACAACCAAAAATAAACTTTAAAAAAAAACTTATAAAATTGATCACACATATTGGATTTGATTTTATTTTCTTAATGGTCACGATCACAAGAAATTAACTATTACTACGAGTGTAATATAATTTTATTGGCTATCGAACCCATAACTAGGTACTTATAGTATATCACAAGAAAGCTCATATAATACACAGACAATGACCGTTACAAATGCGATAAGTCACTCCCAAAAAGGATTCTAATCACACCACGTTTAACACAAAGACAATAAAAACTTAGCCACATATGTACATCGTCCACTCACCCCAAATCATTTCCTCCTGTATCCGAACCTCTGTTTAAAGAATTAAAGCATTAACGACGCCATTAAACTGACCTCACCTGTTTTGACAGCTCAATGTGGGTAGACAAACAAACATGCGTTTACGAGCAACTTGATACGTCTATCGATATGTGGTCTGCGGTCGCTGTTGGTGGTCTGGTTGGTTTGCTGAGGTTGGTCTGTGGCCAAGGCAGTCATTGTTAGGGAGCTATTGTACTATAGATATTTAATATTTAAAAAATATACATGTATAAAATGTCACCAAGTGGTATCCAAGAAGCAGTATCCGACCCAGAGGCAGACCACCAGCCCGATGGTCGGATGATATTTCTAAACAAGTAGTTAGGAGATGGATCAGACAGGCTGGAGAACTGAACTACTCGAATGAAACTGATGTTAAAACGTGTGAAGTTAAACATCATGAGTATATTACAACCAAATTTATGTGATAAATTTTTGAAGTACCAAATAAAAATAAAAATATAAAATTCGCTTTTTTCCATACTTTCCTAACTTTTTTCAATACACTGTTTCTATTTACTTGCTTATGTTTCCGCTCATAAATGAGCAATGTTACTATTATGGCCACAACTGAAATCTTTGAGAATCAAAGTGCTAAAGGAAGAGGTTTTGTTCAAGAACTCAGCTGATAAGAACGTAGGCGTAAAACACCGTGTGCGGTCAAAACTTAGCCTTTCCACTGCCTAAGAAAAACTGATCTTATTGTTTACAGTTTAAAACTCATTATTGAATAACAATGACCAATCCAAGATGCTTTGAATTACAGTCAACCTTTTCAAAGGAAAATGATATCTGTGGCCGCGAGTTAAAGTTTAATTTTGTTTCTATTGAAATGTTACTCTATTAAAATAATGAGAGCTTCTGAAGGTAGACCGCAATTTCTCATGTGTTTGCCTCTTTTAATAGGGCTTGCTACTGATTTACGAAAGAACTTTATGTGTAGGCGACAATTTATATTTTTGACCTTTTGCTGCAGAGGAGCATATTGCCTGCAGGCTTGCGTTTGCGTAGGCTTCTGAGGTTTAATTAGCTTTTAAATTAAGGTTACATGCAAGATATTAGTAGAAGATTATCAATGGATATCCATTATTTTATTATGTTTTATGCCACTAGAGTAAATATTACGTGTAGTGTTTTGCACGAGAGTATCATAATCTGGCGTTGTAAGTATTCGTTAGCCAAATTTATTTAATACTATCAAATTATAAAATGAAATAAAACAGTTATTGATGCGTGGATATAATAATAATAAAAATATTTATTTATTTGCACTTAACAACTAGTTACTATGTTAATTCTATATAGTATACTTACTTAAAAGTTCTTTACATGTTTACGGGATAGGTTACATTGGTACATCATAGATATTAAACACTGGGTGTACAACATTCCACACTAAGTCCGAGACTTGTGTCGTGAAATGTAATGTAAATGTATATAGTACACTTGGTTCTATGTATCTACTCCTATAAACATAAATAGAAAAATAAGCTTAATTCTAATAAATAGATTTTTTCATCAGTCTTTTTTTTTTTTTTAACATGAACGGTTTTGCACTTGACCATAGTTTACCTGATAGCAGGCAAAGGCTATGGCCTAAAATGGAGCGTGCTTACCCGATAAGAACCGATTCACTCTCGCTTTGAAGATCGCTGGATTATGTGCGTGGGGAACAGAGAGTCAGGCAGGGAGTTCCACAACCTTGCGGTACGAACAATAAAGGTAGAAGCGTACCGTTTCGTGCGGGACTTAGGAATTTCCACCATAAACCGGTGTCGTCCTGCCGTACCTCTACTCGTCCGATGATAGAAGGGCGCGGGCGGAATTAGTTCGTGCAATTCAGTCTCTTTGTATCACTCTTCAAAAGTCAGTACCATCCCTCTATTTAGTGTGTAGGTCATCCCCACAGTCAGTGGCACGACTTGTCACCTCACTGACACCTAGAGCTGCCGACTCATCTGACAGGTGACTACATTCATACACTCTTCATTAGACACATACGAAATCAGCTTTTAATACTGGGGAGTAGAGTGCATTTTAGTGGCTACGATATTGTGATGGTGATGCATACCAAGTACACTTAATATTAGACTAGAGACAAGCCAAATTAGCATCTATTAGTGAGCAATAAAGTTCGTTTTGCTAATCAATGTAGATACTTATAGACAAGTACATAAAACGATTGTTATATCTTACAATAGAGCCTGGCAGGTGGAGTAGGTTACAGTATTGTATGTAAATGCTGTTTTTGTATTTGACTTTATGTAACGCAACTTGAGTAGTCGTTGGAAAGCTTGAGAATGTGAGCTTTCTGGTTTGAAACTGATACTGATTTGATTAGTCTATAAGCTTCACAAGAAAATTAAAGGTTATTATTATATCTAATTACCACTAAATTTGAATTGTTATTTAATTTCTGATTGTGATCTGTAGTAGAAACTTCATCGATTTGTACAAGATTATTTTATCATCAATTCAATTACAATGCCTACAACTTCTGATAAATATAACATATTACTAACTCTAACAACGCTCAGACAGTTGTAGCAGTAGTTGTGAAAAATGCATGAAACATGTAGCATTAAACAATTGTTACTACTTTATAAATTTTGATTGACCAATCACAAAATCCTTAAATCTCTAATCCATCCGATTCTAATCGCATTCTTCCGGCCAATTTGTGAGAACAGATCGCGATATAAAGCTGGTATTTACGAGGCGACATCGAGTGCGTTCAATAAACGCATCGCGCCAAATAATATCTTTATTGAGCTATAAAATAGCAGCTTTTAATGTATTCCGCTGATTACATCTTCATAGATGTCGCATACATTGCATACGCTGATCATTAGTCACTCAGTTCTCATGGGTTAGGTTATTGCAAACGAGTATGTTTCTTATAGCTCACCTGACTCTCTGTATTGTGAGCTGAGCAGTATCTATGCGTACGTGATTAACAAAAAAAGATACAACATTTAGCCTTAAAAGTTTTTTAGATTGGTCACTGAAACTTGTAATCTGGGTGGATTTTTCTGTATATCTAATAAATAAGAATATAATAAGAAGTTAAATTGCTGACCTCACTAAGTTGTAACTTACAAAACAGCAATAGTAACGACTGAGAACTAATAAACCTTTGAATCTTTTTATCGATGCACATACAAACTTCCATACTTTAATACAGTATCCATAGAAGTGTAATCCATGCCCACTCGACGGGGTTGTTTATGGCTTTACAATCCGCACTTGTGATGTAAAGGGTGATTACATCCCATGTCACTTCCCGAATTATTATTATGCTCTTTATGGCAGGTAACGGCAAGTGTGCAATTTATTCCCTTGATTGGATAAAATAACAGTTATGTGCTTGTTGTGAGTCAGGTATGCAAGGGTTTGTATGCTGTAATAAATTAAATTGCAATGTCATAATTTGTGACTCTGAACTAACAGATATGTAGATATAACCAGTACCTACAACACGTACATATGTACGTAACTTCGTACATACTAATTTTGCTTAATATTTAACTACCTACCTATTTTTTTACCGTCAGCATTTATCTGCAAGTGATTTTTCAATTCAAAATAGTATAATTACGGTATTTCTTTGCTTAGATTACGCTATATTTTTAATAGCATTTTATTTCCTTCTACCTACGGTAGGTATATATGTACTGCATAACCCCAAGTGAGTAAAACCTCCGTGTTCCATCAAAAGCGATAATGAGTCGGTTGTGCCCTCCCTCTCATTCGATTACTGATGTACGACTCTGCTCGATCCAATCCACACGAGAAACCGATTTGGGAGACAGTTTAGCTCAATTTTAATGAAAGTAAAAATTTTGCCTTTTATTCATGTATTTCAAATAGAAAAAAAATACACATGACTTTTATAATCTATTTTAATATATTGTGTATTTATGAAAGGTATGTAAGTAAGGGCTTAGTAGTGAATTTTGCGAGTAAAAATTTAAAGCTATTAAGATAAAAAAATTGCTGTAATACAATCTTACATACGGTTATTACATTAGTTTTATGTTTATTAGTCTGATAATATTATTAATCATAAAACTGAAAAAAAAATAAAGATTATTAATTATTAATTAATTAATATCTATACGTTAATTATTTATAAGTAAGGTGATAATCACCTTCGTCACCTTATTCATACAACAAAACAAGTACTGAACATTCTGTGAAAAGTAAAAAGAAAGTCTATGAGTTTCGACTCTGGTCGTAAGTCGCGTTTCTATGGAGTAAGCTCCAACTAGCATACAAATATGGACAAACAACGACAAAAAAGGAAATAAGGAACGATGGAGATAGAAGCAGTTGTTGAGCATTGGAAGAAAAGCTGTTAAAGTTAGGTAACTGGTATGTTTGGAAGTATTTTAATCTAGTTTCGATCTTCATATTTCTAGTAATCTTTGCGTATGAACTGCATATATAAAAAAAAGGTTTACAATTTTACCAGGTGAGGTATAAGTCTAGATTTATGGATACTTACAAATGAATGAACCTTAGGTATAATTTAAAAATATTTTAAAATTATTTAGAAAATATATTCTTTTGCTAGTGTAATCATTTATTCCTGCGTATTATTAAGTGACCTGCCATTTTTAAAAAGAATAGTTTCAAAAATGTCGCAACATTAGTAACTGAACTGTTTGTAAACTAACAACCAAGAAGAGAAGAATGGGACGAATTTATCGAGCCATTACGAGCAAACCCGGCGGCATTCATGTGTCATTGTAGTTGTACCGGAGTGCTTAGAAATGTGCACTGAGAATAGAACATGTTTACTTTAATACGGTTTATTTGAAAGCAAGGGGGTTTATTTTAAGGTTTGTAGCCTCTAAGTGTACCAATTTATGTTCTTTATGGGGAATCTTTCGTTAGTTAATTAATGAAAATGACAGTAATTGTACGACCCCAAAGTACGACAGTCGCTAAACCATTTTCATAGGACCGGAGTGGTTTGAAATATCCCAAAACTCAAATTGACCACTCTATTACTATATTGATACAAAGAAATTGATAGCGAGGATTACTAAGAGTCTGAATGAAAATATCATAAACTATTTTATCTATTTCCAAGGTATTTGAAATCACTTTCCACGTAGCACAAAGCTTTAACTAAGTTCCAACAAAATTCATTCGTCACATCTCAGCACCACCTGCGCCGTTCACATCCGGTGGGTATTTCACCCCCCTTTCACCCCTTTTACCCCCTACGTACTTCCGGTCAAGTGAAAGGATCTCAGAGTTCAGTAATCAGACCTATTGTGGGGACTTTTTTGGAGTCAGATGACGTTGCAGTTACATACATGCAAACTTGGCTTGTGAGGTCATTATATATCTTGTTGTGTTATTTTGAACTTGAGCCTATCACATAAAAGAAAAAAAATGCTAAAATGCAATTAATGTTACATGCAGTCCGTTAGTTATAACTTCTATATTTTCTAGGTTTATTCCGGGGGTTTTAAAATCAAGAGCAATAAGTTCCCTTTAGGTAAGCGTGTCTCACAGTAGGCATGGGCAATGTAGATTGAGTCAAACGGAAACCTCAAGCTCGTAAATAACTCATGTTAGACACTGTTAGTGTGCTTCCATGGTTTAGATGACACGTTAAATTGTAGGCCCAGGCTATCTGTCTACTACAGCAGTCGTTAAGCCATGTCAGAGGCCCTTAGGGCGGCTTGATAAACTCTCGACGCAAGAGTTGGCCACTCTCATTCGATAAGAAGAAGTGTATAAAAATAAATACACAAAAATCATAAATATTTCAGAGCAATAAATGCACAAAACTACAATAGAAACCAAGATTGTTTATTGTTTACTTGTAAGCCAGATCATCCAGAGGTTTGCAACTCATTGTGCCTACTATACCTACTATGTAAACATTCGGGTGTAAAATTTGCATTTTAATAGGTATCCACGCGTCGGTAACAAGTTTATCTAATAGCCGTGAAATGAGGGAAGTACCGTGGACCTCCCTAGACACCTAGCCGGGTATTTATTTCCTTCTTTGTTTTAAAATACTAGGAAATGTAGGAGAATATACATTAAAATATCTTGAAGAGTCAACTAAACCAGAGAATTTTTATAAACAAAAGTTTTTTATTATAAGTTTTTTTTATATTTAGTAAACACTAATTAATTATCAAAATCTGAGATTGTAGAAGTAATTAATAATAATGGGTTAGTTTAAGCTTGCTCACATTTGTTATGTGGTTTGTAGTTGATGTGGAGGTTACGCTTATTTCAGGCAAGAGCTGCTTATAAGTAATCAATATTTAATGCTGTTAGTTGAACTAATTAATATTACGTGTAAATAAAATATGTATTTTATGTCAAGAAACAATAATAACCCCAAACGGATTTCCGTAAAAACTGTGTATTACTCAAAATTTAGTAAGTTAAACGTCAAATGACTTTAGGTAGGTACTGAAATAAAGAGTTCAAAATGAACCATATTCAATTTATGATTTTTTAGATTTTGTAAAGAAATGTTTGGTATGAAAACATATTTTTGGCCGATCTATATAACTACAAAAAACTTTGCGGTTAGTTTACAAACTATGCAGTTGATTACTTTCATTACTCAAACGTCTTAAGACTTAAGTATTTCATAAAAGCTTGTATGCTATTCCGTATAGGACAGCATTATCCAAGACTAATTAATACCTGTGTTAATTGTGGTACCACAAGGATTGTTCTCACTAACCATGACATAAAAAATATTGCTATTTGTTTTCCTACATTCCCTTCCCGCTAGATCCTACAACAACAGTGTGGTGGATGTGTCGGGCGTCGTTTTTCAACCAGGTCGTGTCATGCACTTATCGTATGCGTCGGCACGCCTTGCAATATGCCAAGATAGTGGCACACGGCTTTATGTGCCGCGAGAGAGCAGGCAGTACAGATGAGATATAGATATATTATCATATAAATTACCTACCTTATTTAGTTATTCGATAAGAAAAATGAATAGATGGATTTTTCAAACAATATCAATGTTGTAAATAAGCATTTATTTTGAACAGAGCTTTTGTGAACCAACATAAGAATGTATAATCATTCCTTCATCATCCAAGCCATCCAGTTGTGGAACATGTTGCCATTGCCTGTTAGGCAGGCTAAGTCCTTAAGCATATTCCAAAAGCTAGTGTATCATCATTACTTATCATCCATATAGTATTATGTATTGTATTGTTTATTATTATTTATTAGTGTATTATCTGAGTTTGTATTGTGTTCTTTCACTTATTTATTTATTTATTTTACGTATTCTTGTACACCGCCTATTTATAATTCTAAATCCTGTCCATCCAAAGGTTGCCTGGACGAAATCGCCTAAGGCAATAAGGCCGCCCAATGTGCATTAAAATAGTTTTAAATTTCTTTCATCGTGTAATTTTTTGGTGTGCATTAAAGAAATATCTTATCTTATAAGATGAAAATGGATGTAAAATCATGTTCATATCATTTTTCTATCGACTGGCGTAATTTATAGGTATGAATAAAATTATAAATGTTACAAATATAATATGAAATGAGACACATGGTTATTACAGCTTGCTCTTGGACTGGAATTCTCAAAATATATATAGCGATAAACACACTTTTGCTTTAACATAAATGTACCATTATACATATTTATTTGCTTTTATAAAGCAAGCAAGTACTCTCCAACCAACATCGGATATTTTCACCAAATAAATAACAGCAACGAAATATTATGTGAAGAAAGTTAGATTCGACCAACCGTAAAATAGTGGGCATTCAGAACTCGTTTTACTTTTCCACGGTAATTTACTATCCCGCCAATATATCACGCCCTCCGGGATGCTCGCTAAAAATAGGCAAATATATATTATGCGTGACCCATCTATGCTGCGCGCCTTCTCTGGGGCAGCTTCCTTATTCCGGTATCATATTTCAAAGAGATGGTATGGTTTGGATTAGCACAACACTGGTGCTACAATCTGCTGCAATTTCCGCTAGATTGGTGCACTTTTCGGTACAATGGTATCTCACGGGTTAGAAGGGTACGAACGGAAATGGGGGAACCAACCAAGCCCCCAGGTTTTAAAAAATTGGGTGGTGTTCCAAAATGTCATCATAATGTATTATGTAGTTGTTGTTAAATTACGTTGGCTGTGAAAATAGTTAATATTTCAACCAAAAAATCTATTTTAGTTACCCACAGAGAAAATAAGTACAAGTACCTTAATATTGCTTACACATAGGAAACACGTACAAAAAATGTTCGATACTAAGTGGACTGTATGGGGTTGATTTTGATGTAACAGAATTGATGCAAAGAGGGCAATCATAAAAAGCATTCACCAACCTTTCATCCACGACGCTGCTTCTCCGGGGATAGCCTCCGTGATGCGCGACAGACGAATGGTGCTGCACCTGCTCCTCTTCTATACGAATTCCTTTAGTTCTGTTACAGAGTCACGAACTCTAAAGTGCTGGGGTGTCACGGACACAACCGACGCGCACGGCGCGATCTTGGCAACTTGGTGAAGTGCTGGTGTGTCACGGACACAACCAAAAACTGATTAACCGTTAAATTTATTTATTTATTTATTTATTTATTTATAATGGTACACAAAACAGAATGTGTTCACAAATAAGCTAAGTATACTTTCAAAACTGGTTTTGATCCAGAACAAATTCCTAAAATAAGTGTACACAGCTTGAACAACATAAATGCGATTAATAATTAAATTATTCAATTAAAATGCATTATTATATCGGAGCCGAAATAAAATATTCACTTGAATCCGACTATAAACAAAATTCCAGGACTCAAAGCCGCACAAAAGCTGATTGTAAGTCTGCAAATAAACCTAAAAACGTTTTAATACCAACGAGAGTAAAAATACTGAAATGGCTCTGGCAATTTCATTGATTTGCAGACTATTTCATTACGACAGAGTATTAGGTACAGTTTGTTTGTATGTTTGTGAAGTGAATGCATTAAAGAAATTATCACAGACTTAACATCTTAGAGACTCATAACAACTTTCTTCTGCGTCATGTAAACAATTGTGTCGTCATATGAACCCAGAGGAAAAAAAAACTATTATTTTCTCAATCTCTTTTTTACAAAATATATGATCAAATAAATAAAATAAAAAAATATATAAATATATTACTCTGTGAAGTAAGCGAGACAGTTACATATATGAGTTATGATTGTGAGTTATAGAGTAGTGTATGTAGTGAGTTGTTGAATCTTTATTATATTTTTTATCTATCACATTGCTTTTATATCACTTTATGACAGCTAAATTCGAATATTTTGTAATGTTTGATCCGTTCACGCCAAGGAATCATCAATAAACTCAATCCTTTCAAGATACACATGATATGTTTATAAATTGTAATGTCGTTGGAAATTAAAAATAAACATACAAATAAGTGTCCACCCACATGCATTCACGTGTGGTCAGAAAACAAGATTGGCTGAAAGTGCTTTTATTTTACTTAAGGTTGTGCAAGGAGATAATATTAAAAGTTTATATAAATCACTTACCATTTTAATAAAATTGTGCAAATGATAGGCCACGCACTTTTGTCTAACAATTTTATTGCCTAAAATTATGTTTTTTTTGTGATAAATTAAGCACTATTTGTAGCAATTAAAACATTAAATAACATATTCCCTGATCTTGATTCTTTGCGCATTGAAGAAGGATTTGTGTTGTAATATTTTTACTAAGCAAGATTTATTAATTTACATTCATATAAACATCAATAACTATTCTTGTTGTGCACGAGGTACCTTATTGTTTTACTTTATTTTATTTGTAGCCATCATGCAATATGGCGACAATAATTCGCGACAAAAGCTTGTCACTGATCCTGCGCCGGCGCATCCCACGATTTTGTGGTTCTTTTTGTTTTATAAACATTTAGTCATTTTATTTATGTGAATCTACTTTTTATTTATATTATTTTTATGAACTGAAAAGGTCAAGGTTTATAAAAGTGAACATAATTTTTCATATTACATATTTAATAATATGGAATATAATTTTTAACTACGTGGCTGTTTAGTCACTTAATACTAGTTGTAGAAACTATATCTATAACCGAATTCAATATTCTAGGTGGTTCAAAAAAATAAAAGTATTTTGTTTGCTAGTAATGTGTATTAATTTTATTTATAATAATGTCTATGTGATTGTAAAATATGTATATTTTTAACACGCAAACAACAAAATAAGCATTCTTTTTCGTCAAAGCATTTACCTCTGACCAAAACCAATATTTTGTATTGCATAGTACTGCCTAAAACAGAGACAATATTTTATAAGAGCTGAGTTTATTTTGATGCTTCACAAAGAGTTTTAAACTCAACCCCCTCAAAGTTCTTTACGATCCGACATAAAACAGATGGTCCAAAACAAATAGCACGTTAAGTGCCTATACCGATATTACAAAGGGATGGTACGTCTGTTTTTATTTTTAATCTTTGTCGATACACTTTGATGCTCTGAAGCTTCTGAAATAAATCTTTGTGTTATAGGAATATACTGTTTTTTAAAATAATTCATAGGTACCTCGTATTATATTGTGTCTTACTTGCTTGTGTTTTTATTTTGGGGAATTGTAAAAGATATCACATTATGACTAAATTTATTAGGTATATTGTGGGTACATATATATCAGATATGTACACATTGTACACCGTTTGTTTGTTTAAAAGTAAAAGCATTAGATCGTATACTACATCATCATTATCATCATCCACAGCCCTTAGGATCCCACTGCTGGGTATAGGCCTCCCTTTGTATGTGCCATCTGCGTCGATCTTGTCCAGACCTCATCCAGGCTGGAACCTGTATACTACAACAAAGTTTAAAATTAGGTAAAAAATATCAAATGTATCAAAATCTTTTTTTTAAATGTGTAACCATCTCTAATTAATTAAGTAATAGCAATATTTATTTTGTGGCTTTAGAGTGACTGCAAGCTAGTCGCAGCTAGATAAACAAAGTCTTTGTTTACTTGGGCTTAGGAACCATCTGTTTATGCATATGGCTAGTTTGGGAGATAGCTGATTAACAAAACTTCGATTAAAGACAAAACAAGATCAAAATAGATATTATCTATTTTATGTATGTATATACCATCGTTTCCTCTAAAATGAAAAATTGTTACCCAATTGGAATGGCATTATTTATCAGTTTATGTTGTCTGTAGATATAAGACAGGCAACTTTAATATCAACTTTTCAAGTGGAATGTTGTTCATTATATTGTTCCAAATAAGTTCATGTTTTGTCAGCATAGTAAAAAAAAACAAAAAATAATAGGTATAAAATTAACAACAAAATGCATGCCGACTTCATAATATAAAGTTTCAGTTACGAATCTCTTCAATCATTGAAATTTACAAGATCACTTCAATCACGCACAACACAATCAAACCACCATTACAAATCATGTAGTAATTAAACCAGTCACGCACTCCTCTCCTCAACTATATGTTATATATTTATGTATATATAATGGACCACTGACTCACTTCCCCCAAGGTCGACAGATGAAGATAACCAGACATGACCTGACTTTAAAACCAGCTGGAATGTGGGCATCATTGTTTACTTTGAATTCTATTTTGTTATCGATGGATGTTAACGGTTTTGCTTGCGTTGTGTCTGGTCAAAAAATGGCATAGTTCACTCTTAAGATTGATATAGTTTTATCATCATACCCAAAATTATACTGTCCAATCAGGTTTTTGCATCTAAAAGTCAAAAATTCTAAAAACTGTTGGATCGTGTCATGCATTACTTTTTATAGAAAATCTACTATGTTTGTACAGTCTTTTGGCTGTCTTTATTATTATTGTTTCAATAGCTAGATAGATATGTATATAGGTGGATCGATAGTTTTTGAATCACTATACATAGTTTACAGTGAATTTTGACTGATGCAATGAATGAATTCTACCTCTGAATGGGAGGTCACGGCCAAGAGGAGGAAAAACGTATTTGAATGTTTTTTTTTGCTATCATTTCTTATTTATAAAACAGACTTTACCTCTCCAATCTGTTTTATACCTGACCTCGGTTTGGTCCCATCAACTTCAGAACGCTGCTTGTATCAAGTTGCATTTGTTGCCTTACTCATTTTACCACGCGATTAACACTATAGCGAAACAAATATTTTAAGACATTTTTCATCGTATTTGATTGTAACAAGCGTCTATTCAATACAATAACAATACAATAAATTTATGGAAAATTCCATTAATACATGTCATACATTTGCCTTTACCTTTTATATTCGTAGATACATAGGTATGATTTATTTTTTACTTAAAATTGTATCATGTTTGACGAGACATGATTGATGCCAACTCTTATTATTGTTGTAATTATCTAAGTTAATACATGATATCTATCTATGTAGGTATCTTTGAAAATATATGAACTTTTTTTTAACATAGGCAGGTTGTATATTATAAATTGAAACACTGTTTAACTTGATCAAATCATGGGTGTGTGTTTATGCGTTACACATATCTAGCTTTTAAAAAAAATGGCTAAGCTATGTATATTATTCGTCTCGCCCTACCAGATGGGTCAATCTAAGTTAAAGTTATTCCACATCCGTATTGTAAACGATACCGCTGTCAAATCGTGATGTGAACACCATACAACAAGATATTATTTTGTTTTTGTGTCGGTGTTGAAATACATCGTTTTTGAAGTCCAGTTTGACCACTATCTTTTGTTAAGGGCTTAATTTGATTTGGTAACTGTAGAAATGTAATGTAGTTTTTTTTTGTACCTTAGTTTTTTATATAAAATAATTATTAATATTAATTGCTTTGGTAATAATACCCTATTTAAGATCGATTTAAATATGTCGGTGACTTAATTTAGAAATAGTTGAGTAATATGCAAAAATTTGACACACTTATTTTATTTCATATGTAATTTTAAATGAAA
Source organism: Macaria liturata (assembly GCA_964023185.1). NCBI lineage: Eukaryota > Metazoa > Arthropoda > Insecta > Lepidoptera > Geometridae > Macaria > Macaria liturata. The sequence continues at coordinate 3,621,603 of OZ026806.1, read as the reverse complement.
ACGGCTTGTAATAAATTTTAGCCAAGCGGAAGCGAATAAATTTCTTTGATCTATTTTGATGAGCTCTGAGGTTTTATGTCGTTGCGCCACGATTTAAAATGCAGAAGACAATTTCAACACTGTCTAACGTGTAAATCATTTTACCCGTACAGTTAACGACAAAAATCTTAGGAAACTAATACATGGGAAATATAAAAAAAACTTCCTATATGTACTTATTTATAAAGCATTTCAATTATTCACTGAAAAAATAGGCATACTTGTGTTTTACATTTTTATAACTAAATAACTTCTATCGCTGCCTATACCATTAAATAGACTACAATAACTATTATTTATTCTGTACAAAGTTGGAGAGCACAAGAGTATCGGTTACAATAATATTTTCGGATAAAAAAATAAGGTCGCGCACGCATCGCTGAGCGCATACAATGTCGGGGATCAGATTTTATCGAAAAATGCACTTCGACTGGCTTAATTAAAGTTTGGTGAAAGTTATGTTCGAACTACTGGAGGAAATAAACTGATACACATCTTTTTGGTGATCGATGAAAGCGATTCACGATTCACTTGAGTGTTTTTTTTATTTCTAGTGTGTTTTGTTCGCAGTTTTTGAAATGAACAAATAAATAAATGAAGTTCACACAATGTAGCTAGTTGATTGGTTCCAAACAAACAAATTGTATGTACTTTATGAAACCAAAGCAAATTAAAAATAATAATTACACAAATTACTTGTATTTTCTACAAAATGCACTCAACAAAAGTATTCAAATGAAATGATTTTTAACCATTTATAACCTGCACGAATATAAATATTTTACAGTCAGCGCAAACACAAGTAAACATTATATTATAAAAAATATCAAGCTTTTACTTGAAATATGGCCACGACAAATTCAATAAAATCGTTGAAAGTTATTTACAGATACACGTACTTTGATAAGTCGTTAAGCCGCTCAGAGTAAGCAATAAATTATGGGTTTGAATATATTGGTTGGCTAATCATATCTGCTTTAGACAGAAGAAAAACATTTTTGGTCAGCTTATCAGTAAGAGCTAACGTATACGATTTTAAACAAACAGGATAAAATCATGTGGTGGACGATTCCAAATTCCAAATTAATACCATACAAACTCATACCAAAACTAATGCACTAACTTAATAAAGCTAACTGAACCTGACTTTTCTTTTTTTGTCGTAAATACCGAAAGATTGTTTTTTTTACTACCAATAAACAGCTGACCAACAAACGTTATCCTATATTTTTTTATATCTTAAAGACGCACTCCACGGCGTCTCATCTAAAAATTAGCGAGCAATATTCGTCGATACGGCTTCACTCCTAAAGGCATCGTACGATCGGTTCCGATACTAAAATCTGCAGGATTTATGTTTTCGAGTAAAGTTTTATATTTTCGGCATCTGATATTTCGATGACGCAGCCGATGTTTACTTTTGTGGGATTTTATAGTGCTCTTGCGGCTGTTGGTCAAGGGTAGGCATGAAAATGTTTAAAAATAATTATCACTTTTGTTATGGGTGTTACTGGACGTTTGACTACTTCTTCTTATCGAACGAGAGTGGCCAACTCTGGTGAAGAGAGCTTATCTATGTTTTAGTTTGACTACTGATCTCGTGTGATAAAATGTAAGCTTTACAAAAATAACTTTCATTTTTTATAGTAAAAAATTTTAATACATAACGCTTAGAAATTCAAAGAGCAGTTAAACCGCCGCGCGCGGGGTCTCAGCTCTGGCCACCGTTGCATAATATTTCCTAAAACTTTCCTGTGCCAGAGTTGGGACAAAACTTTTACCTTGTAGTTCCAAACTTGCCTGCATTTGTTCGGCTCGGGTAAATACGAATCTTATTTATTAATTTGCTTCGTCGAGTTAGTAAAGCTTCGGAACGTACTCGTAACTTGGCTGTGAATTATAAAGTAAGAACTAGAAAATAAAATAAAAGCACTAGTACATGCGCGTGTAAAAAAAGTTCGATCAAACTTTCAAAGTGTACCTCTTGATATCTCGTCAAGCTTTGCAAGCAAGCTTGGCCCTCTGAGTATAAAAAAGTAATATTAAAGCCAATACTTTTAAATATTTACTTCAGTCAGTCAAAAACCTTTGATTAAAACACAATTTTGCAAAAATGTTGTATTATAAGCCCATTTTTATAAAGGTGGCATGGATTGATCTGGATTTTATTTTTCTTTGCAACATTCAAATACAGACTAGAAAATAAGTCTTAAAGAATATATAAATTAATCCAGGTCCTGTTGGATCAAGTTCAAAGACGGCGGTTTTATCATTGAGCAACAATCGCTAAATCTACCTTCTATCTTTACTAGTTGTAACCATAAATCGCAGGTAGCTTTTACTTATCCAATATCATTAAAAAGTTTCCATCCCAGTTTAAGGCAGCATCACAGTTTGGTAAGTCGACTAAACTCAGCGTTCTAAAGTAAACTTTCAAGTTTGTAAATAGCCGGAAGCGTTCGAGTTTGCTTCGCGAAACTGTGCTATGATAATATTCACACCAGGGTAATAAGGAGATGTGTTGTATATAATTTTAGTGAACATTATGTACATACCTAATTAATGTACAAGATATTAATAATTTTATTCTACTAATATAACTAACAAAATCATTGTCACAACTCAATGCTAAAGTGAATTTAACTTGCAAGAACTTTCAATTGAGTCTTCAAGTGAAAACAACACAATTGTATTATTTAATTTTTGTTCAACGAAAGAACCCTGGATCCGCGACTCAGGGTATCCTACAGCGGTTGCCAGGGACACCTACAATGTTAACAAATGTATTAAGGCAAATAAAAATTATTTTATCTTATCTTTTATCTTATTACGTTCTTTTCTACTAGGTGCCTCTCAGTTTTCGAAGTTTTTTTTTTAATTAATGGTAAAAACATAATATATCACTTTGGTAGGTATTTATCAGTATATCTTAATAATTCACTGTATTATAGTTCCCGTAAGGCACGATTAAATTTATCGACATAATTATTGACGTAAATAAGTGCTAGCCGGTTATTATATTAATAATTATATTTTTTAAATATTCATTACCAAAGTTTGGTAAGGAATATTTATTTATTTATTTATAAATACTATCAATCAGGGGTTAATACTATTTTTCTAAATTAGTAAGATAATAACATATATGTACATATATAGTAAATTGATCTAGATAAAATTAATTTTGAAACATTAATTTCTTAACCATCTTGACTTCGTGTCAAAATCATAACTTTTGACATGAGGCGTAAACAAAACCATTATGTAGGCAGATAGCATCTATAAAAGATATTTAAGTAAATTGCATCGATATTTTATTGTTATTCAATAATAATCTGATATAGATTTAGTATTTCTAGTGCTTAAAGAAGAAACAAACAGCTTAAAGTTTGCATTTAAATGTTTTCATGCAGTTTTTTTTTTAACATGCAAGCGCGGTGTTTTACAGGAAGACAAACTGTATGTATCATTGTTATTACATTTGCTTAGTTACCTTAAACCTCAAACAAAAGAAAAAAATATAATTCGTGCTTGCCCTTAACACTAAGGGCTTCTTCACACGGGTGAGTTTTAACAAGGGGATCATTATCGCGCGTTTCTGACTAAAACGCATTTAATTGAGGCCACATGTGTAGGTATGTAGCCTAATATCTGATAAAACAGAGATCGCAGATTGGAAGTGTTTCTGGTAATTTATTTGTTATTGTTTTATTTTAAGGGTTTTTAAAAGGATTTTGCGGAAAAAATAAGATAAAAGACCTTCCGGAAAAGAATGCAACAAAATGCCTACTTTTTTAAATTATCACCTAAATAGCTTGGAAGATAAGTTAAAACATATCAAAATTACAATAACTTAAGAACAAAATATATTTCAATTTAATTGAATTCAAAGTACTTTTAAAAACATGTGATATTTATTTTCATGTTAAATCGTTAGTTACAAAAATTAAAAAATTAAATTTAGTACATTTCAATTTAGTATAAACATAAATAAATGCACATTTAGGATCATAATGATGTAATTTCCAATACCACAAGCGTACACAAAGTTGTAAACAAAGTGGTTACATAAAATACACAACGTTTTCTCTGCTGATTCAAAACGTATTATCGGTGGCCATTACAGTAGTTTAAAATGACACTGTTAAAGTCATACGCTTGGGCGAGTATGTTAATCAAGAAAAATGCTTGCTTAAGTTTGAAAAATAATAATGTTAGTTAATACACAATCGTTATTTCCCGTTTTTATAATAGTTAATGTGAAAGTTTTTTTAATCGATTGATGTGTTCCTAGCCGTTTTCAACTACGGTGATCATATTTTCTACAGGAAAGAATGCGTTCTCACGCGACTAATATGATTACTATTTATTACTTTACCCTATTTTAGCAGTGATTGTTCAAGAACCATTGCTACATGTGAGGATGTCATTTACATAATTAAAGTCGTTCGAGAGTAGACCTTGGTAATTAAATCTTTTTATGACATACGAGTATGGCTGTTAAAACTGATCATCGTCTTACAACCAAAGAAACCTAAATTAATGCATACATATACCTCTATCAGTTTATGGTTTGCCCAGCCTCCCGCATCAGGGAATTACGGCGTTCAGACCGCGGCCCGCAAAATTTAAACGTAACGGATTAAAAACTGACAATATGTATTTAATTATTGAAACTGCAATCTGTTCTGATTGATCAACTAATAGGCATCTATAAATCATTGCATGGGATCATGGAGGGTGGACGAGGGTTATTGATGAGAGAGATGCGGTTTTTAAGCAGAATATGGATAAAAATGTTATATATAGACTTCAATTAAATCAAGGGGTATCTGTCGATCTTTGTTTTTTTTTTATGTATATCAGATCCAAGGTTTCGAAAAAGTTCTTAATCTCGATTCCTGTCTAAAGTATTTTATTAGTAAGTAGTTTTCCTAAGACAAAATCAAAGCTTATAAGCTTTTCAAATAAGATAATATATTATAAAACTGTATCAAAACTACAGCTCAATGTTGTAATATTTCTGATCCCGTGTTACCGCTAGAACCGATCTAGTGACGTACATTCATCAAATAAATCACAGATATAGAGTATTCTAACGGAAATTGAAATAGAAATGACTGAAGCTCTTAGGATATAACCCTTTCGCTCTCTACGAAACCAATTTAGTAACTATATACTAACCAGATTATTTCTTTTTTTCAGATTTGAGATTCTAATCTTATATTTTATGATTTTTAAGTGTCACAGTTATCCATCTAAATCAGTTATACTTTCGAATTGGGAACAGATATGTAAATACTAGCTGTGCCAGCGACTTCGTCCGCGTAGAATAGTTATTTTGGGCATCATATTTATTTTTGCAAACAATCTCTTCAGTTTTCTAAATTACAGCTGTTACCCACGACTTGAACCGTTTTTGCAGCGCACGCAACGGAAGCCCTCAAATATGAATAATTTTCCCCGTTTTTTCACATCTTCCATTGTTTCTTCGCTCCTATTAGTTGCAGCGTGATGTTATATAGCATAAAGCCTTCCTCGATAAAAGATCTATTCAACACAAAAAAAATAATTCAATTTGCACCAATAGTTCCTGAGATTAGCGCGTTCAAACAAACAAACTCTTCAGCTTTATAATATTAGTATAGATTATTCTTTTTAGTTATAAAAAAAATATACGTAAGTAACTTATTCGATAAGTTTCGTTATTTTAACGATGCATTGACGGCGGAAAATGTTATCTTCGTAAGTCATAAAACCTACAAGCTTAGAAATGGCTCTTTCAACACAATTTTAAGACGTTTTATATTAAATTGTTATACCATATGCACAAACCAAACAAGTCATAAAATGATCGAAAAGCGTAATAAAATCCAGTAGTGAAGTATAAATTAAGGTAACTTAATACACGGTCTAATAAAACCATCAAAGTTAAAGTCGCTAACAAGAAGGGTTCAATAAAAGTTAAATTGATTAATTTTTGTTGAGATATGAATTATGAATCTTAGCAAGTACACAAGAGTGAACAAGTTATTTACCTCATTTTACTTCAGTCCGCGTAATTGATTAATTTTGTCGGAAAAAATACTTAAATACATCCTAAGTATTTAAAAAAGTTTGCCATGGTAATATTAGTCATAGTCATTCACAGTAAATGAACCATAACGTAAAACATATAATGTTTTAGTTAAATCAGCAAACCCTATTATTTTTACATTCATTAGGTACATAAATAGTTGAGTTGGATGTCTTAACTTTAGCAACAGTTTGAATTCTTTATTATATTATACTCCCGTTTCATATCTCAAGCTTTCTATACAGCTTAGTTTACCTGCTCTTACTCATCTAAAAGCTGCATGTCATGCACAAAAAGAAAAATACATTAAAAACAAGGAAATCGCTTTTCATCTCGTCAATACCTGTTCAAAATTTACAGCCCCTTATAACATGAACAGTGGTCCTCGGATCTCGTCTATTAGGGTAAACCACTTTAATGGCCGCTCGTAAAGCTAATTGATGTATTACAATGCCCGAACTGGTGTGTCATTTTTATTGCCCGCGCCTGTCTTCGAGGTTTACGGGCCTAGGGCAGACGCATGAATAATTTGGGATTGTGTAAACAAAATATGCTCAGTGATAGTTCTGATTAGGAATACTATAACAATTATTTAAACTGCGTTACTTGGGAAAACGTACTTTTAATAAAAATGGGAACAGCGGACCAGGAAACATTTATACCTGGATTTTTTGAGCATTAGAGTTATTTTCAGTGCACTCAAAGGAGATGTGAGAGATTTTACAAAAGAAAAGTATACAATAGGCAAAGATTTACTTCATCAAACAGCATTTTTGCAGTCCTGAGTAACGGTTGACATACAAACGGGCATAATTTCCAACCTGACCCAGCGCTCCTAAACTAATTACGAAAAAAACCGTGAAAAAAGACCCTTATTTCTCATTCTATGCGAACCTTGGAAAAAGTTTATATTTTTTTAATTTGTCGCTTCATAAAAACACGACAAATAGGTACCGGCTTAATGAATCTGTCATAAAAAGCTATGGACCGGTACTAATGAGGGTAGCCTATTAAAAATATAATCAATTTCTGACGGATAAGTGTTAACTTGATAGGCGAATTGTTGGAAAAATGGTGTTCGTTACATTGTTACATTCTTTTTGTAATGCCTCAAACAACAAATACAGGGAGGTTTTTTTTGATAAAACTTAATTTTATTCATAGAAAAGTTTAAAAGGACTATCATATGAATACAAACTTAACAAAGTTAATATTTAAGTTACAACAACAATAATAAAATAACGAAATGGTAATTTTAATTCCTGTCCAACAAAATTGACACTCCATTGTTTCCTATTGTAAACTAATGTTTGTTAATAACAGCATACATCGTCTTCAGATATGCATATGATACCAGTACGTCCTCAAAATAACGTATGGAAAACTGTGATGTAATTTTCACCCTTAATATTGTGATTATAGGGTTGGAAATTGGTTGTATTGTGAGTGATGGTGACCGCTGGGCCACAGTCATTGTCTGACGGAACAATGAGTACGAAGAACCAGGAATTTGCCTTTCTGAGAGCTCCACTATATTGTGTTAGAGAAAGGAATAAGCGGGCCATAATATCGCCGATTTCATCTGTATAATCATTCTAGCTAAACTTAGGCTGTCACTTCGCTTGAGTAAAAAAAATATCTATTAATATAATCAATTCTACCAGTAAAGCATCACTGGAAGAATTGTTATTTTTTTATTGTTTTTTTTAATAATTTGTTTGTATGGAGCTTTATTATAAATTTTGTACTTACATAATAATTGGCATAAAATATTTTCTTTTAACTAGGTATCTCATTGATTCAGTAATGTAATAGTTGATTATAATCATTTTTATTTAACAAACTTTTAAAATGTAAGTAGCTGTTTATTTATTGTGTAAAGCGTGACTAATTGTTTATTACAGGATTACATGAAACTATTACAATAGATGTTGAATTAGATATATTTCTTTCTTTTCCTTGATTCCTTAATTTACTTGAATATTTCGCTGCGGTTTAGTGGCCCAACAACTATCCGAGGCGGATGTCTGAGGACATCCTCTTATTCAGATCTGAATAAAAGATTTTCGAGACTTCAGAAATTAGTCGGGATATTTGGAATTTTATGCAAAACTGCCTGAGATGTATTGAATAAAATGCAATTTTATATTGAGCGGTTCTTATCGTTTTGTACTATGAAAGAAAATATATATGCGAAATAAGATGGATGTTCTATATGAAATTACATAACATATTTAGACTTTTGTTTCTATCCGCTGTTCTTTATAGCATTACATGAGTTTACTTTAGGTAATAATCTAGCATGGTTTGAATCGTATACTCGTAATTTTACAGTCTTACGGCTACCACGAGGTCAGAGGATTCACATGTTATTGTACATTATTTACGTCAAATAAACGAATTTTGTATTTGTATTTTGTTATACTAAAGATAGGGAAGACACGCTCTCATGATAGCAGCTGTAAAAAAATAACAAACTATAAATGGAGCCCCAACAACTCTTAATATAAAACATTAAATCTCAACTCATGTACAGTAAAGCGCAGACATAATTTCCTTCAAGTCCCATGTGAAAAATCTCGCCAAGTTGTTCGTAAGATAGCATTTCGTTTATCCTTCATTCGCGAGGGCCATAAAAAGGGCCCATCTTGGCCCAATAAAAATAACCGTTGGGAGAACAGCTTTGCAAGAAACATTTTGCTAAAATGTAATGCCTATAATTAGGGACTGTTATGCTTTTCCTTGATTCGTTTTCCTTTCCTTTTTTGATAGAAAATTGGGTAGTTAGGTCGATCGCGAGCGCTGCTTAGGGTAATTTGTTCCCTTTTTACATTGGAAAGTTTGCGCCGGCACTGTTTCTTCGGTTCTACTGATTCGGGCTTTTTATTCTGGCTAGATAAAAGTTAGGTTTCAATTTGAATGATAAAATTATTGACTTGTTGACAGTTAAGAGGAATTTAGGACATAACAATCACTGGCTTAATTTTCAGAAGATTACTGTCAATATTAGCCTATATATTTAGTCACAATCATAACACATTGACTCAATGTGTTATGATTGTGACGAAATATATAGGCTAATTTAACCAAATTAGGATATACCTAATCAATTTTTTTTATAACTTAGTGCCTCCTTTTTCACATTTTTTAAACGCTATTACAAATTTTTATTTACTCACGACTTATAACATGAAAGTTTGTCGTTCGTAACTGCAAACATTGCGCAAAACACACATACATTATAGAAATAATATTGGGAGTTAAATAAAAGCTCATCAAGTAATTAGCGTCAATTAATAGAGCTTTAAGGTTGTGATGGTTATTTGTCGTGACGTCATCGCGTCGGCTTACTGCCGGAGACAGGGAGAACGATGGCTACCAGGACCAAGCAAGCATTGGACTAGAAATAAACCTATTATAACCCTATTATAATAACCGTTATAGTGGGTTATTTATCCATACTAATATTATAAAGCTGAAGAGTTTGTCTGTTTGTTTGTTTGTTTGAACGCGCTAATCTCAGGAACTACTGGTGCGAATTGAAAATTCTTTTTGTGTTGAATAGACCATTTATTGAGGAAGGCTTAAGGCTACATAACATCACGCTGCAACTAATAGGAGCGAAGAAACAATGGAAAATGTGAAAAAAAACGGGGAAAATTATTCATCTTTGAGGGCTTCCGTTGCGTGCGCTGCGAAAACGGTTCAAGTCGTTCATAATTTATAAAGCTCAAGAGGTTGTTTGCAAAAATAAATATGATGCCCAAAATAACTATGCCACGCGGACGAAGTCGCTGGCACAGCTAGTGTTATCATAATCATAACAATTCGCATTAAATTCATGTTCGTATTCATATCATATTCATATACATATTATATTAATTCGTTCATAAATACGTGACTTTTTATTGATTGAATTTATGATCAATAGAAATTCTTTTAAATAAATTTATAATTGTTAACAAGTAATTTAGTTTTCAATTAATATAAATAAAAAGCCGGTTGATACGATATGTCTAACACGTTAACTTGCAAACTTATACTACATACAAAAAAAATGGATACATTCCAAGTCCTGAATTTGGATACAAAAATCTATTACAAAAATTCTTCTTGTCTATGCCATGTTTTAATCCTCCTCCTTGCGTTATAAAGATAAGATAAAGATAAATTTATTGTAAACAAAACAATATGTTACACTTTACAAATACAGTAGAACCTCGTTAAGTCGAACCTCGATAAGTCAAAAACCTCCAAATCTCGAAAAAATGTTTTGTTCCCTTCCCTTCAAACGCCAAAACCTCCATTACTTGAAATCTTGACCCTCTGTTAGTCGAAATAATCACCGAGTCCCTCCAAGCCATTTTGGTACACATTTTCACTCTATAACTCGTAAAATTAAATTTGACCTCTGTATCTCGAACATAGCAACGTTTTATTTTACAACCTTTACAACTTGATCATTTGGAATTTATTACCTCTATTGTTCGAACAAAAATAAGTTACCGACTTTAAGAACTTGCCGACAATGTGAGTACACTATTGTTTCTTAGAAAACATTTTAGGAGTATACGATAATAAATTTATGACTCACGTAAACACGTGTTTGCTTGCTTGGTGTCAGGTGTTCAATTTTGATTTCCTTTGAAATTTAGCTAAGCAAGTCATTTGTTTTCGACTTAAACCTCGTTGTTTTTCAAGATGTAAATCACTACCACTGCAATATGAAGCGAATACAAAAGCATGGATGACTTCTGCAATTTTCAAAAACTGGCTCATAAGCATTGATAAGAAAATGGCCAAAGCAAAAAAAAATTACTGACTTCTTATAATGCCATATTTTTTATTTTAAAATGATTTGAAATAATGTTGATTTATAATAAATAAAAATATGTTTGTCACCTCTGCAAGTTGAATTTTTATTTATTTTACCTCTCTAACTCAAAATTTATAAGAATAAACCTCAAACTCTTTATGTCGAATCAAAATCCGCCTAAGTCGAAATCCTCCATAAGTTGAAAACTCTATAACTCGAATTTTTTGGCGTCTCCCTTGATGTTCGACTTATAGAGGTTCTACTGTAGCTCTGCTCTCTTACATTAGTAAAAACTGTGTCGCAGAGGGCAGGTTCTTCCGGGGGTTCTTGTTTACAACTTAGTATTATATTAACAACTTAAAATATTGCAGTAAGTTAAGTGATTACAAAATAATCTATGTCTAGTTATTGTTTACAGAATATGATATTACTTAATCTGTTTGTATCCTAAATATGAAGCTATTTATATATTTACAATGATGTTATGTGTGGAGTATTGGCGATTAGTTGTGTGGATGTTTGTGTGTGTGTGCTTCGTGTTTATGTGTCTTTTGAGATTGCGTATACTGGTGTGTTTGTAAGTGTGACTTAAGGTGTTGTTGAAAATTGTCTTATTTACTTAATTTGTTTTTTCAATATTTTCTCTATTGCATTATAATTTAACGTGGCTAGCCATTTATGCATGATATTTTTCAACTTATGTACAGTTATATACATCTTATATACAATTATATACATCGGAGATTTGTGACTACCACTATCCATGTTTTAATATATATAATAATTACTATTTTAATCACCGCAAGTAAAAATGTTTTTGACACTGTTTAGTCCCTTATTCGTTAAGTCCAAGGCCTAAAAATGGCCGTAATGTTTTCAAGGCTTAATTTTATTTGAAGGCCTCCCTCGTTATAGATGACAGGATCCTTGTTTACAGTTCTAAGATGACAGCTTCTAGATGATGGGATTTTAGAAGGTAACTTACCTTTTAATTTCTAGAAAAACGTTGTTGTTTTATCAAAAAATGACCAGCTTTTACCTGAAACAAAATACACGTGATGTTAAAGCACAAGTTGAAAGCAATTGTACTTAGTAGATCAAAATAGCACACACTTTTGTGTGAACAGTATTGTGCAATTTATTTTGTATTTTTTGTGTGATTTTTGAATGAAAATGAAGGAAAATAAGGTTCTCCCGCAGCACCTTAAATGTCATACCTTGTTTAAAAAAAATCATACAAAATCTGCAGCAGTACATAAACCGATAAATTAATAAAATGCTCCGTAATGAACCTGTTTGATAATGGCAATAATCGTAAATTATTGTCATAGCCGCTGTTACGAGGAGGTTTTATCGCCTCGTTACTGACCTACCGCAACACCACACTTACTTACCACGGTTTGTTGACATTATTATACTTATAATGATGACATCTTTGGCGCAGTAATGTATGTGTATATACAGGCTTGGAGGTCGCGGGTTCGATTCCTGGGGCAGTAATGTGTGATCACAAAAATGTATGTTTATTTCACATTGTGAAGTCAGATATGTAACCACTAGGTGACCTTAATCCAGACAAACACTGCAGTTTGGAAGAACGCTTTTCGCTTGCCTTAGTCAAATTTAATGCAATTCCGGCAATTATACACAGGTAAAATCTGTAACTAAGCCTAAGTTTAGAAGTTGGTTAGAAAAAAAACAAATATCTATGTAAATATAGATATATGTAAATATAGTATACATATATGTAAATATAGATGCAATTCATTCCTAGAAATGTGCTAAATGTGTAACCATATCAATCCACTGCAGTTTCTACTCTCCAATACCTAGAGCTGTAACCCAAAGTGGTATATTATTCAATAGACGTACATTTATAACAGTAAGGATGTACAGAGCTAGAGTTAATAAACCCCATAATATTCATGTGTAAAGTGTAAATAAATATACCTGGCCTTGTTTAGGTATTAATTGCTGTTAGTACATATATGGTGTGCTTTGGAAATAATGTGGGTGCTTAAATTGCTTTAAAAACATAACTTCTTCTAAATAAAATACTTTGGGAGCAAAATATAATGAATTTTAGTTATTAAATTTTTACACTTTACAGTCAGGCATTTAACCACTAAGTTAGCACAAGCGACTCTATTAAAGCGAACATTGTCTTTCAAGTTGGAGTATGCGTGTACTGGAGTAGAGCTGATCAAGATCGAAGCCAATGGCATATTATGAGCGAGGCCTATACCCAGCAGTAGGATGAAACTGGCTATGGATGTTGATTATGAAGAGAATAGTAGTCCTGAGATTATTGTGAACCTACACGGAGATGAAATAATGGATTTGTTAATAAAATATAATTGTGATTGGCCGTTATTTTATAAAGTAACCCTGTATAATGAAATAGACATACATTTATAACAGTAACGAACCCACGCGGATCAGAGGTCGCGGCCAACGAGTTCGATGGACGCGCTTTGATATCGGTTACTGCTTTGTTATTTTGTACGGTGCGCAAAAAAGTACCGCTTATCTTGCAGTTACTAATTTTAGAAACGTTACATTGTCTCAATTTGCTTGTCTTGGTTGTTGTCTTCAAAATATAAAATTGTTTTACTTATAAATTATAAATATGACTAACAAAGCTCATTTAGACCACAGGTTAGACATTGATTTGTAATTTGATATAAGCCTAAGGGCTTATAACAAGTCTTACTGCAGAATTAAAAAAGTACATTCTGCAGTAAAAAAAAAAACTCTAAGTATCGCAATATTGTTGTAAAGTAAATTTCAGAGCCGCGTTATACTACTTAAAACCAAGCCCATGGCTACAAAGGCAATGTGATGTGTTGTTTTAATATGTGTTTAGAAACTGGAAAACAATAACAAAACCACAAATAAATGTCACAATCTTAACTTATTCAAACCTAAACCGAAAGTAGTTGTTCAAATAAGATTTGAATATAATAAATACTGCTCAAAATTATGGTTTCGCCTGCTATCGGTACTCTATACAAAATCGTCATGTCGGAGTGCAATGGCCGGTATTGCAACGAGTTAATTTATACCTCAGATGTAGATGCCCTGCGCCCGCGCCCGCGCCGGACCGGGGTATTGTTGTCTACATGTTTATACATATTTACTACATACAAACCTATGTATTTACTTTATATTCAAGTGACTATGTGATCGAGCCAGGGATTTTGATTAACTTATAACTGTAACTATTGTCCCACGGTAAATAAATTCAGGTGTAAAGTAGGAACTTTTTGAGGCTCGGTTACTAAACCGGTTAAGTCAAGTTTTCAAGTTACTTTGTACGGTTTGCTGCTGAAAAAAAAGGCTATTTTTTCATGTTGCAACAAAGCGAGCATATTAAAAAAAAGAAGACACAACCTATATTAAAACGAAGATCAACGCTGTGGATATAAACGAAATATAAAATATACTATATCCCATGCTTGTACACGTCATCATCTGTTATAGAAGCGTGGTTCGCACTCCATCAAGCCAGTCCGGTTTTTCTCACGCCTGAGACCTGTAAAATATTGAGACTTGTAAACTCGCGCCAAACAGTATAAATCTCAACGGATAGGCTAAGAGGTGGAAGTACAAAAACAACATCTTTTGTACTGTGTTTTTCGACTTTGAAGATGGTAGGAGTAATATTGAAATATTCTGAAAAGCATTAGGCATAATTTTTTGCTGTAACGCACCTCACCTATACCACTATTTATTTAGCTTACGAAAAAATCATAAATTCGAAATAATAGTTAATTTATAGTACTAGTAGATAATTTTCTAATTAAATGAGTATTAACAGTTGAATCAATAAAACATAAAATTGAAATAAATAAAATTAAGTATTTTACAATAAAAAGACGTCTAAAGGTTGTCATCGTGACCCAAATGGCAAAAAAATATGGAAAATATGTCAGCAGCCGTCTTTAATTTACTTATCATCTAGGTATCCCTTAAATATTTTCAAAACAAAGCATCTCACAAAACATATTCCGCACCTCTTCAACTACCTTCCTTCCGTGAGATCGTAGGCTTATTCTAAACAGCAACAACTTTATTTCAAAGTGACGTGCACAAGATTCTACTTCGTCCGGAATTTATGGGCGCGTTCATCCTTTATCCGGGTTTTCGTCGAAAAACGGACACCCGGTTTTACGCCCGTGGAAAATTTACACATCAACTTGCCTGTAGTTTATTATAAGAGGTATTTTAATGGCGTAATGTATGGGACGTAAAAGTTTAAGGATTTCCTGTGTCGAGTCGCATGGCTATTTTGCATTTCGCGGTGGGATACAGTTTTATAGGGAATGTTTGTGTTTATGGGATTTTCACGGGGAAATGTAATTTTTGGGGCTCTGGAGATAGTTTCTTTATGACAATGGTTGACATTGAAGGCAATGAGATATTGACTGTTTTACAGTCAGCGCAGTAAGTAAGTGAAACGATACAAATTCCAGCAGATTTGTTTCATCAATTATCAGAGCCAAATTAATTAGATATATAAAATGTATAAATAAAATGTCGCAAATATCAAGTCGTCAAGTTCTACACCAGTTACAAATACAGCAATAGCTTAACCCTTAGTATTTTACTAACTACCTTCCCAAGATAAACCTCCCAAATAGAGATCATCAAAGCCGTGTCATTACATAGAACTGTGCCTACTTACATAAATGAGTCCAAGTTAGACGTCTTCCTTACTTAGAGCTAAGTGACATACGATCGTCCATCCCTCGCTATCGTCGGACAAATCCGGGCGAATTAAAAAGCCAATCTAAGTTACACCCCGTAATTACTAGCCACTTACCACACCCCTGACTTTAGGGTTCAGATGCGCTGGCATGTGGTTAGACATACTCAAGTAAAAAGTAAGTAAGTTTGAGAGTGGCCAACTCTGGTGTCAAGCCTGCCCTAAGAGCTTCTGTTTTTTTTTTAATTCGTATCTATATATTTTATCACTTCAGTTATAAAACATTTTAAAAATGAATGCATTATTTCTTTGTTTTCATGGTTTTAAAGACATTCAGGGCCTTATTACAAAACGTGGTTCAAGTATAAGTCTAGACCAATTACGTTTTAGTTGTTTGAAAATTGTCTGTCTACTGTCATAATTATCAAACTTTCAAAATGTACCAATGTTAAATCAAAGTTATAATATATAGTTGAAGTTTTGATTGCTTGTATGTGATGTGTTAACAACAAGAACCCATTTTTAATATTCAAAGACATATCCTGGACTAATATTTAAACCGCATTTCGTAATAAGACGGTCAAGGTTTATCCAAAACATATTTTTCCATTTTAAAACAGCCATCAAAAAATGTGCCTATGCTATGAAATATCAGTATCTACAAGTTAAGTTACTTGAAAACAAGTTCATATATTATTAATAGTTTAATATTATGGCTGTTTTTGCGTTAAACAAGAGCCAATATAAAGATAAAAATATAGTGCATAATACTTGTAAGTTAATCTTCTTTATAAATAAAAATGAATTGTTGTTCGTTAGTCTGATTAAAACTCGAGAACGGCTGAACGGATTTATCTTATCTTAGTCTTGAAATGTTCGTGGAGGTCTAGGAAAGGTTTAAAAGGAAAAAAAAATGAAATTAATTTATACAAAAGTTTAGGTCGCAGTACGAAGTCTGCCGGGACAGCTAGTCTAACATAAAAATTAAAACACAATATGTACTAATGACTTGACTTCGACTTGCTTTGAATCTAAAACGTTCAAGACAGTGCGTTCAAACCCTCACCAGTCCGGCTAATAATAAAATGCAAGGTGCAGACATCACGTACTAGCCCCGAGGGTGTCTCCCAGACCACAGATAAGGGCCCAACTTTCTTTCCTTATTGTAATATCATTTTCAAGTAATAAAAGAAACGATGCGAGTTTTTACGTGTCTGGTAGACTACTTCTTACTTGCAACTTTTGCTATTTGGTTGCGGTTATTATAATCTATGTGGGGATACAATGTTTTGCTTGGATTTAGGCGGTTTGGAATCTTTTCAGGAATGTTTTCTATTGCTGTTTATAGTACTTTGTACGATGAGGTATTTTCTGTGAGCACTAACTGGTGTATAACATTGATTTGATGTTTGTATTATTAAAATTGAAGAAACAGGCATTTAAATATCAAAAGGCATTGTGGTTAAAGGACGGGCTCTTGACGAGTTTTTTTTTATCACGAAATAGGTTTACGTTTGATCACATCACAGCCTGCCTGATATTAAGCACTACTTAACATCAGGTATGGTGGTTTATTTAATTATTTGTTTTTAATAACATTGTTGTTACTCATTCACAACAAAATTTTTCTTTAATTATAATTGCAATGTTTGTAAGTAAGGCAAAGAAAATTAAAAGCTCCAAAAAATGTTTTTTAAAAACATTACCTCTCATTATAACAAAGTCTATAAAATTATTAAACAAATGTACTTGTACGTATGCTCTAATAAGAATAAAAAATAAATCTGATTAAAATAAATTGCCATACAAAAACTTCTCTCAACATAAGTTGACAAATCTCATATGTTTTTATAGTTCATTATTGAGAGATAAAGGACGTCTTGAGGACCTTTAAAATCTTTTGACAAAACATTTCGATTGTTCGTACTTGCTAGGGTTGGTTATGTTTCAGTTAGTAGTAATATAAAATATCTTTAAAAAAAAATAATTTATTAAAAGTTTGTTTTTAAAATGTTACTGGCTATATTGTTTGTGAATTAAATTGAACTTACTCTTGTAGTTTCAAATATGTATATGCAATTATGAGGAACAATTTACTTATCAGTTCACTGGTGAAAGTTATTTTAACATTAGAGATATATATTTTCGTTAGTTTATTCATCCTCCACATAATAAAGCTTTGTTTAACAACAGCTGAGTGTTGTATGTCTCTCTCCATACCAACAATTTCTTTCAGATTAAATTGTACCAACCCTACCTAATAAGCTTGCGCCCTGTCATCCATCGACATAAGGCGATCACGAGTAGGTAACCTATTCTATCCACCGCCGGGTATCGAACCCCTTTCATTGTCGACATTTCACGCCTTACTTGCCTTCAATTACTGTGCCTGCGCCTTGAGGGCTAGTTATTATGTATTTATATGTACTTACTTACCGTATAAATGCATACGCCACGGCAGCGCGAAACTTTTGCAATTTTAAATCCCCCCTGTGAAGTTTTTTAAAGTAGCCAGGTAATCCGGAAGTTTTACAATTTTTGTAACAGTGTGTTTTGATAGGTAGACCTTTTTTCTTAGGCAGCTACTTGGGGTTTCTGTAAGATGAGTCTTTTTAGCTCGAGTGTGTATTTTTTGAGAATGAGATCAGAAATAAGTACCTATTACAAAAAATAAGCAAGAAAAAATACACATCTTTGACAATAACATGTTGAATTTTTAGGATAACTACTGTTAAGTTTCTTTAGAAAATTTAAACAAGTTAATTGTACACTTCTACACTTTTCTATTTGAGTAAAACAAAATCCAGTACATTCAAAACATCATATAATTTGATAGCAAAATATAGGCCACCGCGGATCTGCATCTGACACCGTAATCCAGCTACAATTAATAACGTGTTCCCATAAGAAGCATGGAAATTTATCACTCTTCATATTCATAAGGAAGCGGTATGAAAGTCAGCCGTCACGTCGTGACGTCATATTTTTTTGCCATAAGCGCCCTACACTTAACCTACTTCGTAACGTGTAATTACCAGCGTCTCACACGGCTGTCGGTCGATCCAAGGATGGAAGAAAACTTGGTGATAGAAGGCACTCTTTATAAAATGTTCTGGAAAGATGTGTCAGCCTAAGTTTACTGATAATGTCCAAAATCAAGCACTTTGCCCATAATGGGACTAAAACAAAGTTCAGCTGGTTTTAAGAACTGTAGATCAGGCAAACGACGTTCTAATTAAATAAAATTGAAATTTCTACACGGCCTACTTGGCTAGAAAATATACTGCCATATTTAAAAGATACACTGCATATATGCGTTCCTTTTGGTCTCCGATCGCTAACCATCAGGCGATTTCTTGGATTAATGGATAAGTAATGCATTTTTAAGTGTATATATATATTTTTTTAAACTAGATGACTGCGTTGCACCTGCAGGCATTCTAATACTTTTCATAATTCCCCGACGCTAGTGGATGGAAGGCTTATGCGAGGAAAATTAAAAAATCCTCGTCAGAGGCAAGTCACGGCTCGAGTCAACTCGTAAATTACCTCAGAAATTGCGGAGAGATATCATAGCGCCCTCGGGCGTAAGGCACCGGCTCTAAAGGTGTATGGTAATAGCCATATTATGTGCTAGTGCGGACTGGATTTGGTATAATGTTAGGACTGTTAGAAATAGGCTGGAATAGCTCGACTGACCTTTGCGTAATGGCAATGCTCGGCTTTGGTAAGGTATGATGAATACTTCAAGTCTGTGTTGGGGTAAACTACTACCTTGAGCTAGGCCACGAAATAAAGATATGTGGTACTTACATACAATTTGCATACTGTCAAACGATTACTGCGATCTCTAGCCAAAAGCTTCATATAGCACTCTTCATATATTGATTCTTATAATGACCGGGAAAGTTGAAGGAAAAAGACCGAGAGGCCGGAGTCCCATACGGTGGTCTGACCAAATAACTAAAGAGCTGGAGATACCAATAAATGTTGCAATGCTCCAAGCAACAGAACGAAACCGATGGCGACAACTAGTCAACAGTATCAGAAGGAGTCACGATCCTCAGCAGTAGGGACACGACTAAGAAGAGAGAAGTTTCCTAAAGATGAATGACGAAACATTAAGAATCTAATCGGCAATCTATTCCTTTCCATCCTCCATGTGTCACTCATACTCGTAAAGCACATCGAGCGTGATAAACCAATTAAAATCCAGAAAAACTTATCACCGATCTCCGAACCGGCATCGATAGATCGTCAGATAAACCTGCCATTGTTACCGTAAGTGCCGTAAAGCGAGGCAAAGTATTGTAAAATACGGTAAAGTATGGCAGATTACGGTGAATTACCATCGGGTGGCGGTTATTGTGGACATGGCATGGGGCTCGATTTTACGAGGTGATGCCGGGTCAGGCCGGTCCCGGGATGATGGAAAATGATGATGTGGCAATATTGGAGCTAAGGACGGTTTATGATTCTGCACGGTTATATGCGATCACTTTCAACAAGGTTATGTTCCAGTAAAATCAAGAGATTTTTGACAGATTCTGTCTACAACAGTATACTATGTTATCTCTAAGGTATTTCGAGTTACGAATTGATTATAATTGAAAACAACGGTAAGTGATTTTAAGCTTATAAAGATAGTAGATTATTGAACGAGGATTTTATTATTATACTGAAATTTAGAGTCAAGAGTTTTTATACCACACCCTACAATTTGAAGTGTCTTTTAATCAACCAAGGTCCTATAGTTTGCATTGTCTTTCAGACATGCTACAACAAACAATAATTTATGTAGGTATTACTTTAGACCCATAAGACCTAATGAAGAAAACCCCAATACATTATATGTTGTAAAACATCTAAGTAATGTTCCACTGGAAGACCTTGCCTTCTGCAACACAGTTGTTAACTAAAGCAGAAGGCAGAGCCTTAATTTCTATGTACCATTTAAAGCTTTTGCAATAAATAAGACTTAATGTTTTATTTAAATGCAAAGTCCCCATATCCACAGTAAATTTATCCCTCCCAGTCAGGCTGTGTCGTGCTGCAGTGAAAGTAAGATGCTGCAGTAACGGTGGGAAAGTCTAGCTCAGACTCAGGTCTCGGGCGCTATCACTCAAACTATTGTTGTACTTAGCAGGTCTTTATGTATGGAGTCACGAAGGATTTCAATTCCAAGCTGTTGTGAGGAAATTGGTGATGGTTTTATTTATATTCTTTGTGGGCACGTTTCTTTTTTGCCGACTTCCAAAAAAGGGATATTATTACATAGAGAGAAAGATTTTTATTGTAAATACTTCAAAATTTGATTTTGTGATGCATTAAGCTAATTGTATTGATTTATATACCAATTTTATATCTTCTCTTTTTACCCTTTCTAAGTTTTAGACAAACCACATCAGCATTCAAAGATATTATACATTATACTGATTACGATAGCATCAAAATATTAATTTATAACCTCATTACGTTAATAAGGACATCTTACACATATGTACCTATAGACATACAGACAAACTCACATAAATCATCAATTATATTATATTACCTCTTAGAAAGGCAGTCTTTACACGCTACACCTGTAACCGCTTTATAACAAAACAACAGTAAAACAACGCACCTACTCGCATTGTTAGTCACACGCTAACTTACATAACACGCAGTAAGGATAACATTAAAATATCAGGATATTATAATTTGCCAATATTAAATTGCTCCTAAATTGCTGTGACAGGCAATATTCACAAAGTGACTATTTTTATAAGGAGGCTCATATCATTCTAAAAAAAAACAATTGTTAATTTCTGGCTCAACGTATCAGCATTGCCATCCAGCGTGGTAATGCGGCCAGTATGCTGGGCACGCTGCCCTCTGGTAGTGGGCTGGAGCACTTAGATTATCTTTAGGCTTTTCTAAAGATTTTCTAAGTGCCCCTATTTGTAGTAGTTAGAAGTAGTATGTTTAGTTTTTCTTCCCTTGTTTTTATATTTTATTATTGTAAATAAAGTTTTTCTTAATAAAAAAAAAAATTGTTAATTAAATTCCGAATTGAAATCATATTAACATATCCTGATTCCGAAAGTCCGACTAAAATTTTATGATTTTTATTGGCTGTAAGAGCGACCGCAGTTTTAAAATTGTGACACATTTTGACACTCTTTCAATCATACATTTTGACTAAAATATGGCATGTTTGTAGTTAGAACTTACTATGAAGTAGTTAAAGTACCTAGGTGGAACTACAAATGATATACATTTCAATATGTTCTAATTTTAACTAAATTTATTACATTTTATTATATCCCGTTTTCATTTATTTACAACTAATTTTAATGTTTCTACAATATATGCATGAATAAAAAAAGAAAACAAAATATCAAGATGAGAAAAATATAGGACAAATTATAATATTATTATTATTTCAATTTTTGTATTAATTTATCTGTACTATTTATCTTACCATACTGATTAAAATTGTATGTTTCATAGCTGTCTAGTGCATTGTACGTTGGTGCGATGTTTGACGCGCTCAGATTCTTAATAAGATAACGCCCATGTCATAACGGAGCGGTGTGTACGACGCTTCTACGGAGAAAGTACGGTTGGCAACAACTAATTAACAGTCAATAGGTATGTTCAAAAATAAATGTGGATTTTTTCATGGTTCTATCGTGTAAAATTAGTAGGTCAATGTGGATCCATATTATTTGGAAATAAAAAGTTAATTTCATCACATTCAGTTCAATAGGCTGCTTGCAGAAAACTGTATTAATCTAATATTATCTGTACATAATATATAATAAAGTTGAAGAAAGGTCAAAAATCTGAACATAGAAGATATTAAAAAAAAGATTGTATGGGTATACTTTAAATCCACAACAGAATACGTTACAGCAGTCTTTAGAATATTTGTCTGTTCATCTCAATACGCAAAAAGACCTGAACAGATCATCATGATTATTGGTATATACTTGTAAGTGGTATGAGGTCTTTAAAGTATCATAGGCTACTTTTCATCTCAAAATAATGCGAGCGAAGCCGCGGGCGTCCACTATTTTTTATAAATTTTTGACATAATGCTATAGTATTGAATATCACTTTGTAAAAAGGCATTTCTAATAAAAAAATGTTACTCACAAGCCTCTAAGTTAGATTGATTGCGAGTGAAATCAAGAACGTCCCTTATGTAAGTCGCTATTGAATATATTTATTAATTTTATTAAAATTGTAAATAAGATGCATCGTTTTAGTCCAATTCACGCAAGATATTACTATAATTTAATGTTTTATCTGCAAACGCTACCAGAGGTCAGCACGCTTCGTTTTTCTCTCTTACCCATTAGTTTCTTAATTAATACCCGGGCCGGTGAGCGAGGACCCGAATCAATCATAATCACCTGTTTGGAAATTAAATTTACCCGGAAAATAAATTCAAGCGGTCGGGAATTTATAACTATGCCACACATTTAGAATATATATAATACTAGCTGTGCCAGCGAATTCGTCCGCGTGGAATAGTTATTACAATAAAACGGTTCTAGTGAGTTAATCTTAAAAGATAGACATATAATACTGTTGCAGACATTTTGTTAGATCATTTCAAGAGGAATAATTCTTTTATTCACATTTTTTTGATATCTTGAACCATTTTCGCAGCACACACAACGGAAGCCCTCAAAGATGAATAATTTTCCCCGTTTTTTTCACATTTTCCATTGTTTCTTCGCTCATATTAGTTGCAGCGTGATGTTATATAGCCTAAAGCCTTCCTCGATAAATGGTCTATCCAACACAAAAATAATTTTTCAATTCGCAACAGTAGTTACTCAGATTAGCGCGTTCAAACAAACAAACAAACAAACAAACAAACTTTTCAGCTTTATAATATTAGTATAGATATATGTTTCTGATATAGGCCATGGAATAGCATTTTGAATTGAATTTGTTAGTGTCATAGTTTCCTACAAATTCAGTGTTGTCATTATGTTTGTTATACACACTGTACTTTCATGAATAGAGACCACAATTACTATAACATTTGTGATCGTATATCATTTATTAATTCACATTCATATAATGATTATAAACATACATAATTTTCTAGCATAGCTGTTAAGTTACAAAACTGAAAGAAAAATTCAAAACACGAATTTTAGAAAAATCTTATTAGGCACTGCAGTGACAAATCAAACCTGAATTTTAATGCCAAGTTTTTCTGGCTGCTTGCAACGGAACGACCAATTCCGGTCGCAACGACTTCAAATCGCAATCACTGCGTTTTTAAATTGCTATCTATTTTCGCGTTTTTGCACACTAACTGAATCAAATTAAAAATCTACAGCGCTTTCAGGGTTTTAAATTACTGCTAAATGAAATTGTGATTAAATATGTGGCGATAAAGTGCATTTCAGATTGTCGTATTTTGTAAGACTAATATTTATAGTAGTATTTTTGAAAAGACGCAAAAACAGCTGGTTTCTAGTTTGTCCTTGTTTTTAGAACCGCAATTTGTCACCAAAGCTCTCTTTCTTCTGACCTCAGAGTAATAAGAAAACAATTTCCAAACAAATATATATAGATTGACATTATTTCACAACTTAAATCAAACTCTGGAGACGTACATAGTGTTCTTCCGCTGCAACTGCTCCTTAACCGGCCTTAAACAACAAACTTGGTAGTATTTAGGTGTGTTCCTCCATATACCAAAGTTTCATTTACTATGGATTTCCGCAAAGTAACGCCTAATTTGATACCTTATTATTTTATAACTTGATGAATGTTTCTCACTAACGTGTTCTGTATTCTGTGCCTAACGTTATGAAAATAACATAGAACATAATAAAAGGTAAATATGTACCCACGTCGTGTATAACGTTACCTGTAAATAGATGAGAAACAAGTGCCAAGATGTGATCCCACAAAGTTCACCGACATTGCAAAACCCTGAGTCACGAGCTGAGGTCAGTACTGCATCATCCATCAGCCTGACAGACAGACAGACTGACGGACTATTACACATCTATGCATAAATAATTAACCTTGATTATAAAATTTCGGAGAATGCATTAATGGCTTTGATTTTGCGTGATCTGGGATATGACAGCGGAGGCTTTTGAAGGTTCTGGAAATCATGAATCAAGTGATGACTCAATTTTAAAATTAAATCAAATTTACCTACTTATGATTAATGAACACAAGACCGGGACCGCGAACCTACTTAGTATACCAATATATTTTTTGCTGTAAGTATGCATGTTTTTGTTGTTCACTATTTCATTATGTTACATTAAGTATAAATATTATAGATCGTTGATTTAATCTATACTAATATTATAAAGCTGAAGAGTTTGTTTGTTTGTACGCGCTAATCTCAGGAACTACTGGTGCGAATTGAAAAAATATTTTTGTATTGAATAGACCATTTATCGAGGAAGGCTTTAGGCTATATAACATCACGCTGCAACTAATAGGAGCAAAGAAACAATGAAAAATGTGAAAAAAAACGGGGAAAATTATTCATCTTTGAGGGCTTCCGTTGCATGCGCTGCGAAAATGTTTCAAGATATCAAAAAATATGTATGAAAGAATTATTTCTCTTGAAATGATCTAACAAAATGTCTGCAACAGTATATAGGTATGTATATCTTTTAAGATTAACTCATTAGAACCGTTTTTATGGTTATAACTATTCCACGCGGACGAAGTTGCGAGCACAGCTAGTTTAATATATGTATGTAATGTTATTATGATCACGAAAGGTGTTTACAACTATTTACTGCAAAGTCAAAGTATCGACGTACAATGGAATACTACGTACTCAAATGCCAGGAATGATATTCAGGTTATTATGCATATTTCCCTGTCAATCTAATAAACCGTGACAAGTACAAAAAGCTATCACGAAGAATCTTCCCAAAGGACTCTCAAATCGATCGTTATCAGGCCAAAGATCATTAATGAGTCGTTACAGAAGGGTGGTCGTCCAATAAATAATGATAACCGGGTTATTCATTACCTAATCACGCCAATCATCTGAGAGGGCGACGTGATTGATGGAGGAAATCGAACTGGTCGGACATCGGTTCGAGGAAGTGTGGAGTTACTTAATGCATGTTTGATGCAATTTATCTTGGGTTTTGAGGTACGTTTTGTTCAATAAGTCAGTTTCCTGTCAAGTAAAAAACTATGAAATTGAAATTAAATAAAAAAATATTCAAAATTTTGTTCTAATCTCTGTAATATGGATAAATTACTTGTTTATTTTACCGTGCAAATTATAATCTAAGACGCTTATAAATAAGTATAATCTTACCTTACCTAATGAAGACCGTAAATTCAAAGATACCGTACCATTTTTACGAACATCTCAAACAAATTTCAAAATCAGAAGCAGTAGCGTAGCCACTTTACCAGAAGCCGCCATCGACTGGAACATTTTAATTCAATATCATTAAACCCACTTATCAATCTTGGATCATTTTAACCGACTCAAAAAGTCCTTAAAAAGTGGTTTGATGACAGATGCACCGCCGTTACGCTCCATGCACCTGCTTCATGTATAATTTGTAAACCTGCACTTATTTAACCAAATTACTTGGGCATGGGTCGATGACATTAGTGGTCAATTTTATGCAACTATGTAAGTTGAAGAATAACTGCCTCTTTACGTAAAAAATTGAGGTTTAAGCAATTGCCTAGTTACACGACTAAAATTAAATCAAAACAAAGTTCAACTAAGATTTGTAAATACGACAGAAAGAAAAATTACAAAATAATTTGTCGTGACTGTGACTTCCTATAACGATTTTAGAAAGTTATGTATGCGTTTCCGTTTTTTTTTCTTCAAATAATAATAAACAAGACATTTTATTTCAAAACAAGCTAACGCGGCCTTAATATGTTAGAAAGAAACGTCTTAAAAATTAGCATACTTAACATTATTTAAACCAAGTTTAATTCCGTATGTTCGGGCACAGTTGAAAGCAATAGACATAGATTAGTGCAAACAGTGCACTCGTGGTGCATTACAGTGCACTGTGCAACTAAATGCTTACAACCATCTCTGTTCAAGAAGGTTTGGTGTGCACTGGATGTGTGGGGGTGTTTTTAAATATAAAAAATTGTTTTTTTGATTGAAATAGTTCCAAAATTTAAGAAAGAAAAATAGTCATCTTACTTGGTAATGTAAGAACGAAACAAAAGACTTAAATTGCAAAAAACACTCATCAAAAAACACAAAGACGTGCCATTTGAACTTGTTTTAATGTTGTGGAAAAAAGGTGTACGTATTAAGGTTTTTATGTTCATCATAAAAAAAATATTTATCGATAGTTTTTTATTCAAAATCCATTATCTTTTTATTGATTAATGGGTCGCACGTACTAACAAATTGCTAATTTAGTATGTTGAATCACGCGTTGACTCGTAACAAAAATAAACAGCTCATAAAATCGTTTAAAATCTCACGACATCAGCTTCTCATAGAAAAAACTTTACTCATATAAGAAAAAAACATGGTCAAGTAAAGGCAGTGAGTTATCAACCTAAAGTTCACTTGAAACTAAATGCTTACATTCCGCTATATAGGTTAAGGAGTAGCTTACTGTATGAAAACGCATAAAAGCGTTGGTAGGCCGTCACGCGAGCTTAGCACGCGAGCTGCCGTCTTGCTGCGGGGAATTTAAGTAAATGAAATATTTATTGAAATACGAGTCAAATGTGAATATGACGACAATTTTTTTATATTATACGCTTTACAAACTGGTACATATATTGTTTACTGATGAAGCTTTTTGGATTTACAGGATAAAAAGCTAAATGATGTGCAATCACTTTACGATATGATTTCTTAAAAAAAAAAATACAGTGTCACTTCCTACTCGTCAACGCATTTTGTTATGCGAGTTAATTGATCAATTCGTATCAATTTATAAGTATTACGGAATATTGTAGATCATTGTTGTATTGTGTCATTAGAAGCCGTAACTCTTCAAAAGCAACACAGTCATATTTAATATTCTCTCCACTATTTCCCTCTTACATTCGTCGCAGCGAGCCCTCTCCCAGCGAGCACCCCAGGCACACTGAAAGCCAGGCATATATTTTGTATGCAATTATGTACACAAACACACTGCTCCACATTTTAACTAGAAATATTTTAATTAATTCAAACTTACAGACTTTTGGTTTATTATCTTGGTTACGTTTAAGGTTTTTGCTGCGGTTAGGTTTAATGCTTTTATATCTCGACGTTATGGTGAATTAAGACTGCAGTAAACGTTCTGGCATTAAAGTAAGAAGTGGTGCTGAATATTTCATTTCGCCCGCCATTTTGTGCCTTTCAACTGATTTTGTGGCATGTAACTTGGAGCTTGGAACGATGTTAGTATTTCTTACATTTTATAACCTCTTGTAGGGCGATATATTTTTAAGCTCTGTTAGCTGTTTTAATGTTTAATGAATGCGTTTGTAACAATACAGTAATAACTCTTTATATTTGGTTCTAATATAATCAAAAAGATTATCAGATGATAACAAGGTAGCATAACTTCTTCCAAAAAGTATCTCTAAATCTAAAATTAATCAATAGGTATTAATTTGCCAAGATCATCGATGACTTTGCAGATCCAATTAGCAGCTGAACCTATTTAAAAGTGCCCATGTCTTAATTGACTGCAGTATTCATTCCCGATCACCAAAGTTAAGCAACTGTAGCATTGATTTATCGGCATCATTGATAATATTATCAATCTTATGACTAAACTAGCAAATCAAAATCATGTTAAAAATAAGTTAATTCTTCTATAGCCAAACGTAAGCCTATTTAGTGTTAAAAAAATATTTAAACTTACCTCTAACCGTTTATTAAACTATTGAAAAAGCATACAAAAAACCTTACTTATCGCTACCAAACAACACAAAACCCCACAACTTCCCAGCAAACAGAGTAACCAGCATAAATAGGTAAGCGCTAGATGGCGTTATTGCGTTGCAGCTGAAGGCATTATTCAAATGGCGACATCTATCAACGTCTGCGCACTATTACGCCCGATGCAGGTGGCGTGACGTATTGAACATGTGCCGCTTTACAGGGGAACAAAGAAAAAGTATACATCTATTTTCAACTTTTTTTAACACGGTAGGCTTACGTTTGACTACAGCCTGATGTTAATTGCAGCATTGCTGGAGCCTAGAAGGTAATATAATGTAGCAGTTTTCGGCACATTTAAGATGACAATTGAATGATGTTAGAAAAAATTGTTATTGGAGCGTAGCTGAAAGAAGAAGAGGAAAGAAGAGTATAAGGTAATTCAATACTCTTACCGAGAAGGTATCTATCTATCTATTTAAGAAAACACAGCTTTCGGTGCAGTGTTTTAAAGTTTATGATATAAGTGAAGAGTTTGTGTATTTGCTGAACTGAGCACACCGCACGAAGTAGGTAATATGCTAAGAATGATGTTTTCAATAACACATATTTTTGTGTACTGCCTTACCGCTGTGCAATTTACATATTATCTGCTATAATACAATATATGTTGCAGATAATGTCGCGTTATTTGATTCATTTCAGACTAAAAAAAGAAGAAAATATGTATAAAGTTTTATAACTATGTTGCATAGTCATTTAAAACTATCTTAGTGTGTTGTATTCAGCCAGCAATAACCCTGTATACTCCGTTGCTTTGCTGATGTACTTTTATCAGGTTTCTAGGTTCCAAAGTGATTTTTGATCGTTTGTTTTTCTTTTTGCAGTAAATATAATAAAGGAGTTTTGATATTTTAGGAAAGCAGTCATACAAACTATATGTTTATTACCAGTAGGCAAGAATATTCAGCATACCTCAACCAAAACATAAGTCAATACAACCAATACAAAATTAAATACTTGGTTTTAGCATTTGCTTCATTTCCACTTATGTAATGGACAAAAAACTACCCGCCTCCAATGGAATATTCTCGACCAGGTGGGCCACAATGACACAAAACCCGTTAACATCTACATCTGTTCAATAAAGCGCACATGATTCAATTCAGAACTGTTCCACATTCATGTTCTTTTTAAATTCAAATTTGGAATTCGCAACGAACAACAGTGAGCGACAACACTAGCACAGGCCGCTTCAATAGTGACGTGAATCGAACCATTCGAATCGATTATTCAGATGAGCTGTCTATCTGATTGTAACCGATCTTGTGAATGAGAGCGTCTCACTCGGCTCGTGAAAGGGTATCGAGTGAACGAGTGAACGAGTGACCGGCTCCATGACGGGCCCGGTCAAATGATAACTCCGAATGTGGACAGAATACCAATGTATGGCCATTGTTTAGTAAATGTCTCGCTGACCTATCGATAGGTCACTTGTAAAGGCGGAAATGGTAAAATGTCAAGCGTGTTGCCATTTTGATAAATTGGCCAGTTCGCTCACTTTGTAGATAATGGCACCTAAATTTATTGTATCCGCACGTTGTTAAATGATAAATGAAATGTACCAAGACAATACAAATTTCTCTAACAATAGAATAACAGACAAAGTTATATTTTATATCTATTTATGTGTAAATAGAATGTAAACATGTTCAATAGGCTAGAAAAAGTATCCACATTTGAATCGTGTATTAGCAGTGATACGCCATCAAACGGCCGAGCGGTTAGATCCATTAGGATAATGGTGGATGAGCCACAGTCAAACAAATGCAGATTGTACTAGTTAAAAAATAGGTGAGTGAATATTCTTTTTACTCTCCAAAATTCATAATATTATTATTAAGAATCTGTGTACATTCATTAAATAAGATTTACTACAAAGCACATAACAATATTAAAAATTAGGGTAGGTTTATCTATTCATATAAGGTGTTTTTTTTGTTTTTATTTGTTCGAAATATAATCTTATAAAATTTGTACTCAACAACCCCTCCAAAAGCCTTCCAACCCAAACATCCAAACCTCACGTCTAGCGTCTATCAATATCTCTAAGTTGATGTGTTTCATTGTTCCTCTGTTCCTGACAACAGACGGACAAAAGCTTCAAGACTGTATGTAGGTCTTTGTTGTTCAACCCAAGCTTGACCCTGCATGGATAGTACTGAACTGACCTGGACGAGATTAGACAGATTGGCCGCCAGTTAAGCAAATGGCTGGTAAAGCCTGTGTTGCACGCTACATGCTTGTTTGAAAACGTTCATTGTCTTCGAAATAGGTACATAGTATATAGATTTCAACATAAAATTGGTGGAATTAATATAAGATAAAATTGACTAGAAATTTTCTGAAATGTATATATTTTTTATAGACAGATTTATTTTAAAAATGCATTAATATAATCCGTTGTTAGGTTTCTCCTAAATTTTGCGATACCATATATTTTATTGTATGAACGTCAAAATCGTCAAAAGAGATATTAACGGGGCAAACTAGGAAATACAAATAAGAAAAGAAAATTTAATATTCTTCTATTCAGTACCCAGACTGTGTACATAGTTGACTAATGACAGCACGCGTTCATAGCTCTTTCATTCACTCATTCGCATTCCATTCACTCACCGGCCGGCTATTTACGACTGGATGAAAAACTGCTGCTGATGGAACTCTGGAAAACTGCTGCTGGGAATGAACTAGAAGAGTTGTTTTGTGGATGTAAACTTTGTAACCATAATAATAATGTGAGCTTATTTAGTAGATTAGAGTATTTTATTTCACATTTATTATACTCTCATAATCAAATAACGAGAATGAAACATCGATTGTAGTAAAATTTGAAAATATCAATCGATTCTGAACTAATAAACGAGCTGCATGATTTAGTAACCATACAGTTTGCAAGCTCATATTCAATGCCATTATGAAGCTTACACAGAATAGAGTGTGAATAATACACTACGCCGTTAACAGTTTAGCCGAATTGAATCGTACACTTCAGTACACAAATCACAGTTACAGTTTCTAAACGAATAATTCCGTATTTAGCGCAGAATCCGGCATTAACGTCAACCATCAAATTGGATCCATAAGCGAACCGCGCTCCCACAACGCAATCCACTGAACTATTACCAACACAAACTAAAATAAACCTTTCACCCTACAAAATAAAATCGATTTTCAATCTACCTTCAAACACATCGAACGATCGTAAATTTGAAGAGCCACTCGCCTTTTCAAAACCAAGTTTAGCTCGTACATATTTAGAAATAGCTGAAATATGGCTGGCGCTCTACTTTACAACTGGTATTTCTTATTTCTTGCCGGATAAAGATCAGATTTCCGTGAAAATCGATGCCGATACGCCTATAGTCTTAGTTCTGCGGAGTTTTTTCGTCTCGATTTTAGCCGGATGAGTTCTAGTGCTGAAATCCGAGCTAATATTTGGTTTTAACACAATGTTTGAATTTTTACGCCGGATTCTGTAACGTATAAGCTCTCGATATTTTCAACGTTTCAATGTTTTCTAAGCGAAGAGGAAATATTGGATTGGATTTTGAGAATAGCTTTCACTACGATTGCAACTATGCAAATCACAAACTGTACTTGAGAACAAAATATTCTGATTTAAGGAAACATAAGATAAATATTGTTGGTTTAATAAACTCAGAGCTTATTCAAAACTGTACCGCTAATTCCACTATCCTTAAACTGGGCAAAAAATCAGACCTACAAATAAAAAATAAATAAATAAACTAACCTATCACTCCTAGTCTCCAACTAATACTAAATGAATGAACCACATCGGAAATCAAAGCGTTAATTAAACTCTGTTTCCGTCCCGAGACAAGCAGGTCACCTGTCCTCCGTAAGCCGCGGTTAGATCCTAAACAACCGACAACAATAGACCAAGCCAGCCTTTGTAATGAGGATATGAGATAAGCCACTGGATATTAGCATTTTGCTTGTCAAATTGTGTGATTTAGTGCGTTAGGTGTGCGGTGAAAGTTTGGTAAGATGACATAGTAAGATAGTTATACAATACAAGTAATTGAAGATTCATCTTCATCAACCTATCACTATTCTCTTCAGCAGAGTAACTGCTATCAACTAATAAAGTCAACTAATAAAATACTTATTGAAACTTTAGAATATAAAAACGCGAAAAAAATGTTTAATAGCACCTCACACCTTTTGTAATACCAAAGCACGAAAGAAAGTCACGCCTACATTTATTATGTGCAACATTACCAGTGTCTTTTGTATATCTTTTTAGAACAAAAGGTCTAATTATGTAGCCTTTCTTCGAAAGTTACGAAAATTACATAACTTCTTGGAATGGGTCCCTGTATAACTGTAGAAACCTTCCTAAAATCTAGATTATAGTACAAGAGGTACCGTTGAAACAATAGGCAGATGGATCGAGGCATCGCGCATGCGTTGTAAATTATAGCTCGGAAGACGGCCGCTATCTGACGAAGGGACTAACTTACAGAGACACAGAGGTGGGAAAGTTAAAAAGTAGGGATTTAAGATAATTTACCAACTCAAATACGAATCAAACTAATTCTAATTGATTATCATTATACTTTTCAGGTTAACCTATCATCATCATCATCAACAGCCTGTTATCGCCCACTGCTGAGCATAGGCCTCTCTTCTTGTACGCCACTTGTACTTGTACTTGATAAGGTTGAACTATGCAAATCACTAATAACCCATCATTCGAAATCATCCTCCGATATCATTTTTAAAGGTTTCGTGTCGCATATCACTTTATAGAAATATTTATTAAATGTTAACCTTATTGATTTAATCTCGTCTTGTAATAATTAAGGCCGTAAAATATTCCTTTTTTTTAAGACTTTGCCACATCTGACCACCAGACATCCTACCTCCTAAACCAAAGGCAAGAAACAAAGCATGCAAGATGCAAGTCCAAGTGCAAGTAACGCATAAATCCAGCCCCGGCCTGCCTGTACGGCGCCTCGGGCTCCAGTCCTGGAGGAAACAGACAGACTGATGTATCTCGTGACCTTTGAAGTGTTCATTATATTACTAGTTAGGCATATGATAGAATAGCGTATATTTATGGACATATCATCATCCGCAGCTGGTTTTTTCCCTCTGCTGCGTATAGGCCTCTCTCTTGTCATGCCAACAGTCTCGGTCCTGTGCTGATCTCGTCCAGGTTCGACTCGCGACAGATCCTATGTTGTCAACCCATCTCGCTGCTGGACGTCCAATGAACTTGTACTGCTACTTTTTTGAAGATTTAAAATCGCAAGTAAATTAATTTGGTATGGTATTTGGTGAGCAACGTTCTCGACTTATTTATTATGAGGGTGAACTTATAAAAAATAATTAGGCGTTGTAAAAATAATTATATATTGCGAAGTTCCACAAGAAAGATAATAATAGGTACTTTATATGTAAAATCCAGGTCAATTACCGATATCAAAATTTGTTCAGCAGTTACGGAGTAAAAAAGAAGGAAATTACTGACATTCCAAAAACTATCGCCGCTTCGAAAACTTTACAATTCGTACGGCCCGAGATGAACAACAGCTTCGAGTTGTGAAACTTAAAGAAAACTGACTGTCATAATATCTAAGGATAGCTTGTGAATTTTAGAGGGCTTATTTTGTAAAAGTTAACACTAAGCTTCATTTATAATTACGCAATGGTCTATTTTTTTTGTTTAGGAGCAAGAACTACATATCTCGGTCCGCCAACCAAATACGATAAAAACGTTTTATAAGTAAGAACCTAACTCTGACATGCTGTAACTAAAAAGCTTACTTTTCCACAGTCCCCAAACACCCGTTCGAGAGGCAATCAGCATTTTTTCCACGTCTCCTTTTACCTAATAAACTGCAACAAATACAGGCGGGTTTAGCCGCACATCGAGCTCCGACCGACCGCAACGCCCCGCTCGTCCAACGGCGGCTTTAAAAATTTATCAAATGCACTGAAATATACTAAACAATTTGATATTGAGCTCTTTGGTTTGAGTTCCGAGAGGGCTACTTTTGGCTTGTGTGGACTTGTAGTTGAAACATGTTGGGTTGTATTTTTAAGAAGTATAACATTAGGACGCTATGGTACGGTTATTTTATGAGTTATCTACTTATTAAAGGTATGCAACTGATATAATTATTTGCTAAAAATATATGGCTTCTAATTTTAATTACTTGCGTTGTCCAGTTTAGCGTGACAGAGAAGCTAAGAAAGTGATTCTAACATAAACATTATTTATCATAATTTCATTTTCGTCCTATGTTTTGATATTTCATAATAACAATTATT
The DNA here is from genome assembly GCA_964023185.1 of Macaria liturata. NCBI lineage: Eukaryota > Metazoa > Arthropoda > Insecta > Lepidoptera > Geometridae > Macaria > Macaria liturata. Next base: position 3,586,727 of record OZ026806.1, on the reverse strand, counting down.
ATCTTAGAAAACTGTAGCTTAATAAACCTAAAAGTAAATACCAGAACGAAATTCTCTTAATCATTTCACATACCGTCAGAATACTAGCTCTGTCCCCGGCTGCACCTGCCGGCAGCACTAAAAGCGAGCTTCAGCCAACTTCCAGAGTAACGTAAACTTTTACGACTATGGCGTTCAAACAATTTTACTGGCAACCCTAGCCATAAGCTGTAAAACACCGCCTATTTGGGGTGGTCAAGAGATTTACTGCACTTCAATTGGCAGCCCTAATAGACGTATATTACACTACCGCTGGATTTATTGACTATATTTCTTTTGTTTTTCAGGAATTTACAGCCCGAGGTACGTAGTTAGAAGTAAGGAGGCTTTTTAGGGCTCCGAGGTGCGATTGAAGGTTATTTGTAGGAGATTAGCCACTTAGGGTGTCTAATTCTGGGCCTGTGTAATCATGTAAATGCTATGCCCATTTGCCTAGCTAGCCTAGGCACGGAAAACGATGCCTTGAGGCGGCTAACGGTGTTCGATTTATAGCTTATTATATAAGGTTGGCGGAAATGCTATTAGGTTTGTTAATTCTGTATGTTTTCTCTACGTCTATTACCTTTTTTATTGATTTTCCAAAAATATATGTTTAGTATGTAGTGTTCAATTTGTTAGTAACTAAAGTTGAATTAGTAACTACATATAACGTTTTTATTAAGTAAATCAAATTAACGTAAGCTTTAGAGCCTACATTTGAAAACACACGATTCACATTTCTCAGAATCCAAGCATTAGGCTTGTAGTTTTTTTAGAGATCTATTTAAATATGTTATCTAAGACTACAGTTCCACCATAACTATTTATTCTAGGGCTATAGAGACAACATAACTAATCTCTAAATTAACTGAACATTAATAATGTTAAAACTACATTTCCAGATATCGGGAATGATATTTTAATCCATTGCGTCTGTGACAATATTTATTTAAGTTTTTATCAACACTGCCATACTCTCACAGGCAAGGGTGTGATACCGACAAAGAAATATTATCATTTGCACAAGGCAAGTAATATTTATAAGATGGAAGATTATTTTACAACAAAATGTAACATGCAGCTATACTAGTCTAGCATACCGACATTAGTGACAAACGTATTATTGTACAAGAATTTAGTTTACATTTGTTCAAAATTCACCTGATGGTAAGCAGTTCAGAATGAAAGTGGTTTTAAGTAAACTATTTTAATTTATTTTAAACGGTTTTCATTCAAAACAGATTTGAATTATCATCAAATCCGTTTTGTATTACTATTTTATTTTGCTACAATTCAATTTACTTAAAACGTTCAAGTCTAGACCATCAGATCAACATAAGCTGCTCAAACGCTTTAATCTATAAATTGTATCCAGAATACACATCAGTAGCTTCCCCAGGTAAGGTTAATACCTTAATAGCTTTCCAAAACTCTATAAGACCACCACCCGATAGGTGATGCCTATTGAACACCCATCCACGTACATAGACTCGTTTACTAGAGATTTACGCAACAGATAGATCGCAATGGACCCTTTTCAGGCGCTTTATGCTTCTAATTCTTTCACTCCAAAAGCAAAACGAAGGAAACGCCAACCCAAAAGCCTACTAATACGACTCTATTGCGCTGTGCATCGAATTCTAAATCAACAACTTTATAAACACTCTCAAAATAACCAAAATAGGTTTTATAACAACCTAAATAAGGTTGAAGATGAGTAAAAATAAGGTAGATGTGAAACGGTTTTACGTGTTCGTTCAAAAGTTAGAATGCCGGTTTTTGGCCATTTTTCTCTCCCTTCCGAAGCGACATTGGATGCTGCTCTTAAAACATTCACATGTACCAACGACGGTATAGAATTTAAGCAATGTTCCCGAAAAATACAAGTTTGTAAGTTGTAATATTTATAGGCATTATTAGTGAATAGAAAAACTAAAGTACTATATTTGAACGCTTTTGCAAAGGGAAACTGTCTGCAATTTCATGTATTCAGGAAATCAAAGAAAAAGAGCAAGAGATGGACAAAGCAGCATAATAAATTGTAATTCCTGGGGCGGTCACCAGGGTTTGGTCAATATGGCGCATCAATTAAATCGAATTTCGAACGAATGAAGCACACTCGTTCGATTTCATTCAATCGTTGATTGTAATCGTTCGAGTTTTTGCGCGTTCGAATTTCAAAATGTTATTTTTTTCAGTGCAATGTAACGAGAGAGAACGAAGTGTAGGCACGTCTTTTTTTTTCTTCTCCATAATGGGATTTTGAAGTGAAAACTGCAGCTATCGTGCTAATGTCATTTTGAATTAGCTCAGTCGTGTTAAAGGTCAATGGGATAGAAATCCTGTCGGATAATGGATATTAAATGGTTTGCTCAGATTGGAATCGGCATTTGCATTGCAGACATTTTCATTACGTAGGTTTTTTTCTATCTGGAAAGTCGTTACATTACATTATTACTATCTAAGTATTAAGGAACTATGATGCATATTTCTATCAGTAGTATCTCAAATTCTGACTATTGTGTAGAGTAAACACTGCCACTTAAGAGCGGCAGTCACAAAAATAAGCTCAGTACATGACAAAATGACGGATGCTTGGTTCCCCCCGCCCCACCCCGCTCCCCGCGCCTGACCGATGGCTCCAATTAGCGTGGTAACGTTGCCACTAATCATTGGTTGTAAGATCGATAAGCCATGTGGAGATGAATGTCAGAGGTCTGGCCTCCAGACGAGAGCTCACAGATTTTTGTAATTTCGCTCCGAGATAGGAGGGAATTGGTTTGGTAATGGGAAACGTTTGGAGGAACGAGTTTCGAGTTCTATTATATTCATTTCATGTGAAATTTGGATCAGAATAGTTTATGTTATTCTAGGTGTTTGAAAAGTCTACTAACGCTTTCTAGTTCTTATTGAAAAACTTTTGGAAGAGACGGAGACGCTTAAATGTATTAAATTTTGTAACGACACCAAATCTGTGTTATTTATTTAAAACGACCACGAAACGAACGAAAATAATATCTCTCAATGTTAATTAATTGTTGTAAAACCGTTATAATTAACCTTAAAACGAAATAGCCAAACATCACGTAATTAAGTTTATTAAAATACAAATCACCGCACCCCCTAACAAATTCCGTCTACAAATTTTTCCTAAACTATAACTGTAGCCCAAATAGTAACAATATCCTATATTTTGTAGGAGCGGCCCCAAATTGATGGAAATTCGAGACCAATCCCAGTAATTAAGGGAATTTATTCCCCATAGACCGACGTCTTGACCTACAGACACTACGACCGCAGAATATGCATAGAACAGAACATAAATTCATAACATTGCGTATGAATTTGCTCGTAGAAAATGGGCAAAAGTTTACAAAATATATGAGAATACCTAATGTACATATTGGGAATGAATAAAATAAATACATACAAAGATGCAATCAGGGAAAATTTTATTCAATCTTTAGTCTATTTAAAATAGTTATCCACCCAATAAATAAGGTATGTGGTTACTGATATAATATCTACTGATATATTTTGGCAGAAAAATTGAAAGCTAAAATTGTATTACAATCTAAGCAAACTAATCTAACAATATAAGGTGCTTATAAATGGTTGAGATATTCCAATTATTATATAAATAATAATATACAATTTATTTTCACATCTGCATAATTTTATTCTTCCCGTACATTGGAGTAACTTGAAATATTAGTGCAGGCCAAAGTTAGTTGGGTCACGGCAGTTGTTAGAATATAATAGTGTAGTAACATTTTATGAGATTATTTAGTATATATATATAGGAACCAATTTATTGAAAACATATATGATTCTACTTAATTGTTTTCAGATAACAAAAAAACAATGGAAGGTTTTATAATTTAGCAATCAAATATATAATTATGTACTTGAATTATCTATTAACAGACTAACTTAACAAATCTAAGATCTTCAATTAACTTTCCCAAACACAAACCACATAATATACGTTATCTCAAACAGAACCAAACCATAATATATCTCAATCCATAGATTGTTTTCATATAACAAAACAAAGGGACATGTAAATGTAAACGACCCATTTTCGGATTTGCAGCGGAAAAGCGCCTAATGGGGCCCATTCACTCGTACAAGCTTCAATAACATCTTTTTTTCTCGTTAAATATACAGATTGCAGAGTAAAAATAAACCGATGGATTTATAAAGGTTTGTGACATCATTATTACCCATAGGGATGTTTTACGAAATGCAGTTGTCCGTTTTAGTCGCCGCTGCTTTAGGCTGAGTTTAGAGTAAATAAAATGAATGACGCTGCTTTTACTACGGCTGTTTTGAAATATTTGTTTGTAATAAGATAATAATCTTGTCTGAGATGTATGTGCATCCTTAACTGGCTCCTTTTAATAATAGTCTTAAGTTGCTGTTATGTCCTAAGTAATTCCAAATAATTAAGCTGTTACTAAAATAACAACATATTATGTCAAAAAGGCAATGCCGAATTCATTTCTTGACTTAAACTTTTCCAATATAGGACCGATTCGATCCTATTGAAATGGGACATTGGTTCAATTGACTAAACCATCGAACCTTTTCTGTCTCTAATCCAACCATTACGAAATATGTAAATGGGCAGCCAGTGGGTCAGTGCTGCCCTCGCGATGGAGATATTAATTATGTGTCGAATGTGCTGCCATCTGCCGCATCAATATTCAATCCTATCGGGGCCAAACGACCATTAAAACCTGACCCTTTCACGTCATTATTATCAACCCAAGTTTGATTACAAACGCTTAGCTCGGGAAAGGGTGAGAGGTCTATGGATACTGGTCAGAAATTAGCCAGCCGATTTATCGGATATCGTATTATTGCACTGGCGGTGTATTGTTATATTTTGAGTGGATTAGCTTCCGTCCGGTCATTGTAGCGGTAGGTAGAGCTATTTATAGGAGCAGAGCTGGATCCTGTATTACAGATGCAAGCTACCAGTATGGATAGAGATCCATTTGTCGGAGCTTCCCTTTCATAAATGTGACCTATCTAGGCATAGGTCAAATCGAATAGAAATGATTATAGGTCGCCTTAGCCAAAAGGCTAATTTGGATTGTTAGCTCGTAATATAAAAAAGTATGATTCAACCACTTTCTATCAAATCATTACTACGAACTGTTTACCATCTTATTAACAGTACTAGAGAGTAAAAATGACTAACACGAACAAACAGACTGCGGTCGCTTTACTATTAGATCCGTGTTTACTGATATACTGAGTCATGTGGTCAGTCGCTTATGACTGTTAAGTAGGCATGGATTGAACTAGAAAGGATATTAGTCACTTTAGTCATCGAAGAAATCTTTCCAAAGTTTGTAAAAATTTTATTTACTAAGGTCAAAATTGAAAGTGTCGTTGGTGGTGAAGGAATTCATAATTAACATACTCATACTCTCACAGGCAATAGGCATACTAGCCCATCAAATCGAAAGTAATTGCTACATGATCTTGAAACATGATTTTGTATATACGTAGTACAGGAACCCGTAAATGGTTTTAACATATTGTAACAACACGTCACATGTATACATGTAATATACTCGTATAGCTGTTTGTATGTAATCTGTAACTGTGAGATGGCAAATCGACAATCAATCGGGTGACTCAGGAGTAACGTGCCGTGAACAGATCTGACATGACGATAAGGTCATCATTGCCACTCACTAATATGTATGATTTAATGGTTAAACACGATTTTGCCAGCAATGATTTAACGTTAAGTGTGTTTATACAAAAAAATACAAATATTTGTAACTGTTATGCGAAAATTAGATCTATCAAACCTTTATATACTTTAGCCGCAACAGAATATCAGCGCTGGTGGCCGCGTGCCATCAGCATTAGGCTGAGTTGCGGCTGTATTGGGACATCACATTCTTAGCATGTAAGTTTAGTAAGTAAATAGGTTAAAGTTTTGTGTGTGTCTCGATAAATATATTTTCTTTCTTTCTTTCTTTCTGTATTAAGAGCACTAAAACTTCAAAACGATTTGCCAAGTTCCAGGTTATTTATTCAGAACTACAATCAAGGCGTTTATTTTAATCCAAATTCTTAGGTAATAAGTTTTTTTTTTGTAATAAAGGCCAAGATAAAACAAATCACATTATGGGTTGTATAGCAGTGAAAAGTCAATAAATTTCTCAACAAAATGATGAAATAAATCTATGCTCTCTTAATTTCAGTAAGCTTAGAATGTTAAACAGTCCCTAAAATATTACGTAAACCGAATTCCCTTTCACCAAATTGACTTTCCTTCCGGTTGGTTGATGCAATCCTTTATTTTATAGATAGGTCAGTGTATAAGTATAGTAAAGTGGTGTGTATATGACATGCATGTTATGAATAATGCATGTGGGATCATAGCGTGAATGGCTGCGGTAGAGGAGACTACACAATACGAGAGACTTTTGGGGAAAAATATAACTTATGTTTCTATTATATATTTTTAACACTAAGTACTTCACACGTTATAACTCACATTACTGATATTATCAAAGTTATTTCAAAACACGTAATTACAGTAATAATTACAATAATAGCTTCGACTTTTAATCCACCAAAACAATGTTTTAAAAGTCTAAAGCAATGCTAGAGAAAAGATTGATCTTTGTTGTTTATCTGTTACACGTTCTGTATTTTATTTTAGAAATATTTGTTTATTTGATACAATTCATACGGAATAGGTTTACGTTCAACAGTAAACACATATAAGAAGGCTGATTATGATAATGATGACACGTGAACCGTATTTCTTCTGATGTAAAACCTTCTCTAACCATAGCATGCGTCGCAATGTCCAAACGCATCCTGCCATATTTCGCCCCGTATTACACATATAGCGAGTTTCATATTCATGGAGCAATTTCAGAAATCCTTCCTTTGGACAATGCGGCCGCTCTAGGGGCCCAACGTATGTATGTGCTGCACCCTAGGGAAGATGACCCTTTTATTTAGGCATAAAACGGACATCAGCAAATGGATTTATGGTTATGAGCAAAAAAATGGGGGTGAAAAACTGGACTTCCTTATATGGGTGAGAATGCGGAGATTGTGGTTTTTTGAATGGAGTTTTCGCGGTTTTGCTGACTTGGGCTCAATTTTCTTTATGATTGTTCTTACTTGTAAGTAGGTTATAGCATATTTTCGATGTGTGCATTTAAGTTCACTGTAAGTTGTGTCTGAAAAAAGAAACTATTTGTAACCGCAAAGTTTCCACTTTATATATCTTGCGTAGTTCTGAACAGCGTCCAATTAAAACATTTTTTATACTTTTTATTAAAAGTACTTTTTACACAAAGGGATAAACTCATTAGAATGATATACTTTAAGAACGGCTACCAAAACTATGGTCTTCCAAAACAAAAAGCAAGCAAACACTAAAATTCTCAGACGTTCAGAAATGTCCACATCTGCGAACATTCAATTACTTGATCGAATTCGTTTCTCGCACTTGAAATTAATCAAAATAACCCTCAGATATTTAACAGAGCCTTGGAGTGATCTTAAATCGCTTAGAAGGGCCCATATTGAGTTATCCGGTGGTTGGACCTGAGTAATAATGTATGGAAGGGGCGTTTTAGACCCTAATACTAGTTTGATCGAGATTGCTTGTGCAGCGAAGGGTTAGGAGGGGTAGCAAATCAACTTATTGGGAACTCAATGGGTTTTATTTTCAGATGATTGTGACGAATTCTGTACCTATTTGTGTAATAGAAATGGTTAGTAGTGTTGATGACAGAATTACGAATACAAGTGGTTTGTATAGAAAATTTAATCTTCAGTACAAATGCTTATGTAACTAGTTATGATTAAAGTCTCCAATAGTATTTTACGCTTTGGTGCAATAACAAAGACAGAAACAAAAGTTTCTTTGAAAGAAACTATTTTGTAATTTAAAAGTTTACATCCTTTTCTTATTTTTGTGATAACAAGCTAAAAACCGTATACGGAAATAGATTGATTATTTAACATTGATTAATAAATCAATTGATACTATTTTGCCATCGCTACTCCACATCTCAGACGCTGGCGGTGAGTCCAGACCATAAGTTGTCGGGATGTGTTGAGACCGGGCGCGGTAATTAATAATGATTGAGATTATAGCTATGGGATATTGGAGAGTGGTTTGCGATGGAGGTTGAGTGCATTTTTCATAGGAGTTGATTTACCTGAGCATAGTGCTTTGTGTGATAGTAAGTTAGTTAAAATAGAAGTGGTAAATTGCAGGTTTTGACTATATAACTTTGAATGATTTTTACGACAACTTGAAGACTGCTTTATTGTTATGTAGTCATGGATAAAAAATTGTCACAAAAAGTCGTCAACTATCGTTAGCGTTTATTTAAACCTAGTTAATACAAGTATGCATCAGAGTTCGGTTACCGAGCTTACAATCACTTTTTTCCCAAATTCAATAAAACGGCTTAAGCGCCGCAAAGAGATTACAACCCAAAATTCCGCAGAAAAAAGCGGGTGTTTTCACCCTTCCGCGCAATAATCTGCGATTTACGCGGTGATCGCCAATGCGGGTCGCGTCGCGGCGCAGTTTGCTCATTGTCGACACCACACCGCATGCCAAAACGTTTGCACTGACTCAGAGTAAGCAAGCAGATACATCACTATTAATAAGCATATAGGTGCTATTTTAACTAGCCCGGTACTTTTGTCTTTACGTGATTCCCTACAGATTAAAAAAAATGCCTTAAATGGTAGGTAGTACCATTTTATCCAGATATTCAAGACCAAAATCCGTAATGTAGTTTAGCATTACGCTGGTTGAAATTAATTGTAAGCTTTATTTCAGAAAGGTTTCCACCGAAACAAACATGTTTTTGTAAATATTATATCTACAGTTTATAGTTAGTAAAACAAAAAGAAAAAAAAACTTGTGACCTACTTTTCAGAACGTCAAAAGTAAAAACTGGAATGGGTTATCAAGGTACGTGGTGAGCTCAGCTGATATGCATTTTATTAATTTTGTCATCTGAAAAATCCTGTGTTCTTTGTAACTGAAGTTATCCCTCTGCTATAATCAGAGCCTGTTTCAACTAGCACGTCGTGTCGCACGCGTGTAAATGATTTAACGAGACGTGGCCATTGTACCCGCGAACTAAATAATGATGCTGAAACAAAACGTCACGCAGTGTGTGTGTGTAGGCATGGTGTGATGCAGGTTCACTTGATGTGAAGCTTTGTTTATGAAGTTTCACTATAATTTGAATTAAAACAATATACATATGAATGTCTTTAATCCATACTAAAATATAACAACTTAAAGTAACTTAAAAACTTATTTAACGCACACTCTTCATTACGTCTATCCAATAATAACATGTTTTATAAGAATTTAACTTATAGGTTATTTCATAGTTTCGGCGCTTGACGCAGAATAAATAATCGAATGGTATTTTGATTTACATTTAGGTAAAATTAGATTTTCATTCATGATCGTGTTCTCTTGATAGTGATATGCTGTTTCAGGTTTTCAATAAAAACCCATTATTAATAGCGTTATTCGCTAACCTAAATAGTATTACGGGTTTTAAATATCTTCAGTACTATTACACACACAAACACATGTACCACAAGTATCGATTGCCAAAAAATCACTCCCCAAAAGAGTCAACAGTCTTTCCGTACGCACCAAATTACATTAAGCCCTTAAATAACAGAAGAAAAATGAGACAAGCAGTAATTCAGATTGGCAAATATTTTCGTCCAACTGCTTAGCATTCAGAAGTGGGATCGCAAGCAGTTGTAGCGGAACGGTTTACGGGGATAGCATTTTAATAGCGACTGTGATCTGAGACATTGTTCGCAGGAAAGTGATACATATCTGTTAGGAATATGCTATTAGGTGAAGGATCTGGTGACAGGATTGCGCTGTTTGTTATATTGGATTTGTGACATGCTTTTCATGACAAACCTGTTTTCATATAACACACACTGTACTAATGTGTTTGCATAGAAACACAGTTTATAATTAACCTGCAATAGCTGACTCCTTATAGCAAGTGTCACTTGAAGTGGTCTAGCGAGTTTTAGGATTCCTGACCGTATACAAATATGGTTTGTGATATTTTCACTCGTTGTGGATGTTAATAGGTTTCTCTCATTTTTTTGTCAGTTTAAGATGACAAGACAAAAAAGCAGCCAACCAAAGCAAAAAACAATACTAAAATAAGGACCATAGTAAAATATATATTAAACATAGTCTTCATAAATAAGAACGTTTACAATTACTAAGGTACAGGTTGACCTACTGAAATGGTTTTAATAAAGAGATATTTCTTTCTCTCCTACTTTTCCTCCGCATTCGTGTCACCTCTCCTGCCATAACCCCAATAGATTCCTCCGGCAGGTGAAGTCACATACCTATCGTGATTTACGCACACAACGCACCCTTCCGCAAATTACTTTTTCGTTCCTCGCCCCTGAACAAAATAATTTATAATATCTTCCTAATATTTCACCAACAATGGCCTTTTTCACAAAGATAACCGAATAAATTTTGCAGAAATATGACAGCATACTTTGCGATCTCTTGAAATTTCATGCCTCTTGAACCATTTGAACCATTTTGGATAGGACCTCTGTTATTGTGCTAGTGTTTTCTTAATAGGGCACTTGACGTCTGAATAACGTTCGGTTGTATCTTCAATCCAAACCAAGTTATGTACATAATTATTTATACAGTTCAACAAATATCACCGGCAATTGAAGCAATACAAAACATATAAATGCCAATGCCATTGCAATTAAAATAATCGTACTCGTACACAACCTGCAGAGATCTTTAGTTCTGGTGTAACGAAATAATTTCACAACGGCTTCTAACATAATTCAGCATTCATCATCTAATTTGGGAGAGGAAACTCGGAATGACAAACAGATAAATAAAAAGCAATCCGATTTCACGCATGAGGAGACGTCTGGTAAGACATACAGGCTCATTAATTTACAACATGAGACGCGGGACGCAGTGAAAAGATGTTCAGAAGGATGTGTCACCTTCTTTAAATGACTGAAATTAATAAAACGTGTTTTCTGCTCTGTGGTGTTTATTTAAAGTGTGTTTTATGATATATAGATAGATAGATTTTATTGACATACAGAATTACAACTAACTTATTACAATGATAATAGGTGTTGGCATCAGTCATGTCTCGTCAAAAAAATTACTAAATATTACTTATGTGAGTCTATCCTTTCCTTCTATACCGATTTATTTAAAATTTGTATGGTGCATATACGCGGATTAAAGCATAATGTGTAGAGCTCTAGTAATTGATCTAAGTAAGAAAAAACCTAAAATGTAGAAAAGCTTAGAAAACTTAAGGATTTTTAATGTTTAGTACATATTATCATAGCCGACAATAAACGTAACGCCGTTGATGAATATATGTACCTCAACCTAAGAAGTTAAAGTTTACCTACTGCTTTCTTCCATCTACAGCCCATCAATCCCAAAAACCGTGGCACATGTTTGTGCAGTAAAATATACTTTCCTTTTAAAACAAAACGATGTTTTGATGCATGCGCCCGCGCACCGCACGCGACGCGCCGCCGATGGACGCTAATTATGATTGTCGGGTAACACAAGAGGTTATTTTAGGAGGATATGTTTGACATCCTGAGAGATATCTTCCTTGCCCTGGATTTATAATGCGGTTGTATAAAAAAAAAATGGTTGGGTATCATAGAGCCGATAGAGAATTGAAGGAGTATTATTTTATCTGAGAAAACCTATTCAGTGATTTTAAACTGCATCATAATGTTTTTATAACACACAAGCCTATTTATTATACATGAAATTTTGTAAGATAAATATAGATTTTATGACAAATTTGTTTATAACTATGAACCTTGCAAGTTTCTCACTGAGGTGGAATGAATTTCATTCACTATAAAGATATTTACTTCAACCCGTCCTTGCATTGACATAATTTCTACCAACTGATATGGTATCTAATTAATCTTACAAAAACGAACCTTTACAGAACTCACAAAAACAAGATACCTAGCTCTTTTTAGACTAAATTGCGTTGGTGTCAATTATCTAAATTACGATTAGTCAAAGTACGGTCAGCAAAGCGTCCCGAGGCGAGTCGCGAAAGTGTCCGGCGGTCTCGCAAGCAATTAATAAGTTTGTGAGGGACGCGGCCGGACGTCCGCCGTCCGCCTGCCCAGCGGTCGGTGCTCGGTGGTCCGACCGACGGGACGCGCTCTGCCCTGTACTGGTGGAGGACACTGCAGTTTAGGGAGTAAAATTAGTCTTTGTCCAGCTATTTGTGGAAAAGTTTCAAAGTAGGTAAAAACACAACACATAAAAAGAATAATTAATTATTAAAAAGTTGAAAATAAGCCTTATTGAGGTATTTATGTTAGAATATAAAACAAATACAATCTAATATGTTGTAATTAGCTTCCCAATGGAAGAGTAAAATAAAGAAAGATAATATTTACTGTAACAGATAATAGGACAGTCTAAGCAATAACTTTTATGAATTTAATGTCGATACGGCATAGTTTTTCGAACCACTTCTTAGTACTAAACTAGTAATTATATATAACCATTGTTTTGCTACCAGTACTAATCTGGTGCAAGTGGCAGTGCGGAGTCAACAGTGGCGCCCCCGGGCGGCGTATTATACCAACTTTGTTGCACTCGCCCGCTCTCGGACCATCTTTGATATACCGCTGTAGGTAGTACTTAGTTTGTGATGTTGTTTCTAGATATGGCTAAAAAAATTGAATTAGCTTTCGAAAGTGAATGATTTTATAAAGTCAATTTTTACTATCCGGAGACTAGGTGGTACAAACAAATCCACATATAACATACATATGCGTGTCGGTTTTAACTATTTTTTTTATTAGTGTAATCAGTGTTTTACCGTTTTAATCACTTAAATAAAATAACTCGTACATTTAATACCATATTATGTTCATAGTTATTGTGGATGAATCTGTAATTTCTATATAAAATTCTTTATCCCGATAATTATGACAGTTTAACTAAAATATTTAATTAGTTATGCATAATAACATCAACTCGATTATATCAACTCCAATTAATCACTAGTCTAAACATCTAATCCGCTAACAACTTCACAATAAATCAACACTAGAATGCAGCTAATTACTCTATTCATAACACAAAGAACATAAACAGAGTGACAGGTGTGTTGCTAATCAGCATTGAAAACCATGATTATCTAGTTAACGGCGGTTAAACATCGGTTCATAAACGTTCCATAATTGAACGGAGCCCTTTCATTGGCACATGTCACGCGACGCCATTTTGGATTTGATTTCTGTGTTGCGTCATTGTGATGTGCTTTGTAATAATTTACAGTTGTTCATTAGTTTAGCTGTTAACTATCCTCATTATAAGTTTGAATTTACGAGAGAATAGAGTTTAATATTTTCAAAAGGAGTGATTAACTATCTATTAGACGAATAAAGTTTACGAAAAGACAAATTAGTACTTAGGTAGGTACTTACATTTGCTATACGACGCAGATCTGACTTTATTCGTTCCAATCTGTTTGTTTATTCATGGAAACGGGATACATTGTATATAATTGAAAACCTAAGTCTAAAAACTGTCAGTCAATCTAAAACAGTTTCGAAGCCACGTTATCCTTTATCCTTTACGCAAACCTACATTCCCAGATCGCACAGATACATTCCCAGTATATCTGTTATATCGCTACACTGTGAATGACAGCGGAACGAGGCGATAAGCTTGAACAATACAAAACAAGAGCCAAAACCTAGGTCCCAAATATAGAATCTAGATGAGAGATAATAAAATGGTCCGCTCCAATAAAAGCTCTCAGTTTGAGTTGCGGAATTGGCAGTCGTTGCCTGGTGCTGGCTACATTGTAAACTATAGACTGGCCCATTTTAAAATTGTATCATCATTATCAAATCACTTTAATTAAAAAAAACGCAACAAATTTTAGTATACTTACGTAAGTATACTAAAATTTGAGTTAAAAAGTAATTAGACAGTTTTTTTTTGTTTCTTGAATACAATTTAAAAAACGATCGAATTAATTTTGTACAATTGACCCGTCCATCATCATCATCATCCATAGCCTTCTCTATCCCACTGCTGGCTGGGCAAAGGCCTCTCTTTGAATGTGCCAGCTGCGTAGTTCGTTCTTTAAAACTGATAGTGTTTTATATTCACAAAATAGTGTGTTAAGGCCGGTTAATTACAATACTATGTCGCTTCCTCCGGCCAGTATAATGGGAAATGAATTTACAGATGCTTGAAAACTGAGATGGATCGAGGTCAAACTGTGCAGGAATTTGGAATGACCATTTACATTTTTTCTCTTTTATTAAATAGGTATTTCGGTATATGATATACATAACTATGATATTTATATTATTTTGGGAATACAATGTTGTCAACAATGTTTTAGGAAAAAATCTTGAAAATTAACTAAATAACAGTATGAGAGACACTTAGAAATGCATTTTCAAGTTAAGTGTGGATTTTTTATCTGCCCAAGAAAACTCCCCTGGCGAATAAATTTTGTGGGGGAGTTACAACCCTCAGTCATGAAGAAATACGACTCAAGAGAGAGAGAGAGAGACACTTGTGTGTTCAATGTTCATGCATTGTTTAAGACAAATTATGCGAGTAAATTTGAATAAAGGTTAGTATCACCTATGTTACTAGTGCAGATGACGCAATATTATTATCAATTCATATTCGTTTCAATGAATGTCAAAATTATAAACATTGTCATCAAAATCTATACAAATATTATCTTTAAATTTCAAATTCTTTATATAGACTTTCTGCAGTTGGAACTTTTTTGTTAATCTTACTTCATAGATAACGGAACTAAAGCTACAAGACCAAAGTATCAGATAAGGCCAGTATCCGAGGTGACCGTACAAGCATATTTGTCGGGCCGCCAACTCCCGCCTGGCGCGCGCCTATCTGATGTGCTGGGGCTGATAACCTACTTCTGGCTTCAACTGTACGGCTCTGTAGCTTGTATTGTGTAGGTTATCTTTTGTTACTTATAGTTAATTTTTGGTGGAATATATAAATATAGAGCATAAGTGTAAATTACACATTTATATCTTTTTGTACCTACAATTTAATTGTAGGTCCCGGCTGTTTGTT
Source organism: Macaria liturata (assembly GCA_964023185.1). Classification (NCBI taxonomy): domain Eukaryota; kingdom Metazoa; phylum Arthropoda; class Insecta; order Lepidoptera; family Geometridae; genus Macaria; species Macaria liturata. The sequence continues at coordinate 3,571,510 of OZ026806.1, read as the reverse complement.
TAGTACGGCAATCGTTAAGCCATGTCTGAGGCCCTTAGGGTGGTTTGAAAACACTCGACACTAGAATTGGCCACTCTCATTAAATAAGAAAAAGATTTTTTTGAACTTGCCATAAAATCCTCCTAGTTCCTATTGTAGGCTTAGGTACCCTATCTTACTTCATAGAACCTATTTCTGACTTAAATTTTTCCGAATATTATGTATTATGTAAATAAATAAAATATAAATATTCCGGGACATCACACACAGCGCCATCTAGCCCCACACTAAGCTAACGCTTGTGTCGTGGGTACTAGATAACGGATATAATACTTATATATTATGTAGGTTGTCATTTGTCATTTTGGTGGAATTTTAATTTCGTTTGTTATTATACTCATTTTTACACTTTGGAAACTATTAGACATCCATTGGGGTAAGATATCTTACCTACACATGTATTCTGTGCTATTAGTAGGCAATTCATTTAAATATTTTGCCAAGACAGTGAGACTGTACTTGCTAAAAAAGTATACATTATTATTGTAATGAGAGTTTTTATTGGTGCTATCTGTTATAAGCTTATTTAATTAAAGAGATTCGTTCATTTTTTAATAAAAAGTGTGCAGCTATTAGGATTCACCTTTTTTTTAAGTTAAACTAAATTTTGTCTGTAATTGTAAAATTCCTGCAGAAAAAAATAATATTTTGATTGTATCTTGTAAGACTGAATTTATCGGTAATCATAAATCAAAACATTCTCAACATAGAACCGAAATCATCTGAAAAGTAACATCATTGTCTCGAAAACCTAATATAATTAATCTCAGTAACTAACTCTACCTCAGTAAAATTATCTTAATTCACCAAAAAACATTACCACAAGCCAAATAATCAACAGAAAAACATCTCCCACCAAGCATAGCTAATAACTTAGGCAAGAACAGACCAACTTTATAGGCATAAAACTTAAGCACTAAAACAGCTCCACTAGAGGCCGCTCATAAAAACTAACTTCCTAACTTATTCCACTATTCACTACAATCAGTTGCAAGCTACTTTATTGATTATGGACCACAGCCTCCAGGGAAGAGATAAAAACTTGCTCTACCGCTACCTGTAATTTTAAAGACTGTTTCTCTGATAAGGGTCTTTGCATAGACTAGGGACTTAGAAAACCGATGTTACGAGTTTATTATGCTTCATGTAATTGTGAGGTTAAGGAAGAAATATTTTTCAGCTATTATTAATTACAAAAAAAAAATATTACAAACTCACTTTCTTTAACATGTCTATCCATTTTTTACTTAAGAGAACTTTGCTATGGTGATCATGTGGTAGAAAACGTTTGTAGTTAGTAAGTAGGTTTTTGGGTAAGTACGGTTAATTTTTACGTTCAATTAAATTAATATCCGGATAAATATCATAGTGCGAGTATCTTTTGTATACTAGTACAGTAAAACCTACCAAATAAAATCATGTAAACAAAAAAAAACAGCTAGCTTGATATCATCCAATCAGACACCGTAGCCACGTTATCAGGGACACTCCACTTGTCTCTGTCTCAAACTTGGCCTATTATTTGTGCAGCGCCGTATTATCTACCTCGCCGGGGGCTATCGGGAACAAACCCCGCTACTGTCCGATTATTGATATTGATAGAACATGAAATATGTGCTAAGTTGGACGAAATTTGTAACACAAATACTTTTAGAGTAATATCTAGTCGATTCTCGATCGGGATTTATAAGGAAAGTTACATAAGTTAGGTTTACGCGTACCTACTTTAGTCTAGTTTTTGGAATAACTTGGCTTAGTATCAAATCCCTTTCGTAAGATTAATGTTTTTCAGTGATTACAGTAATGTCGGCATTGAAAATGAAATCCATTATATCTTCACAGGAGCTAGAAATTATTATATTCCCAACTTATACCACAGCTTATACGTCTTAAATTTCAATGCTATGAAAATGCAAATATTATTAATTTAATACATAAATTTATTTAAGTTGGTTGTGATCGGTACGTACTTTAAGGCTATATATAATAGGTAGTTGGTACTGAGCATATGCCGCATGAACATTATCCTGCTAGAGAATAGTACCGGAGAGTTGGCTTGAAAGCCTGCGCATAGAGCTACCGAGAGCCTCACCGTGCTGCACTTACATGGCTTAGCTACTAGAATAATATCTAATTATATAAAACTCAACGCACAGCCCAAACCACTGGACGGATTGGGCTGAAATTTGGAATGAAGGTAGATGTTATGACGTAGGCATCCGCTAAGAAAGGATTTTTGGAAATGCCATTTTTAAAGGGGTGAAATAGGGGATGCGAGTTTTACTCCTTAATGCGAGCGAAGCCACGAGCTCCCACTAGTTTGGCAATAAAGCTAATAAAATAATACCTAAAATATATGGTTCACAAACCGAATTATCATTTTTATTATTCACTGATGGACGCCTGCGCTTGGCTTCTTTCGCACTATATCAAAATAAAAACTAGCCTATTTCACACCCAGGATTTTGATCAGGACTTTAACGTTTATGTGTTTTTGCGCACACAAATAAACAGATATAAAGGCTAAATTTCTAAAACTTAATGAAAAATAAAAATATTAAAGCTAAGCTTAAAATTAATGAAACGAGTTTTGTCATCGATTTAAAGGATACTTGCTCAAACATTTATTTTTTCAAAATATCTTCTATGTGTGTCAAAAATCTGTGTACTTAGATTGATAGTTAAAAAATAAAGATAATAATAATAATATAAAATATATTGAAAATTGCAAAAAAAAATGAGAATGACTTTTGGGCACTATAGGACAAACAAAAAACCATTGATAACATTTTTACTATCGTGTAAAATTTTAATGTACTCGAAAACATTTGTTCATCTTGGCGAAACATTTAATTATTTAGAGAAATATCTTATCAAATATTCCAACACTTATTTATACAACTTGCACAAATAATTAACTACCTTGAAATGTTAAAAAATAGTAACTAAAACCAAATTAATTCTAGTTACGATTCCAGTAACTAGTTCATTCCCACCGCACTCGGGGCGCAGTTCGTCACTCCAAACCTTTCAATAATGCAGCGCCGGCTGCGATCCTACCGAGCGATACAGCAATGCAACCTACTCGACAGTACTAGGCAGGATGCAGGCTTACACGCACTTTTACTAACGAGGGAATTGTTAAAGTTAAAGTTGGGGCTAGATGGCGCTTGTGATGTGTTGAAACCAAATATTTTGACTGCTCTGCTTAGTTGGTAGTGGCTCTGCCTTCTAATCCAGGGGTGCGGGTTCGATTCCCGCATAACACAAGTAATTATGAATATTTAAATTTGTAATTATTTATGTTGAGTCTGGTCGTTTCTATGTATAATAAGTATGTATATACAAAAGAAAAAGTATATATGTATTATATCCGTTATCTAGTACCCATGATACAAGCGTAAGCTTAGTATGAGACTAGATGGCGCTGTGTGATATGTCATGAAATATTTATTTTTATTTATTTACTTACATACTCATTATTCTTTATTTATTTCTTTCATGAAATAAGTTGTAGAGTTAAAATATTTTAAGGATATAGTTTTTTGAAGTTTTGGAAGCGTTTCTTGCGTCCAAATTTCTGCCGTATAAAATATTTGGTTTAGAGTGGGTACAATTCGAAATATATTTTCAGCAATCGCAATGTCAAATCATCAAGATAGCAGTTACGACCCTATGTTTGTAGGTATAGCGTAGGTAACTGAGCATAAGAAATTGAGTAAATCTGCAAATTTGCTAGTCTTACATAGTCTAATGGCTTATCACAAGCATTCATAAGATGACGTGAATTTTATAATTACTTCACACACATATGTACTTCAAGTTCCTAACTGGCAGTGAGCCTGATCGTCTTGTTTTGGAGACTCACTTGTTTTCGCTGCGCTAAAGGAGTAAGTTTTTTTTTGTATTTGATTATCAATAATAATATGACTAAAGTAAGTAATGTATGTACAATAACAAAATATAAAAACAAGGGAAGAAAAACTAAACATACTACTTCTAACTACTACATAAAAAGGGGGCACTTAGAATATCTTTAGAAAAGCCTAAAGAAAGATCAATTAATTTATCAATTATTCAATTATTATCATTATTATTCCTTATCAATTCATTGCCAGATCGACCAGTGCAGTCACTGTGTGGTATCCGACCCAGAGGCAGAGCACCAGGCAGATGGTCGAATGACATTTTTAAGTACATTGGCAGGAGATGGATTCATCATCATCATCAGCCTATCCTAGGGGATGGATTAGACAGGCTGGAGACTGTATGTAATGTGTGGCACGCTGGATAGGAGGTCAATACTCAATAGTGGCTGGACACTAGCTGATATGATGATGATGATGATGAAATTGAAAATCAATCACTGGCACAGAACAAAGCTTTTTCCATGAGCTTCAGCCAATACAGGCTCCCCTATTACGTGAGGTAGTTGATTAAAATGTATAAGCGTGCATTACAACCTTGAACTTGCGAGGTGGTCTAGAGGTGCTACACGCGTCTCGAGTGGTCTGCCGTGCCACCAGCGCACTGCACGCAGAAAAAACTTGTCTATTTAAATTTTACACAGTTATCTTAAACAAACCTTCAGAGAGACTTTGAAAGGTGTCCTTGAAATGTGATTTAGTAATGTTCAAAACGGGCTTAGGTAATCTGAAATCATAGGCCGAAGCATCGTTATGTTATGTAGCGATATGTGGTCCAGTGCAATATAAAACAAATAAACTTTTTTTTTTAAACTGGAGGTCTGGGGTGTTTTTGTAGCTAATAATTTGTTTTTTGTTTATAAGCTGCTTTCTTATAATTTTCTCAGATCTCTGCTCTATGCTGGCGTTAAATATTATTTGTTTTACTAAACCTTTCAATACTGTTACACTTTGTACTCACATACATGTAACTACGTAACCATTTCTTCTATTATTTTGCTAACCGTACCCTGTATAGTGGGAGTCTGAGGTACTCAGCACTTAGTAACAAACGCGATAGGACATGGACTAAAGATAGTGTCTTTGCTTGTGCCGCGGTTCTCAAAATATCACGCAGACTGGAGGGGTAGTCTGTGATACACCTACGAAGGCGAGAAGTCTGTGAGACTAGGGCTTAAAAGTGGGTGTGGATGGTTTTAAGGTGGTCTTTTTTATGTTTTTTTTTTGTGTTAAAGCATGCTTAACTTATTCAATTAGACTGCTTAGACTCAGAATGATTCAGTATAGACATAGTTACGACTGTTCTCTATATCATGTAGGCCACAACACCTAACTACGTGAAATAAGACTTGTTTACACTAAACATTTGAGTAGTTTGTAAGACTAGCGAACAAAAATGAGTGTGTATTGTATCTTGGAACCAATAGTTGTGATCAAATCTAAATAAGATTCAAAGTAACTTTCCTTCTGAAAATCACTAGGTTTAACTGATGCCTACTTACCACTCGGCAGTACGAGTATTTGCAAAATTAACGAATTTTCTCGGCACAATTTCCACGAACAAACTCCTTTTTCTCCTTAAATCTTATGTCACCCTAAACATTTTTGAAATAGAGTTCATTTTCCAATAATAAGGTAGCTGCACAGGTGTAAAGTCAATTTAGTGATCGCCAAGGGGTGCGCGATGACAAATTGTGCAATAATTAGAAAATGTGTAACGAGTATTAAAATTTAATATGCAGCGCGGTGGGGAATTTAACAACACTATATTTTTAAGGTTGGGACAGACAAACAAATTACTTGATTATAGGTATTTGAGGATATTTATTTTGTTATTATAAAAAAGTGCTATATTATTAGGCTTTGCTATTTTGACTGACAAAAAAATCATTTGCAAACTAACCCGCACCAAAAAACACCCGTATCATGATTAACTAGGGTTTGAATATGTAATCTGTTATATAGTGCGCTTGCCTAGAAGAGAACAAAAACGATAAAATAAACAATAATACTTTCTAGCAAAAAAAAAAATATAAAGCACTTTCTATTTAAATCGATTTAAATTAATTAAATCAATTTGAAATGGTAAAAGTTACAGTCCAAAACTTCTGCGTAAGTCCCCAGCAGACGTTAATTTGTCGTCTGTAGCTAGACAAGGTGAGACCCGACGATGGCTGTGTTGCGATGGTTGATTTCACACAACTCAGGGGCGATATATTGTCGCAATTAGAGGGGTGCAGGTAGTAGGGTGGAGGTGAGTGGAAGATACGCTAGTTAGGGGTAAGTGCTTTGACATTTTAAAGTTTTCAGAAGCAATAATTTGGAGGTGAGTGGAAGATACGCTAGTTAGGGGTAAGTGCTTTGACATTTTAAAGTTTTCAGAAGCAATAATGAATTTGTTTTTTTTTTAATGGAACTAGGCACTTTTTTGCAGGAAAATGAGATCTTATAAACAATGCGTTTGGTACATATTTTTAGACCGCATTAGTTGCTGATCAATATTTTCTAAACAAACTTTTTAATAAGAGTACACCTTATTAAATGATCAACCAAATCATTCCACTACTAAGTACCTTTCTAAAATATTTTAAATAGCTTTAATTTACGTCAAAGTATATTGTAAACGATCCTAAATCTGAATTCATTGGTGTCTTAAACCAAATCACGTAGGTACTGGAGTCCGACCCTTCGGTAACGAATAGAAACTGCAAACTGGATATTTCAGTCGAACGAGTAGGAATATGGTATAGGCAGGTAGGGTCGGCAGGGAGGGTAAACGGACGGAAGGCAACGCTATTGTGCGAGTTCGAATCCTGGATTGGAATAATTGAAGTGTGATCGCTGGATACTTGATTATGTTTGATTATGTGGGTGTATTCAACTAATAGAAGGAGGTTAGATCTAAAGATAGACTTACATGAAATATCAAAGTACTCGCGTTAATATTGCCATTGTTTAGTAGAGTAGTTTTTGCTTTCTAAAACTCTCCAAGGTTTTTGTTAACTTATAAAAACTGAAATTTCTGGTTTGGTTTGGGATTAATGATAAGTCACTTGAAGAATACAGACACAGATATAATAATTTTAATAAAATACTAGACTTCATAATGATCAATTAGTTAATTTAAAAGCCGATACATACCTTTACTAAGACAAGTTGGCTCAAACCCTGTCCCATTGTTTAAAATCTATTGTCTAACATAAAGGTTCTTTATGTTTACATTACATGCTATTTACCTTGATTATAATGCATGGAGTACATCACATTCGGCGCAGCATTCTCGGCTGCATCCAGTCACGCACTAACACTGACTCACCTGCCGACAAAAAGACGTTCAAACATTAGTATGGATTAAATAAATAAATAAGTCGGAGCCTACTAAATTAATAAAATTAAATCATAACTATTAAATTCATTTTATTTTTGAATATACATAGTGTTTGATATTGTTTGTATTTTATTTTTATCAATTAAATACATTTTTTAAGTAATATGGTCCTTAATTGATTTGCATCCATTACATTTTATTACACATTTTGCCAGCAAAAGTGTCAGTTTAAAACTAGGTTTGTACTAAAGCTAACCAAACAGGTGTAGCGAGCCAAGTGCAGCGCATAAATATCGAAAACGTAAAGTTATCGATGCCGCTAAGCCGACTTTATTGACTACTACCCCATCACTAGAATAACGACTTACCGGTCAGTTTCCCATTGAGATTTTCAACTCTATATCTTTCAAGATAAGGTTGATGTTTGTTCGGTGATGTTAGTCGATGTTTTGTTAAGCCTGGAACAACTTAGGCTTTGCAATAATGATGCAATGACAGCTGCTGTGTGTAGTTACAAACAAGGATCCGCTGCCGTTTCATATTTAAGACCTAAGCTTTGGGCTAGTTCTAGAACTGTTGGAACTTTGTTACTGACATATTCAGGTGCATTTTATAAGTGACAACTAAAGCAAATAATTTGACAGCCTGTTCTTAATTACAAAGTCACTTGTGCGTTGTCTGATTTTGTCTACACTGTTGCTTCTGCGATGTTTTGATGGCTAAAATTAGGAACTGTGAAGTCAAAATAAATATTGAAATTCAATTATGAAAAACTCAGGGCAACAATTTTGAGTTATTATAGATAATAAGAACAAATAAGCTGTTTTCTATAGTCCCACAAATTTGACAAAACATTTTCGTCTATCTATAGAGACAGTTACACGTAATAGAGATACTTACACGTATGTAGGTAGGACAATATCAATTGAATTAAATTAGCAATCTGTCCAGTGCATCCCCAAAGCCCTTCAATTCAGCCCTACAAATCCTCCCTACAAATCAAGGTTTGCAGTACCTACGTGACCAGACGATAATGCAGATCCACTTATTTAATGGTAGTGAAGACAACTTTTTGTTTTGTCTATATATGCAAAAAAAAATAAGCTCATAACGATTAATGATTGATTGATAAGTGGCAAAGCCCACAAATATTTCTTATATTTGTATTCACAGATCAGTGCAAAAACTTGTTCTTTTAAAAGATATCGGTATAAATAATTAAGGAAACATGATTTAATCCAAATTATAAAAGTATTTACGTATGAATTAAGTTTTTGAGTGATTAATTCTAAACCAAATTTTCAGTAACCAACTGCTCTCAAAGATTCGAACATTGTATTATCTTCTCCTGTCTTCAACTTGTCTCTTTTCCCTTGCATAGGCCGTTCCAGTATCAAGCTGATGAGGCATTTCACATTCTACGAGGAGACGGGGACGATTAACGTCGGCGCAATGTGACGTAATGAAGCCATGTTTATTATGCCAGGGAGCAAATAACGGACCATGTGAGGTATTATTGGTAGGAAAGAAGGGACGTATGTGTATGATAATTATAATTTTGACAAAGGAAGATTAGGTATTGATAAACAGTAGGAGTAGCTGCAGATAAAATTGATGGTGCATTTAACTATTAGACTCGATCATAATTGTGATAAAGGTACATTATTTCTTGCAAATTCAGTTAAAAATATAATGCATTTACCATTACATTCGATCATAGTTTAAATTTTCCATTTCATAATATATACCTATATAATGCACGAGATTAGTAGGATCAAACATGCTTAAGTTTTCAAACTAATGAGTCTCATCTTATACATTTGGTACAGTTCAAAAACTGAGTAGCTATTCGTTTTGTAGATGTATCAACTTTTTTTTTAGGATTGTGACAAAGTTAAATGGATACAACAGTTTCCTTACACATCGAAGAGCTTATTAAAACAAGCGTTTTCTTGATTTTAAGAAGTTTTAAAACCTATAATCTGTTTATATCTTATCCATTCGCACTGAAATGTACACATCCCTTGCACATCATTTTTCCAGTAGGAGGTGTTCCACAAATCACACTGTGTTGCGTTGCACTGTATATATATATATATATATAGGTATATATGAATATAAGTATACACCATGTGTGTTGTTATGGGGGATGAACGCCATACATATGGGGTACGTGTTCGGTGATTTGCACTGATATAGGGAGTTTAGGAATGTCTCTGTGAAGGTTGTGTTGTTTTTTTTGTTAAGAAAAAAAAGTGTATAATTGGTTAAAAGTTGTCTATTCTAACTAGCGCGCTGACACTCAGCATGTAACATGGTTTTAGCTCAAAAATATATTATAGTGACTTTGATGTTATTTTACAGTGCCCAGCTTTGAAAAATATTTTAAAAAATATTTTAAATTTCAGATACTGGCATCACTGAGACTTTATAAAAAATATACACTTTTTTCTACAAACCTAATATCACGTGATTAAATCCAACGAAAATTCAAGATGTTAATATCCCAAGCTTCGTTTGCACACTTCAAAGAAAATAATACGAGCTTATATTTTACAGCCTTTCATTAAGAGCCCGGCGCAGGTTTAATAACCCCCGGAAAAGAAGTTTAAAAGTGTCCGCTGCCAAGATCTCCGTTAAGAGGTTATGTCCTTGCCAAAACTTAATTTAATAGCAATTGGTATTTGCTGAAGAGGCACTTGGCGACGATGTTAGACTTAAGTAATCTCTATTGGATTTCCTATTTTTGGAAGTTCAAAGCTTGTCATAAATTTGGGGTTGTGTTTTTGCTGGAATAAGATCTTTAAACAGAGGATCGAGTGGTGTTTGAGTTGAATCATTTTAGAAATATTGTTTGTCTTTGAATTGTCGCTATGCGATGTCGGTCGCTGAAGAGCGGTGTGAACTTGTAATCTGTTTGGTTATTGATCCTATTTTGAGATGTTGATTTTCGCCCAGTAACATCATACCTACTACCAAAACTCATATTCAATACAAACTTTTATCACGATATTTCATAGTGAGACAGAAAATCATACGATTTATAAATGTTACTTAAATTAACCTAAACAAAAGTAGATATTAATACATATTTATCTCGTAACATCATGTTACCTCAATAGCTATACTATCAATACTATCTCACTAATTCAGAAGCTAACTTCAAACTTATAAACATACCCAAAATTTCAAGAAATCTAATTCAAAAGACAGCACAGTATTAAGTCAGCTAATTCACACAACACCTCTCCTGATTTAGGTATTCCTGGCGGGGTGATCTGCAAGATGGATCATACTTGTCTGCTCGCGGGGACTGTTCTGTTGCCGCTTTTATTGTTGTTTTGTCGGTTTTACGACCCACGAGTTTCGGGAATCTGCTTTGAATTGCAGTTTTAAATTTGCGCTCACATGAGGTGTGTGTGTGAAACTTTTGATATTATTTACTGAGTATTTATGTGTTTGATTAGGAGTTATTACAAGACTACTAATTCCTATTTGTATTACTAGCTAGAACTATTTTTTATGAACATTGAACATAAAGTTAAGTAATACATTTGCTTCCTAAGATGCGTCATTTCCATATCGGAAAAAAGTAGTTTAAGTATACGCAACCTTTGTGCTCATGCAAATATTGAAATAGGTTAAAATAGAATTCAGAATTACCAAAACTATTAATATCAAAATGGTTATAAATAGTAGCTAAATGACTTCTTGCCAAGCAATTTATCCGAGCCAGATATCAGAAGCAATAAAATGACAAAAGTTAAATTAAAACGCGCAAGAAACCATATCACAATACAATTTACATTGCAATCTTCGCTTCGCCAATCTAAGTTTATTCTGCTCTCCGAGTTGCCGCCGACCTTTGGTAGTTTAAAGCTAGTCTAGTAGCTAGTACATACGTACTACTACAATACCTAAACTTGAAGATATTTCATGCGGGAACTGGGTTAATAGTGTTCCACTTTTCTTCGGCTATATCTTTGAGATTAAATGTTGAGGTTGCTGCAATGAATGGTTCTGGTGAAATGGCTTTCTTACTGAAAACTAACGTCGGAAACATTTGTAGACACGCACGAGTTTGCTCTAATATACTAGCTAACTTCTAATAGCTTAGAATATGAAGAATAAGAATACTTCCACCAGAATTTTTTGATATTTTTTAACAATTAAGAGGCCTAAAATCTTTTAAAGAGGTTTAAGTTCTTTTAATAGACATAAAGAACACTGAAGCTTTCAAAACTATTATTAATAGGTACCAACTATATCTTTATCTGTCAGGTGTTTCTTAAAGATCCATTACTGGTCAATTAGAGCAAACCTGACTAGAAGTTAGACAAACATGGTAGAAAGACTAATCCTAATTAAGTTAAGAATACTTCCGCAGAAGAGAGATTTACAATTAATTCCACACATAGAATTCAGGCAAACATAGCTACAGATGATACTTAGGTAGTTATAGGCTACATTGGGTAGAGAGATGGACAAATGTAACGTAGCCTGGAGGCCTTACAAGTGGCTCGCAGCGACAGGAGTTCACACATCCACAGACTACTGCGTTTGGGGATCAAGAGATGGATGGAACTGACTTGTAACTCGAGAGTTATTAATTTTAAGTGAGTTGATTTGATGACCTTTATTGTACTGTAATATTCATTATCTAGTACCCATGATACAAGCGTACGCTTAGTATGGGGCTAGATGGCGCTGTGTGTTTATGTCCTGTAATATTTATTTATTTATTATTTAGGTTAAGCGAGTACATTTCATTCAGTACAATTTAAACTTAAGTTCAACCAACACGCCACAGGGTAGATTCTTCACGCTACTTCACAACAAATAAACGCATTATTTGTTAGTTACTTTTATAATCTGGGACTAAAGTAGCAAACAACAATACAGTAAGAAGATATTAAATACTTTATAATAAGCATAAAACACCATACCTTGACTTATATTACGTTGATACGAGTATCAGCCGTTTTCACCACAAACTATAGATAGATAAATACCTTATTAAAACACCACATATAAAAATAACCATACAAAAAAAAGCATAGAAATTAAAATAAGCGTCTTAATTGGCGGCCTTATCGCTAAGAGCGATTTCTTCCAGGCAACCTATCTGGCAGGGATATTATCTACCCGGTACAGCTAATCGTCAATTGGTTTTCTTTAATGAATATCAATCCTTATTAATATCTATATCCTTATAAAAATTATTGCAAACAAGATAATCAACAACATTCATTAAACTTACACCTGTCATATCCAGCGTCCTACAAGTAGATACAGACGAAATAAAAGTGGCGTTACGTCTGTCTCCGGCTTAGCTTTGAAAGGCTTCGGCGAGACGGCGACTAATTGTCGACGCGCTATTGTGCTATTTGGATGAATACTTATGTCTTGCGTCTACGTACATACATAGGTGCAAGCTACGCTCTGTAAGAACTGAGAGATGGAAGAATTACTTACTTTCTAAGGACAGGAGAGTTTTTGAAAATTTGCTAAGAAGATGGATTAGGATTTACATTTTAGTCTAAACACAAGGGAGTTTTTGAACATTTGCTAAAAATTGTGCTATTTGGATGAATACGTATGTGTTGCGTCTACATACGTGCTAGCTTTACTTCATAGGTAAACAGAAGTTTTTTGTTGAATTGTGTATTTATGCGGTACAGTGACTTTATTACGATTAGTATAAATAATTTGGCATATAAATAAGGGTCAAAATACGTTTTAATTCCGTAATACGTTTACGTTTTAATATACGTATAATACGTATTAACATTATCACACTCTTAGAAACCGTATTATTCCTAGCGCTAAATGACAAAAAAGCTTTTATCTCCTCCGATAGGCTCATCAAGGAAACCTTTCTAACAAGCCTTCACACAACAAACATTCTCTCACAGACTAGACAATATAGAGCCTTAACTAGCTGTGTGCCGTGGCTTTCCCTATTATACTTCATCATAGGGCTTAGACTATCCTAGGCCTATCAGCCAATACAAACAGACTGTATGCAAACCGTTTTTGCTCGGAGCTTGTCATTATTATGGGAAAGTGCAATTTTGTGGAGTTTAGTGGCTGTTGTTACACTGATGTGCAGTCTAGTGCATATTTAAGTAGGTAAATATAGTTTTACTGATTAAAAACTATTTGTTTATAATTATGTATACTTTTACATCTGCATGTAGGATATCATAAAAAATCAATTAATGATCAAAGTGTACATATGTCTAGTAAGAACTGAAAATAAATTTATTATAGAGCAATAGTAATATTTAAGTATCTATTGGCTGATATGTTATGGCTTCAACCGATTTGGAAACTTTTGATAAAGCGATAAATATGAAACTTTAAAAGTGATAAATCCATCATACATTACTATTGAATGTCTAGTCTTACACAAGTGGCACTAATACAAATATACTTCTGTGTATAGTATATCATCCATTAATCCATGTATCCATAATCCATGTTGTATGTTTTGGTGAAATAGTCTGTAAGTACAGCATGTACATAACTGTAAAAGCTCAGCGGTTCCAGTGTCTGCTTTTCATCCAGACGCACCCTGGTTCGAATCCGGCTTTACACCAATGACTTGTATTTTCAAGTTTTGTGTGGATTTGCACTCGCTTTACAGTTAAGGAAAACATCGCAAGGAAACTGACATGTCTGAGAACCACAATATCCGAGGACATGTGTCTTCCGTGGAAGGACCTAGGCGCCCACTACGATGTATCTGTCCAAAAGAACTCCCCTAACGAATTAATTTTGCTGAGGAGTCACAACCCTTAGTCATGAGGAAATAAGACTCAAGAGAGAGAGAGAGAGACAGCATGTAACTACATTAATAGATAAATATTAAATAAAGAGCAAGTAAGCCATATATTACAAAACCTTATAAAACGTCCATATTATACTCTATCCTGAGCCTCTCCCACGTATCGAGCATCAAGCAAACATTCGTGTTTGCTCGCTCCGCCACGAGATGTTTTCTACTCGAACCGAGAGGCTCTAGTGTTTTGTGATAAATTAGACAAGAGACAGAATGTACGGGACAAAGGTTAAGATAAGCTTACGTTATGTAGGTGTTTAGAATGTAGGATGGTTAGTGTTTAGCTAACTAGGTTACATAGTTATATTTTGTATAGTTTTAGTCGTGAAAATATCTGGGTCCCATAACGATGTGCTTGTCCTGAAAATATAATCAATAAATCAAGTCTACGGGGAAGTTATCATAATCAAACATCAGTTGGGAATTAGACCACGTTTCTGGAGTACCGACAGCATAATATTAAGCAATTTAATTAAATGTGATACGTGTACTTTTTGGTTACTGGCTTTCAAATGAAGGTGCCGAGATATAGATATATATACTATTAGGAGCGATACTCAAGCGGGTACTAGATATTCAGCCAACCACCAGGCATAATATTATACTATGTAGATGTAAATAAAGATACCGTTGTCAGGCTAAACATCTTATTTACTAAGACATCTTTATCTAACACTCTATTTCTGCCATCTCTCAAAGCCACCTAGCCGCATTTATATCGCGAATATATGAAAATATATTCCGCGTGAAGTTTACAAAGGGCGCGCATCCGAAATGGCGCTGAAACAAATGTTGTCAGCGATTCTTTCCCACGGCAGCCAGCGGAACATCAGCGACGTCTTATGGAGGGGTTGGTGTAAGGGGCGGGAGGTAGCGGGTTGTATTTTTTTCAATCGGTGTAGTAAATGTAGGGAATTTTGCCACTGTCACTCTAGAGGTCCCTGACGACAGCCGTCTCCTAATGTTTATCATTCGTATCAGCTGACTTGCGATCTATCAAATGTCAGCGTTACTTGCTGGTAACCCGTACAAGAGGACCACGAGTAGTAGGTACCTGCTACAAATATTAACTAATTTTTAACTTTTGCGTTCGCGTACCAATACTTTTGTCTACAAAGCTTTAAGATAATGTACAAACACTTTAAGGGTGGCCTTATTAGGTTTTCATTTTAATTGCCAAAATGTAATTTAGGCAAAATTGGCTAACGATAAATACAGATACAAATACAAATTGTTTTATTATGCCAGAATAAACACAATTAGTACTTAGATGTATGTACAGGGAGTTTAAATCTTACATGTAGCAGTACAAGGTGGTATTCCATTGTACTCGTATATTCGATAGTACAGTACATACATAGTATACCAATAGTCTTGCTAAAACTTCAACCAAGACTAATTAATTAAACTAATAATTCTCTCGCAGTCGCCCATCACTTGCACCACTCAAAAAGTACCTCAAGTAAAAGTTGCTATTTTTCCCATCTTAAAGGCTTCTAATATCTGCGCTCCCGCCTCGGGCCGGTTGTCATTTGTCTGCTGCTCTGTAGGCAAACTTCGCTCAATGTTTGAAAGCACTACATTATATCCGTCCTTCTTTATCGTGGGGCTAGTGAGGGGGATAGATGTATCGATAGTTTTGGGTTGTAGGTTTTTATGAATTGATTAGGAGTAAGCTTAATCTTAATTGAGATTGTTACCTTCAACAAACAACGTGATTTCCTCTGTCGCCTGTTATGATTGCACTTTATGTACTTTTTGTAATTACTTTTATCAAAATAATCAAGGCCCATTAAAACCACTAGAAAAATAATGTTTAGGAATGCTTTTCATAAACAACTAGAACAAAAAAAAAATAATTAAATTATACGTTAAACCTGCATCTAAATTTCACAAAACCGTTGATAAACAATTACTTATTCGATCCCCAAACACTGCAATAGCTTTGCAATATTCCTCCCATGTTGAGAACAAAGTAGGAAATTATCTCAAAATTTCTTAACGCAAATACTTGAAAGGTATCTTACACATTCATTAACTTTATCGCAAGATAATGAGCATCATTCCGGCACAACGTTACTAAATTAAACGGAGGAACTTTTTAATTAATTTATCAGAATAAAAGCGGAGAAACATAAAAGTACTCGTAAGATGTCACACTTAAGTAAATGAGGAGACGTTGAGAGGAAAACTTTTGGATTTTAAAATTGTCTGTTGAGATTCTTATTGGTGGAAAACTTTACTGCATTACGAACCTCATGGAAGAACCAGTTTTATTTAACATTACTTTTAACCAATTTTAAAATAGCAAATTAGTGCTGCTTTTTCATAATCAAACTAAAAGTGCTTACCACCACTTTGCTTACCATCAGGCAAACTATGGCCAAGTGCAAACTCGTATTAGTTAAAAAAATACCAGTTTTAATTTAATGTTCTTGACTTGAAGTACAGTAGCTAAGGAATTTTACTCTTGCGTATATCAAAGTATCAATATATGTTATACAAAGTTTACTATGTTTTATCACTATTTATCCTTACATATCGATAAACTCCCACCCCATCCCTAGCCAGGCAAGTCTCGGCACTTCCTTACAAGTCTCGGATTTCTTTTTAATACCACACATTTAAAGTCCGTGTAGAGCCACATGTCGTCGCTAAACTTATGTCTATGCTACCTACTTAATATCTTACCAAGCTGTTAAACTTTGGCTAGAGATGAGTTTATTAAGGATACTAAATTTGCCGGGTTATTTAATTATATCAGATTATTACACAAAAAATTCATGTGTGTGTATGTTTGTTCTTTCATCACTTTATGCTTGTAATTGATAAAAAGCCAATGACTCTAAGAAAGAAAGTAAAAAAGAAAAGAAAGTATAAAAAATTAACAATACAGTTGTAACTATTTAGAAAACTTATTTTTTTTACAATAAGTTTAAGAAAAGAAGTATTACCTATATATACGTGATATATAACGTAAATTACAATTTACGAATTCTGGTAAGCTTTTCTCAAAAACCTGACTAATAGAAAATAAGCCAAATCAAAAACCAAAATTATCTAATTTCATCTTTGCCGGAACTTAAGTCACATCCCTACCCTAAGTCACCGGATCTAAGTAACCAAGTATGTCCCAAGTCCCAACTTAGTTAACATAAGTTAAAAACTCTGGAACTCCAAAGTATGTGTGTGAGGATTTTACGCGCAGTACTTTTTACATGAATACAGCTTGCCCTTATTTAAGAGATTGGAAATTGTAAAACATTTTTGAAAGGTAAATGATTTATTTATTTGAAACTGATAAGAGAGAGGACTTCCAGTAATTGTGACAGAAAATATATGTATGTAGATTTGCTTAAGTTAATATTTGATCTACGTAAATAATAAAGTAAATAATGATAAAAACTGGGATTTTTCACCTTTTCGTTTTTATTATCTTCAAATGTAATTCAAAGGGGGACTCATAAAATTTTAAAATACAAGTAGACTTGTTATAAAACTACAGAATCTGTCGCCAAGGGTTTGGGGATGGCTACAAAAACAATAAACTCCCATAAATCAGGGAGGGGGGAGTTAATAAACCGACTTCCGCTTCCAGTTTACTTTGCCCCACTTGTGAGCTGCATTTTGTTAGTTTTCCCCATTTTATACCAACTGGAAAACATTTAAAACCTACCTTGAATAAGTGGTGGAATATTTTAATAGGTTTTACGAACTTTAAATAATGTGACTCAATTTTCTCAACGCTACCTAGTCACATTGAGCTAAATTTACCTAGTCACAAAATAATAATTATATAATATGATGTGGTTATACTAAACTATTGAGAGAGACTCTAAAGGTACTAAAAATAATTTAGAGTTGGGATTATTTTATGATTGTTTGTGTACAGATGCATTTTTAAGCCTAATTTTTTCTTCTTATTTTGTAGCTATATTAATACGCATTTTCTTGACTCTTTTTTTATAATAGGAAACAAACTTGTAGATGTAGATAAAGATTAAAGTAATTTGTAGCTCACAGGGGCTTTGATTTATCTACTGGAGTCTCTTACTAATTATTGGACTGATAATAATCTATGAAGGAGGGGAAAATGTTTGTGGTTGAATTAGTGTTATTTTCCATTTGCCTAATGTACATAAATTTAAATGGATTTCCCAGAAATGTATGTAGCTTTTGGATATTTAGGTCCTTCTTCTCATGACTGTTATACAAAATTTGTTTTAGTAAATGTGCGATTTCAGATACACATATACTAGATTGCATATACGTAAAATTGAATATAAGTACTATTATTTACATAAGCCAAATAATCTATTGTCAAATTGCATAGAGCAAAACTTGTAAGCCTGCTCTAAATCCTTAAACATTTCGTCTACCTGACTCCGCCTTAAAACTAAGAAACCTCACATAGCCTAAGTGCGGTTACAACGTTTTTCCACGAGAGCTAATTTAGAAAAGCCAGGGAGCTCGAAAAAATGCGCTTCTAACGCAAAAGCAGGAAAATTGTCGAGTATTATCCTTGCAGCGAGAGTTTTAGTCTAAGAGCAAGGTTAGGTTTTAAGAAGATTTTGAGCATCCTAGGTTTTTGAGCGTTTTTCCCGGAGGCACTCTTGCGGAGCGCATTTCCTTGGACGAGGATCTTGAGATCGCAGCCACACGCTCGCTGCGAGTGGACTCGGGGTCGGAATTGTTTTAAGACGTGCCAAGTAATCTGATTGCTGGAAATAGCAAGAGTTTTAAGGAATTTCTTATTATTTGTTAGACAAAAAAAGATGTTTTTTTTTTATAAATGAACACTTAATCTTGCGGTTTTACTATCCGGCAACAAATATAACTGATTTCAATAAGATTACTTATAGGATTGTAAGTTTCAATAATTTGATAACTATCACTCGTAGATCTCTCATAAGGTAAGAAAAAATATTTTAATGTTGCATTCGGAAAGTTCCAAACGAATTTTACCTGTAACATTTTTGACAAAAATCGAAATCCTGAATATTTTCACCCTTTCCGGAACCCATAAACCAGAGCGTGTAAAAATCGCAACCCCATACCAAAATCCATACAATATTCAAGACATCTTATTATGCAATGGTAGCGTTAGACGAAAAATCAATATGCCTTTGTGTTACCAAAGATTTCTGTACCTTCGTCATAAATATTTAAAACGACTTGTCCTGTTTCATGGGAAAATGGATATTTTTTCGAATATGTTCGACGGTGTTATGGGATTAGAAGCTTGGAAGTTGGTCATGGGGAAAGTTGGATTTTATTTGGAAATCGGATCAGGTTTTCAAGTTGGTTGCTGCGGAAAATTTACTATTGCTGAAATTATTTGAGTTGCTAATAGGTATAAAGCCAATGGGTTCATAATAAGTACCCAAAAAGTTCAGTAATATATTATTTTAAAACATAAAGTAGAAACAGTAATATTTGTTCACCAAAAAACATAATATTCTACAAAAAAAAACCATGATACACTTTATAAAAAGAAAGAAACAACACTGAACATCCAGGGCCCATTCATACTCTCTTCCACTCAATTAAAATCAAAAAGTAAATCTTTGCAGAACCTTAGCAAAATTGCGAACTATTCACGATACGCGCTCCGAAAATATTTCCCATCGTATCACAAAAACTGCAAACTTGGAACTCTGCCCTGGGGGTTAGCACACGCATATTAGGTGATTCACATCCAATATCTAAGTTCGATTCAGATATTTAAGATAATAATTAATGAAATGAATCTCAACTTACTATAAATCTTACAGGTAGAATATTGGTCATCTCCTCGGGGTTGGTTATACCGACATCATTATATTGGGAACATGGCAACACTGTACTGCAATTCGTGGTATTTTTATTTTTCATTTTAGTTTGCATTATTTTAATTTTTATTGGGACGATTATCATCTATTCATTATTTTTACCGTCACTTTACTAGTATAATCGATTGAAAATTATAGTAATTCACAGTGATAGTTCTAGCGCCTCTGTAAAGAGTGTATAAATGAACTCAGAGAGACAAGTACTAAATCTGCTTGACTCAGAAAATGCTTGTATTTCAAGTCGCACTGCACGGGACGCTGCGTTTTGTATCAAATTATAGTTTTAATCTAGCGGGAGAGTACTGGATGGGTTTTGTTAATACGCATTGTGTAATAAGTTAACTGGGTCTTTATAAAAATGTAGCTTTTTACAATACTTTAGCATAAAATTTTACAAATAAAATATGCAAGTGGACAGCTAAACATCGTGAATTCACGTTTAATGAATGATTAACAAAACACCAGGTAGAAAATAATCCTAAGGTTTTTTTTTATAAAAATGCAACTTTTTTTTGTATAACGTAATAAGATCACACGAAGAACGTAGAAGATTTTTTATTTTTATTTTTAGAAGACATATGAAACTGTAAGTAATAATTTAGTTGTTATAAAGCATCACACTTGCCCATTCGAGCTGCAGTGACATTTGAACTTGACCTCGCAAGGTCACGGGATCAAATGAGGTACTTAATTCAGTGAGTCCACGAGGGAAATCAGCCGCTTGGAGTGAAGTGACGCGAATTTATAGCACTTCGGCGGAAATACGAGATTTGCCGATCGAGGGCTGAGTCGAGCTGAGGTTAAGGATAAGTGGTGGTAAATATTATAAACTTGTGATCTATTGATTCTATGTATAATACCAACACAACTTGATTTAATGATTAGTCATGTAAATTAAAATATTACATGATCTTGAAGATTTTTGACAAGATAAAATTACTACGAGCGACACAGCAATGTGCTTAATTTCGTAAGAGTCATATTTTTGTGAATTTTTACCGCTCCTAAAAGTACATCACATATATAAGGAATCATCGGAAAAAAAAAATATGTGAATGAAAATTGTATGTAAATATATAAATAACGATTAGGGAAGTTACTGAAAGCTTATTCAGAGTTCCTGCCCATTAAATATTAAATAAAAAGCCTTCAAATAAAATTTGCTAATAAAAATTACGCATTTCTTAAAAACAATAAAAACGAGTACTGCGCACTCAGCTCTAATCAGCGTTGCTAAATGTTAGCTCAAGTCTCTACAACTTAATTACAAAGTTGAAACGTTAGCAAACTCAGACGAGCTCAACTTTTGGGGACGCATACGATGGATCGACGGTTTTGTATTGACGACACGATATTTTAATGCACGATAAATCTTTTATAAGGCAACATAGTCAATGGAACCTACTATTTTGTGAATTATATTTGCATCAAAGTAAAATGACAACTTTGAGCTTTATCTAAAGAGTACCAAAACTTTCGTCATTATAAACATAAGAAAGATTCTTTTGGTAGTTTTGCTATTCGTCAAAATATTTAATGAGCTGAATAATTTTCACCTCCATGATAATATAATTATTTATCGTGTCTTATAAACACATCGGCGGGTCCCATCTCTTCTATTTACTTAACACTCTGTTTTCATTCGCTACTTCAGTCGCGATGTAAGAATATTGCAATCTTCGCAGTTATTGCAAATACATGTGAAATGAGTAAAGCACTCATCATTTATTTACATTGTGAAAAATGTTTTGTTATTATCTTAGTTATTTCTTTGATTGCTATAAAGTTGAGTACTACAATAATCTGCTAGTAAATCTATACTAATATTATAAAGCTGAAGAGTTTGTTTGTTTGTTTGAACGCGCTAATCTCAGGAACTACTGGTGCGAATTGAAAAATTATTTTTGTGTTGGATAGACCATTTATCGAGGAAGGCTTTAGGCTATATAACATCACGCTGCAACTAATATGAGCGAAGAAACAATGGAAAATGTGAAAAAAACGGGGAAAATTATTCATCTTTAAGGGCTTTCGTTGCGTGTGCTGCGAAAACGGTTCAATATATCAAAAAAATACGTATGAAAGAATTATTCCTTTTAAAATAATCTAACAAAATGTCTGCAACAGTATATGTCTATCTTTTAAGGTTAACTCACTAGAACCGTTTTTATGGTAATAACTATTCCACGCGGACGTAGTCGCGCGCACCAGCTAGTATCTAATAAATATAAGGCAAGATCTTTATTAGGTAATTTCCTTGTTGAGATTTACACATTTGATACCTAGATTTGCAATACGAGAAAATCAACAGATTATTCCCACAGCATGAGCGTTCATTTAATCTACATAATATTATATCAACTTAGATCAGATTAGGTTAACTTTTAATGTGATATTTGATTTTGTAGATACAAATCTTATAGCAATAGGATAGTTACTTGAAAACACATCGGTTGGTTGAGCTATGTGCCGAATCACTTTTTCATATTAAGTTAAGTTAATAAATAAAATGATATAAAAGTGGCCATTTCTATGGTAATATTGTAAAGAAATGCCATAAAATACATATAACCCCTCTTCCTGGCCTAGCCCAGTCATTAAGCCCCCGTGTGTTTGCGGTAGGCCATCTTGTGCGGCGGAACCGGACGCAGACATGTTGGTCACGTGACCAGGAGTGACACACTGAATGACAAATTTATGGTGAGAGTGACGAGGTGGCGAGTTTTTCGACATATGGTAAAGATTTAGATGGTGGGTGAATGGGAAGTGTGAATGAGTGATGTGGTATTGTGTTTTTTTTGTACTCGTACAAGAAGTAATACCTTCATATGTATAAAACATATTATTTGGGATATAGAGAGAGCCCAAATAATTAAAATTTAAGATATAATATTTTATTTAGTACCAAAAACCAGAGGCGTTTTTGACTAAACAATTTTTCTATTTACATAAATTCATCAGTTACTTGAGTTGTGAATTATGAATATCACTACAATATAATAAAATGTCAAAAGATTTTCTTAGACAGTACAGCATTAGAGGCCTACTCTTTCTTAAACACTTCTTACCAGGATATATTGAACCATTTCCAATTCCTAATTCAATATCGAACCTATTCAATAACATTAAGCCATATTCACACTATCTCCTCACACCACCTGGCAAGATCACCTCAATAAAGCCAGCTACACACTCTAATAAAGCTGGCTACACACGCCCGTTATTAATGAATTCATTACTTGTGACGCGTGTAATGTCACTTTGGCATTCGATTAATATAAATTAATTACGTACATCTGTATGTATGTGGTGTGACGAATTAGGCTCTGTTGATTGAATGATTTCGATATACATATGTAGTTGTAGGTACGAGTAGGTAACTAGTGAGGCGTTCAGGGCAATTTACATTGTAGATGTTGATTTGTGATTTTATTAGCGGCTAAGACGTCTGATGTTGGGTGAGTGGGGTGTGGGTAATCTTAGTGTTTCGATGACATGTAGGACTTTGTCAGTAAAGGACTTATTGTTATTGTAAATCCCTTTGGTTTGGTCTAAATGTGTGTGTTAATAATATGTAAGTTGCTATGGTGACGAATCTTGATAATGAGTAAAATTATAGACTTGTAGACTTGAATCTTGACGAAATTTCAGTTTTCTCAGTACGAGCGTTACAGACAAATTTTGGTAATGAAGTGGTTTTACAATAGAAAACAATCTTAATTTGAAATTTAAAGTTTTCAAAAACAATTATTTTTAAATTTTTACGTATTATATTTGAGTAGGTATGTTAAATTTATTTACTTTAGTCAGTATTCCACACTGGGATTAATCGGTGTTATATTGTAAAGTACTATTCTGTTGATAAAAACATGTAAAATTTTTATATACAAACTGCACTACTGGTGTATAAGTCTATTTATACAAATTCTTAACCTCGGTCTCGTAAAACGTAAGATTGAATTAAATAACCATAAAAGCACACAATTCATTACGTGCGATTTTATTACAAATTACTCTTTATTAAATGTTTTAATTTCATTTATTTTATGGTAAATAGTTACGTAAAATTACAAAACCAACTAGCCCCTATCTATCAATTGCCAAAACCCGAACCACAGCACTTTCGGTCCCAACTTACAAAACAGTCAAACTTTCCCTCCAAAAGCAAAACCGAACAGATTATTGAATCGCAGAAGTGTGCGTCACGTCTCGCGGTACGTTAATATGTCGCACGTGTGTAGCGTGCCTAATGCCGGTTATAAAACGTGCGACATGCGACTTTACGCCGATTTTGATTGCCCCGACGTGGCCGACGGGGAAACCAGTAGTCTGGCCTGTAATAGAGTTTATCCGGCTACTGACTAACATTATTAATGGCATTTGGTTTAGGACGCTAGTTTTACCGTTCAGTATTTGTGCTTTTTGTAAAACTGCTAGCTGAAAATTGAATCAAAAGAAGTAAGGTCCAAGATTTTTATTTATAAAAAGCTAGATTATTTATTTCATTTTATTACTTCTGCCATATCTTGGAAACTGCAGCAAGGTATCATTAAGAAACTGTGAAATAATTATACATAATCTTGAACATATGTAATCAAAATTTGGTTGAAAATCTTTCTATCGCTACCAAAAATACCCAAATATATTCAAAAGCAAATTGAGACGTGACTTCATCGTTTAAAAATCGAACACGCCGCCATGACACTTTATGATTTACGAGCGTCGATAGTGGCATATCGCGGCCATCTTGGATATTCGACGTTACGTTTAAATGATGGTCCTTCGAGCTGGATTTACGGTGAATGTGATTTTTCGGAAATGAACAATTTTTGTAACGAGCGAATAAAAGTTGTTTGTTATTTTAACTTGCTATGTTTCTAGAACCAAAAGAATATATGCAGGATACACTATTATTTGATATGTGATAATTTTAATTATTGACCGGGATTTCACACTGATGGGTGCTATACCTACTGTTTTATGATTCTAATAAATTTGGCACTGAATATCATCAGATTTAAGATTCAGGTATTTATTTGTTTATTTTAGTAGTTTTAGTTTTCTTTATTTTATAGTAAAGATGTCTAACAATCTGCTTCATCTGTATTCAAAATGTAGGCTTTAAAACTAAGCTATATAATACGTACCTATATACAGAAATGCAAACTAATACTATCTGAATATTGCAAAACTGAAAATATTTAAACATACATGTACAACGAAAGTACCGTAAAGAGAGCTATAAAGTTCCGAATCGACTGTATCGTATCGTATCTCCGAAATTCCGCTGAGAACAATGCTCTACAATACATAACATTTTGCGATAACTTTTCTCTACTTACATTTTGGAGTTTTAAAATTCAGCGCGATATTGCCTTTGAGTGAAAGTTGGATAAGAATTTGGTAGCGAATTTTCGCGAAATGTGTTCAAAAAACATACATACTTTTATGGTTAAAACTACCTTTTTTAATACTAACTATTTAACTAACTGTTTTGTTCTTTGGTTTACAAGAAATAATTGTAGCAAACTTGTCTATATTTTGTGACTAGCTGTGCCAGCGAGTTCGTCCGCGTGGAATAGTTATTTTGGGTATCATATTTATTTTTGCAAACAACCACTTCAGCTTTATAAATTATAGCTGTTATCCACGACTTAAACCGTTTTCGCAGCGCACGCAACGGATGAATAAATCAAATATGAATAATTTTCCCCGTTTTTTTCACAATTTTCATTGTTTCTTCGCTCCTAATAGTTGCAGGGTGATGTTATATAGCCTAAAACCTTCCTCGATAAATGGTCTATTCAACACAAAAATATTTTTTCAATTCGCACCAGTAGTTCCTGAGATTAGCGCGTTCAAACAAACAAACAAACTTTCAGCTTTATAATATTAGTATAGATAAATCATTAGTATATATATTATATACATATAACAAAATACTGACGTTTTTTTCCAAACTTTCAATAATTCACAAACTGCTTACATATACTACAAAATTCTGGACCTTATTAACAATTTAATTTTAATTAAAACGTAATTGAATACTATCAAAGTTCGTAGAAGCAGTCTGATATCAGATCGAAAAGTAGATATTCGAAGAGTTGTTGGCACTTGGGCGCCGGCCTTGGACCAGATCTGATATTACACAGCAAAAATATTAATAACATCTTATGAAATATTGTCAAGACTTGACAACAGATACCTATCTTGTTCTATGTAAATATAAAATAGCTTTTTGAGAGCAATTTGTATTTAATCTTGGCAATATTTTAATAAAATTTAGTTATTTGGAAATATTGCTGGTTGTGTCTTTTTGAGAATAAGCATGTGTTAAAATTATTTAACCTTCATGAATATTGTTTTTAAGTTTTTAACAAGAAAAACATGCGAGAATGATTTACTTTAAGGTAGAGAGATTTCCCCATTCCATTTATAAAGTTAAGTTTGTATGCAATTTGCGTTTTATTTCTATTATACATCAGCAGTTACGTTAGTCTTCCTAACTTTATTTCACAAAGCTCTAATCTCCCAAAGACGTTGACTATGTTTCTCAAACGAAACAATACTCTTGTAAGGTACGTTAACACCCTAACAAATCAAGTCTTTCCACGCCAAATTAATTCCTCCCCGTTTCAAACCTAATAAAGATCAGTCTAACTAAGAATTGCGAATTCTTGGAGTATTTCGAAATCTCAATGAAATTAGCAACAAAATAAAGGGCGGAGGGATTTATAATTGGGGTTGATTTTTGACGTGACGACGCGCCGAGGGGTCGCCGTGACCTTGAGAGGTTTGTAAATGTTTGCGAGTTGACTTCAGTTGTGACAAACCCAAGTAAACATGAAAAATAAACACCTGCTTGTAATTTGCTTGTTACGTAACGCTTGTACGGAACGCTTGTTCGAATCTTTTTGTATTATTGGGAGCAATGGGAAGTTGAGAGACGATTTTGCAACGACGCATAAATGCTTAAATATTAGGATTCTTAAATCATTATTATAGCATTAAACTAAGTAATCTACTTATGTAAGTATAAATGTAATCACTTAAATTGTACCGAATTTTAAGGTAAAAAGTATCTTCTCTCTTGTTCTAAGTTCTCTGTGTTTTGGGTTATCAGTGCATTCTAATATCTTCATTAGTTATTATATGCATTCCGTGGTATTATCAACGGCCAACGACATAATACGCCAAAATCCAGCCCCAACATTCCCGCATACCTAATTTGGCATGTGTCAGTGGTGTATCAAAAAAGGGCAATCGTCAGCATCTGCCCACTGATTCGAACCGGGCGCAGTCACTCGGAAACCGGCGACGTTTTTCACACCTGATACACCACATTCAACTTTGAATTTACCAATATAACAGATAAATCAACCCTAAGGACGTAGACCAAGTGAAGTTCAGTAGACAAAGTTGGGGGGTACCTACATTTCTTTTTTTTTAAATATAATGTACCTAATAGAACAGAAGCTACAGGCCTTTGAAAAATTAAAAAAACCTAAAGACCGAAAGAGTCACCAAAATGTATGAAACATATATAAATGTTTGTAATGTATGTAATAAAGTTATACCTACTATCAGCATTACTTCTTAAAAAAGGTAAATTTAACATGGACTTGCGTTTTATCAGACTGCAATATAAAAAGGTCGCGCCTTGGTAGCCATTACAGAGACCTATGATAATACATATCTAGGTATATCAGAGGTCATGTTATCTAAAATTCATTTTACACACACTAATAGTTATTATAACAAGTAATGCTTTACTCAGGGACAAAATATATTTATTTGGAATTAGTGTTGTAACTCTTCTTACTACTATAATAGAAACTATGTCAAAACAAAATTCACTTCTAATTCCGGCTGTTGTCAGGGTGGCCATGGTGACGGATGATTTATCTCTCCATGTCACATCTTTATTGTTCTGCGTGTGTCGGACGGGATTTAATATTGGGGAATATTTGTTTGGTCAGCTATATAATATGGATACAAGAAGTCTATAATCAAAGTAAAAAAATCAATTTTGTACCAATAAATTTACATTGAAACTTTACAAGAGGCAAGTGCGTGAGAAATTTTAACTGAACATAATACTTCTGACCGCCAACGAAGTCACGGGCACCCATTAGTAGTTTACAGAACGGTATCTGGTCGATTTGAAGCCAGATTATAAATGTATGTGTTGAGACCGTTTAAAGAAGTTATTCTTTAACTATAGTTCTTGCAAACAAAGTTTCCTAGGTATTACAAAATCTTAAACAGTTCTAAGATGTTGCTTCACGTCCTATATTATTGCTGCCTGGTTAATACATATCCTTTCGTATATCCCCCAATTGTTGGCACACTGTGTCTTGAGATGGGTCGCCTTTTGTTTAGGATTTAAATGCGGGAGTTGCATTACTGCGCGTAATTAGTCTGTGTCGTCATATTCTGCTTTCAGATTCAAGGAATTTTGATATGGGATTTTCTAGATTAATAAATCACAGATTGAGGGAGAATGTTGGCTTAAATAATGACGTGATTAGAAATTGTTTACATTGCAGTTATGTAAAAGGGTTTAATACATATTTATCTTAATACCTAGTGATCTGATTTAATGTAATGAATTTATTTTTGGTACAGGTTTTTTTTTCTGGAAGGAAAAACAGTTGGTTTTCAAGATGTTATTTACTCGTATAATAGCATTATCATTATAATAGATACCTACTCGGTTTTCATCACCATATGATGAGGGTTTCTTTCTTTGTATATTGTCTTAATACACCATCCCCAGCAAGAACAAAGATTTGTACACAGAATATAACAATGAAAACGTTGGCAAAACCAACCTCCACACACAACAAAACCCTTTAAAAATCAAATCAATCAACGCACGTCGGCGGCGGGACAGCGAAAGAGGTTAAATACCAAACATTATTGGCAAAAGGAACACGTCCAGGGGAAATCCTCTTTTTGGGAGAAAACTGGAAAAAAACTCGCCACTTGATGGATTGCTGCTTCCTTATTAGTGCTGGTTTGCTGAGCCCACAGATTATACAAAAAGATACTGTTATTTTAAAGATAAAAATATTTGACTTGTCCAAAAAATAATAATGAAAGAGACTACTTCGACCTCGATTTAAAAAAATCATAAATCGTTTGACAGTGTAGGGGTAAAGATTAATTCTTAATTATTTTACACGAGATGTTTAGAATCAAGATCATCAACAATATTACTATTACCTACAAAAACCAGTAGAATCAATCAATAGATTAGAATATGAGAGAGCTCACTGAGCACTTATTACAATATCTAATAGTGCTAATCTTTGCCTGTGCCTTAGTTAGAAAACGTTCAATTTTACTTTTAAACAGTTTTGCTTCTTTCGCTCTCTGTTTTTGGACGTTAATGAGGGACTGAAAGTGACTGAGTTTCTTTTAATTTTAATTCTGTTAATGAAAATTAAATGGTTTTTGCGAGTCCGAGTAGGAGAATTTTTCAATTTTTCTTTTGAATACAAAACGAACTAGAACGTTATAGATAACGTTAGAAGTACTAAGTTACTTACCTTCTTAGAAGAAGGTAAGAGCAGTTTGGCTGCATTTTTTAAACTTATCGACTAGTAGTGAGTTACTTCTATAAAAGCTTAATAAGCTTACGTTTAACTAATACCTCATGATTTTCTAAGAGAATCTGACTACTTACTGACGGAAGTGGTGTTAGGTACTAGCACTACTGGCCTTTTATAAAAAATAGAAAGGTCCCAACTATAGACTTACTTTGGTCCATGAACAATCAATTCAGAAAATCTATTAATAATTTAAAAAAATCACGGTGTTGACAATCCACAACCATTTTATAAGAAAAATCGTGTTAAAAATTCGTGTTCAAAAAACTTCCCTTAAGTTTTTGCATCGCTAATTCCGAAAGTGTCTAAGTGCGGGGAGATAGGGTTGAAGACAGATCCTCCGCTGGTTATAAATGATACAGAACCCTCGACGAGACCCTTGTTTCAGCTAGGGTCTCGGTAAACTAAGTTTTTCGTTCGATCGCGCGTGAATTTTATTTTTTAGACGAAAGCTTGCCGAGTTTTGAAAAAGTGTAAGGAAGAAAAAAATGTCTTAGTTTCAAGAATTCTTCTTGAAACTAAGAAATTTTTTTCATCCTGTGACTGATTTTATTCAAAATCTGTAGAAATCATTTTAAGTTTGTTATGTAAAACAACAAGTATTTTGTTTCATGCTTTGTTTTGCGTCCATAGTTTTGGTGAATTTATGAATATTTTAATCAGAAGAGCATCTGAATGTCAAAACAATTAATCTACAAGTGACCGACTCAAGTATAATATTCTGAAACAAATATCACATACGACCTACGTCAAACAAATACTTATAAAATGCAACTAAAAATATTTTACTCAACAAAGGGCCAACTACCGAAAATGACACACATTCCGATAAAGAAAACCGAAAATGGATGATAAAAACGTTGCGTCGCGTGGCATGGCATCACATGTACCTATTGAACCGACGTTAGATCGAACAGACGCCTTATTGTGCGAAAACTACAATACAGACATACAATACGCATCCCGCGATATAGTGCGATGTTTTATTGTCAAAGTGGCGTCATAGGGCAGTATGCTGATAAGTCCGCGCAGGAATGGCTGACGGAGTGTTTTTTAAGGATTTTTTATCATTCGATCACCTAAACAAGACGAACCGCACAAGCGACACAGGAGTCGCAAGAAAACTTCAGCATGCTTATTGCTTACTTCTAAACAGTTATCTGTTAAGGACTCAGTACTCGTATATCGAACGAGGCTTCCAGAATATAGTGATTAGGTCTTAAAGGTACAAAATACAGGTAATAAGGAGTGTTTGATTTATAATGTTGCCTCTGATACCATTCTAGCCCGCGGCTAGTCGCGTCGCGTCGCGTAGCGTCAAGCGGTGTGTCGCAGCTGTCACGGCGCGACAAAGCGCCGCGGGCACCGCACACTACAGGATTTAGAATTCGGTGTAAAAATACCAGTGCATTTATTCCATTGCAAAAATGGATAGCGTAAATAGTTTGCTCCATTTCGGCGTACGACAGCTTTTGTGTTATTTTGTTTTACCAACAAAAGATTGCTAACGGATGATGCTATGTTAAAAAATGATGACAATACATAATATTTTCAATGTTTAATTTACGTTATAAAGGCAATTTTTGTTGTGTGTTTAAATTATTAAGTTGTTGACGCGAGATACGTGATAAAATTAATTACTTTCTGCGAATTTGCTTATGTATGTTATGTGTTTAGGGATGAAAGGGTTTTGTTTCATTTAGGTGTTTGGTATTGATAAACAAGTAAATCTTACACAAAGTATTAGAACGCAAAACATAAAAAAATACGCTGTACCCTGCCTGCCTGTCTGTTACAGTCCCCTTTTAGTTACGACCATAGATTTACGTCCAAAAAGACAAGCCCTGCATCCATCGATCAAAATCCGCAATATCCCAACGTGCATAACTGCATTACTCACCATTTGCCGTCAACGCTCTTACCATAGCAGTAGAAACACCAATAGTTGGTTTTTTTTTTCCAAATATCACAAACTTGCTTTATTTGTAATGTAATGATTACAATAATACTAAGTTATGTATATTTTTGCTATTATATAGAAAAAGATATAAGTCTTAAAAATTTAGTGATATATGAGTGTAATTTTCAAAAGTGTTAATCATTCATATTATTCATATTTTAGTTATCATAATATGAGGCTAGATGGCGCTTTGTGAAATGTCCAGATAAATTAACTAAGTATTTATCTTCATATTTTGAAAAAATAGTACTTGAATAATAAGTTATGTACAAAGTAATGTAACACGCTTATGTCATAAAAATGCATACACAATTCTGCACAAATTGAGGCTACCCTCACGTCCTAAACTATAAATTACGGGTAGTAGCGACCAATCAACGCTACAGTTTTGAATGGAGTCTACGAACATCATCGATTAGCTCACAGATTGGACCTAGTTCATAACTTTTGGCCTAGACTTTAACCTACATTTAGAAACAGCTTTTTGGCGGCATATTTATATCGTTTCTTTGCTGTTATATCCTCAACTGATACCTTGAGGATATGAGGAGATAGAAGTAAAGTAAATATAATACAACAGGACACACAGAAGATCGATCTCAGTGATAACATTGATGATGACTTCTGGCCCCCAGTGTATAAAAGAAAACCAAAAATCTCTATCGGAATATAATTAATTAATTATTATTCTCAGACCTATAAACAAACAACATACTACCTCGAAGACAAACGTTCATAGAGCGACCCTCATTACCTGCAACAAACAAACATTACATTAAATTACTTTAAAAACAACGCAACTTTTCCGTAACCTGAAGCCACGTACAAAAATAGCGAAACAAACAGACCGACTGAATCAGGGGTAAAAGAAAAACGATAAATTTTGTTAAAACGGCAACAAAAACATGGGTTATGGGCGTGTAAAGCTGGCTACAGACGGTGCGACACCTTGACCCGGCTAACGGGAGTAGACAGAGTGACTCGACAAATATACAGAGAAAATATCATCTTACTTCTTCAGTATCTTTCCTAATCTGTTGTGAAAATAGTTTACTACTCACATACTTTGATATGAAAATACCTATGGAATAGGCAGGTTTATTTTATTATTTTGTAATACTGACTTGTTTTTTTTTTGTACTAACCCAATTGGTATTATTAACATAGAAACTATATCTTGCCTGAATTAAGTGAAATTGTGTACCTAAGAGACGCATCTATATTTAATTAGATTTTTATTTGGCAAAAGAACTAACCAAATCAGTATGCTAGTAATTTCATAATATTATTTTTGTAACTTTTAAGGATTATTGAAGATCTAAAATAAAACCAAGCCGTGCATATCTGGCCTTACCACTAATTAACCTTCGTTCCGGAACGCATAAATCGAGAGCAGTACATTCTTCTTCGTTACGTTCCTACTTTCACGATTTTTTACGAATACTCGTACGAAGATTAATATATATTTGTGTGTTAGTGGAAACATGGTATTTCGATACCTGCTATTAGAAATACAAAAT
Source organism: Macaria liturata (assembly GCA_964023185.1). Taxonomy (NCBI): domain Eukaryota; kingdom Metazoa; phylum Arthropoda; class Insecta; order Lepidoptera; family Geometridae; genus Macaria; species Macaria liturata. Next base: position 3,538,448 of record OZ026806.1, on the reverse strand, counting down.
TAGACTAACAAAAAATGGTATCGGTAAGAAAAACTTTCTTTTTCTTTAAGGTAATATTGCTTAGTTTAAAACTTCAGTGGTAAATATCACGTAGGCTGTATTAATACACAGGCCTAATCATATAGGTTAGCATTTTTTTGTTAATGGGGTTTATGACCAAAATTATTTCTTTTTCTTTGCGAACATTGTTTTGAGATACAAATATGTCAATTCTTAAATCACATTAATCTATGTGTCTAAAATACATAAGTGTGTATAAGCCGCTTACATCTAACATAACAAAAATAAATACTCTCCATAACAAGATCATATTGTATTGCATTCTTTTCCTACGTACCTAACACAGGAGGGCTCCAAAATAAATTACCTTCCCCCTACATTTGGACAGATGAAGTAAATTAATACCTACGTATTACGATTGTATCAATATAGAATGCAATGCATTGTCGAATGAGAATACATTTACGAACTAATACCTTCTGATCCTTCGAGCCCGAATAAGAAATTGGATTTTTATTTGATCCCTAATCTCTTTTATTAAAATTAAATACTTACGTCGGGAAATGTGGTGGGTTCTTCCTAAATATTTTTGGTACTAAATTCCACGATCTAGAATAAAAAAAATCTTTTGTTCAAAATGTCTTATTTGAAATAACGATGACAAAATAATAAAAAGAGATTAATAAAATATGGTTTTTGTTTCAAAAGATGGCTACGAGGATAACAGATTTAAATACAACCATTTAAATAAGTACGTTTTTGTCATACTAGATGGTATGTTTCTGAAAACACACCGATTTCTCTATTAAATGGGAGAACATTATCTGTACTGGGTAACTAACAAACACTACCTACTTACCTATATTCTGTGCTAAGAGTTAGTGCTACGTTCCGCAGATATGTCTCAAATATAGAAAGGAGTAAAAAGGAAAATAAATTGAAAATTAAGAACAACTAGATATAACACACAGGTAATAATTTTAACACTTTTTTCCAAAAGTATTATAATATTATATATCGTAACCGTAATAACCGTAAACAATAATAAGAACCGCCACCGCTTGTCATTTTCGGAATTATCATTAGTTTGTTTTTTTTTTTATTATTTTACTTTCTTTTTCTCACATTATTACACTCTAAGATGTCTAATTGGCCTCCTTCCATTCTGTGAGTGTAAGTGAACATGTACCGTGAGTCGGGTTAACTCGGTTAGGGGAATCACCGTCGCGCCCCGCGGGGTAATTCCGTCGCGTCTTGCCTGCGGTTGAGACATTAACTTTACTTAACGAAGACACCTTCTTATGACGGAAAAATTAAGTGACACTTTATAATATAACAAAGTCAAACAAAATTATACAAAACGTTTTAATTCAATAGATAAATTCATAAGAGAGAGATATTTCCATCCTAAGTCATTCATCGTCATGGACGTGTGATAAGTTAAAATGCCATCATATCATTGCATTTATTGCATGATCATTGCGCAATCAATGTTCAGGTTAGATCATCACCACCCGGCACAGGATACGGTTCAACGTTTTATTTTCAGATGAGTCATTTAGTCATCTAGTCTATGCTCCGTGACAATGAAGCAGTATTGTTTGAGTGACGGCCTCATTCCACCGTGACATGCCTTGTGATTGTCTAAGTAAGTTAAAATAATATCTTCATACGGCTGCTTGAGTTTCAGAACGTTTAAATAAGACGTATTTGCAGAGTTGTCCTTCCTTTTGTATTGCATACCTCTGTAACCTTAAATACTGTGGTTAATGTAGTTACTGTGGTATTAGTAGTTTTTTAGATTTTTTGTATTAAATACAATAAAGATCAGACTGATGACTAGACAAAGGAGATTTATACGAACACCTAAAACTCAGGACTAGCCCAGTCTTAATGATGTTGGAAATTTACAAAACATAATAAACAGGATCGCTGCTAACCAAATGCATAGCTTTTAACGAGTAACTTAAGGAGAGCAAAAGACACAAATTAATTTTTGCTATATTTAGAAATACATACATTACATGCATTGCTATCGTCGATTGAAGGCCTGAGAGATAAGAATCCAAACGTAATAGCACTCTGCTGCACTAGAAATACAAAGATAGATCCTATCTGAGTGGCTAGACAACACTAGTGCAACAGACCGGATCATTTATTTCGATTGTACTATGCTTGACACAATTTGGAATGTAATAGTCTAGGAGACGTCTTGGAGACGCCGACCAGTTCAAACTGCGATAAAAACAGAAAGGCTCCCAGTTTATTTGTGATAATGAACCCTTGCCAGCTCTCTGGAAAGGAGACGGTGGAGATATAGAAGTACGGAAGTGATTGGAGAATTTATATTGCTTTTCGCATAAATAGCATATCATAATTTGTTTATCATATTTGGTTTCCAGTGATAGTATATTTATAATTTGAACGGTACACAAACACAGTTAAATTTATAAAATTGTAAACTTAGCAATAATTCATATAGATACAGCTTGATTGATTTACATAAGTCTGTACAACCAAATAATGTTGTTTTGTTGCATCTCTTATCTTTCGTTTCTAATCAAAATCTTTCTTTGATATTTTTTTATACAATTAGGTTTACTCCACATATGTCTGAAAAAAAAAGACTTATCAACTACTTCCCTATCACATCCAGCACTCCCTACCCCTTGTACCCCTCACTCCACGGCAGCACGGAGCAGTTTGATACAATTTATGTGGCGCGATGTGGAGCTAATTGGTGCGCTGTGGAGCAAACACTGCCTTTTCATTGCACTCTTTAAGGATAGCATGACAATGTAAGTAAACTTGGCTAGTGATATTTATATAATTGTATCCTCCAACATCATCATCATAAGCTCATTAGAGACCTCCAAAATGTTACACGTGGAGTGCCGCTAGTCATGTAGAAGTTTCAGAACTCAATCAGTGTTGTTAGGGTCGAGAGATTGTGTAAAATCTATACATTTGTGTATATCTAATAATTTTACTATTCAAGAAACTTTAAAAGCATTATTAAAATATATTTTCTTATTAGTTCAGACATACTTAGAAGCACAGTTTTCGTTTGCCTAAGTGTGCACGCACTGTGTTAGTAGCTTTCATACGAATCTACTTAAAGATTTTGTCACAAATCCTCTCGCACCCTGATCCTAAGCAGAACACCAACTCCCAAACTATATGAACCTCGATTGATCCCAACTATCCATATGCCCAATGGATGTCCAGATCAATACCCCGCTTTTATAAGGGGATGTGGTCCTCTGATTAAATTCTGGCTTATCCCTTGCCCCGCGGAAGATTATTGTCACTCCATTAATCCGCGTGTTTAATTAGATTATCTGTCACAGAATATTTAATAGTCAGTACGTATTGTGCAAAGATCAGAGGAGTTAGTTTCGATGTCGGGATTATGAGAATACGCGTTATTTGGCTCTGAGATTGATAGCTGGAATATTAGTTTATGGGAATTTTGGGTGTTTGTGGGCTTGATGTTGGTTTTTGGATTAGGATTTGTGTTGTGTTAGTTGGTTGTATTGAATTAATTATATATCTATGGTATATCTATGGAAGGCAGAGCTAGGTACACATATTTAATGCTCAGCCATAGTACTGTAATTCCTATTATAATTATACCTATTATTTTAACTTGTTTTGGAAATGAACCAAAATAATTATTCGCATGACGGCCTGATCTGTGATCTAGGTCAAGCGCGAATATTCATATTTGATATTTTGGCCAAAGCGGCCAATGGACGAATATCTAAAGATGTTTCTTCTTTAAACATTATGTAACAAATAAATTTAACCAAGTACTGTTTGATTATTTTAAAATTGCGTACAAACTGGTTTTATTATTAGTTGCAAGCCCGATGACAGGGTACCAAACGCAACAAACAAGCACATGTAGATATCATTAAAATTGTAACATAATAATAAAATAGGGTATTTTTATAATGGGAGTCGAATGAATAGGGCCTATTGTACAACAACAGTTGATGGGCAATTTACAGTATGTACCATAGGGTCAAAACGGACCAGAATGGGGTCCAAAAAGACCCGACGCTTGGGGTCGGCACAGAGTCACAATGTGATCGGTAAATTATAGTCATTCGTCAGTTATTTTTACAAAAGGGCTGACGTAAAAATGATGTATCGGTTGATCCGAATGGTACTAATTTGGAGCTTGAATGCCGTGTAAAAGAATGAAATAAATCCGCAATTTTAAAGCATGAAATTATCGATAAGGTTTGTTTATTCACATCACAAAAAAAATTAAAATCCAAAAAATTTGTGATGTGTTTGTTTCCTGTTCGCTTTCAAACGGCTTGTCTAATTCGGATCAAAATTTATATGGAGATTAATTGACCCTTAAATGTAAAAACATTAGATAATTCAAGTTTTACCGGTACCAATAAGAAGTAAGGTAATAAAATTATAAGGTTATCTTACTAAGTGCTTACAAAGGTCTTACAATTCTTATCCAATTTTTACCATGTTTTCTTCGCATCATGAGAAGACAAGACCAACGTGTACCTTTGTATATGACTCATAAGTACAAGCATGTTGAATATTAAACACAAATATTCTCCATCTCAGCAATTTACTGAGATCGGCACACATTTTTTTCCTTTTGAAATTGGCAAATATGTGCCTATGTTCGGCTATGTTATTAAATTCCTTATTACTTACTATTTAGCTATATTACGGGCGTGTGTGATATAAATATCGTCATATTTTTGACGACCAAATGTAGGAGGATGCCCAGACTTAACTTAGGCTTATTTAAGCCATTTAAGCTTAGGGCAAGACGCCTATTTCAGAAGTACTTATTTAGCTCTTCTAGGTTGCAAGAATATTTTAGGATTAGTTTAATAATAATAACTTCATAAAAGCTGTTGCCATAGAATGAGGTGCGCTACACAGGAAGTAGGTACTTACTTGATTAACCTTAATCATTCTTATTTTTGCTAGAATATTGCGCAAATATTTAAATTCATAGAAAAATATACCTAAGTTTATTTACAATAATAAAACATAAAAACAAGGGAAGAAAAACTAAACATACTACTTCTAACTACTACAAAAAGGGGCACTTAGAAAATCTTTAGAAAAGCCTAAAGATAATTTAAAAATTAAAACCTAATCCGCTAAACCATATCCGGTCACCCATCCAAAAACTTACTGCAACAACTGCTGCTCCAATAATCGCACACTCAGCTGAGCGTCGCTACTGATAGCAGCATCGACCAATCACAGGCCACCTGGCTATCAGCCGGCCTAATTCGCACACGGAGCGGACATCTGCTCAATCATGTACCGCCACCACATTTTGCCATACAGCGACCATTGATTACCTATAGATTCGACATACGAGAATGATCGAAGCGCCAAATAGGCTCTTAAGCGCCATATATATTTCACAAAAACTAACTAAGATCTAATAAGATTTTTTGAAAATTTAGGTGTTTTTTTTATATTCATTTAATAACTAGACTAGTCGTCGCTAGACGTGAAGATCTAGGTGCCTAGGTTTATCTACAGCCACAACCACTCTCCGAGTGACCGACTAAGAAAAAGAACGCTCATTTTTTGTGCGCTGACGAGCAGCGATTGACATTTACAATTTTGAAATCATTTTATTACAAGTTTAAATGTTATACCATGAGTACGGAGACGCGACTTATTGTTGCACCCAGCTTAACATGAGACGGGTCATAATTATGCAAAAATTAAATTGATCACTAAGTATATGTATATTTCGAATCGAATAGAACCGGGATAAGTTTAGTACTAGAAGAGAATCTACGCTTAGCTACGCCATAGCGGGTTGATGTGTCACATTATATCTAAGCGCAGTAATCAATGGCTAACTCCAGAGTTGTCCCTCGTCCCATGCCAAGCCCCATGGAGCGGGATGATGGATCGGGCGGCGTGTCATCGCAGCTACAAATGAGGACCCCATTCAGGCGCCGGTATTGTGCTCGAATCAATTTGGATCAGCCCTAACGCGTGTACATAGTGATGGTGGAGAGATGTGTCGTCGATAGTTTGTTGGGAAGAATATTTTAGTGCGTAAGAGGATTTTCTAGGTTAAATTATTGTTCCCAGCAAGCTTGAAAACAATGACCATTCAATAAAATGAAACACTATGGTTTCATTCATACCTCATTGGTTTCACAAAACAATATATGATTTTGTATAAATAGTACTTAATTTATTAGATTAATATAACCAAACAAAAAATCTAAAATGGATCATAGATAAATATCATATTTTGATAGTTATCAACACATTGCGTCATATCGATAAAACGCAACAGACACACTCCATCACTAGTGACATCTACATCCGACGCCAAGAAAAAATAGTTTTAGGGCTTACCACCCCACTGATAGTAAGCAACAGTATACTTTAACAAAAGTCAACCCTCAAACGCAACTAATTTGAGACGAGCCCAATTTTTACTTTTTTAGGGTGCAAAAAGATTTTTTCCAAGGGTGTTAGGTTCCGATTTAATAGGAACTCTTTTTGTTGATTTTTACCAACGTGTTGGAGATAAAAGGGTGCGAATTTGATGCTGGTTATTTTAAGCTCCTTATTGGAATTAATTAAATCCTTACAGTGCCTATTGTGGTATAACTAACTAGATAATTAAACAAACAAAGGACTGACAGTGCCTTTGTTTGAACCGGTGCTAACATATATTGCTATTATTACAATAATTGTGTATAGTTTAAAAAATCAAAACAATGTTTATATTATGTAGCTTCGCTAACTTAATATTAATTACGTTACCATTTTAAAGTCTCATCAAATTGTCAAAAAACAGATCATTTTAAAAACTCTAGCATACGTTTTATCAACCGATTTCGCTGCCTACATACAAAACATACTTATCATTACAAAACATATCTAGAAGTCACAAATAGAAATAAAACAGCAGCTCTAATATTAAAAGGCCACGAGTAACATAACAACTAGACGACGTAAACCAACAGAACATTAGCATAGGTACTACTGTAGTATTTACTTACTCCCGATGCTCTCGCGAAAGACAACAAACTTACAAAGAATTTGAAGAAACATTTCGTCAACTCCATTAGATTGAATTCAGATACTTAGACGCTGCATTTCAGCTAAATTCGTTTTACATTTACATTCAGGGTTTGTGTTTATTTAATACGTGACTCCGGGCCATTTGAGACGAGAAATAATCTTAATAGAATAAAAAATCACTTTCTGAAAGGTTTTTGTTGAATTTCTTTTGGGTGAAATGCTATGGTGGAGGAAAATTCTCGGAATATTCATACTTACCTACGCTATTCCATTCAAAGCAACTGCTAACATAAGCTTTACCATAACTGTTGTACCTCTGTGAATGATTAGAATTCTATTAAGCAGAATATTTGTCACAATAACATAAAACTGATAAATTTTATTTTAATGATTACTTACTTACTAATGTGGCGCTGCGACCCAAAGTGGATCCTGGCCTCCGCACAAAGAGACGCCACTATTTTTATGATTACGTGTTGAAAATTATACTAGCCATTGACTGTTGCAATATACATTGTTACAGAATACTATATATGAAAAGCGTAACATTGATTCAAGAATTGTAGCATAAAAGTAGTCTTTTATATCGCGAGATAGCTATAGCCTCCCAAATGGCTTCGAGGCAAAAGCTTTTATTCTAAAAATAACAACTTAAGCGAAAATAACAGAGCATTACCTAAGAAAGGGGATCCCCAAAATTTGTAGATTGTACCAACAGAGGTAAGGCACTGGCTGGTTTCCATTGGACGACGTTTATACGTTATTAAAAAAAATATAAACATGTCACGATGTTTTTTTATTCATGACTTTTGAATTTCACATGCAAATTTTCATTGAATTCTATCTACTGGTATGAAATACTTGTTAACTAAATAATCACCTGGGTTTTTTTAATTGTATAAAGTTGGAATTAGTTGTAGTTTGATACATTTCTTTGTAAAAACGTATTTACACAAAGAAACTTCAACTTAATCGAATTAATATTGAGAAAAATTGTAAGAATTAAATAATAGTTTCAAAAATGTATCCTTGCATTATTGATGACTAACGTAGTGCGCTATGCTTCCAATACGTCGTAAGCAACCACTTTTGTTCTACAACTTATAAAAATGCACGAAAACTTTTAAAAATATGTGATAGTTAGTCAGTTCAGTAACACTGTATATGTGAAACAAAAAGTTATTTATAGTAGAAACTCAACATTGACTGCAATAATATTTATCAGCAAATTTGTCTACCGCCACCCCATCGGTCCGTCCACCGGTCTTAGAAAAAACTCGATAACTTAGCAATACTGTCTCGTGTTGTTTAGCTGTAACAACAACGGAGCAGTCGTTGTCAAATTGAAAATCACTAGACACTTTTCCAAAATTACCATCTGCTATGGATATTCGCAAAGAATCCGCCTATTTTTTTAAATTCCCGTGCTACAATGCAACCGTGCACCCCAAACGAGCCCCGAGCAAACATTTGCTAGGCAGACGCATCCGCGGGAGAAAGCTGCTAATATCGTGATGGATCGCACCAACGTAACTTGTGCCTTCACAATGTGGAAACAGTCTTAATTACGCTTTGCTTTATTCAGATGCCTTTAAAAAAGGATGTTATTAATTCGACACGAATTTATGTGATATTGTTAGAATTAGATAAATTTTGAGTAGGTATGTTCGTCTATTCAAGCTTCCAAACTTCCGACAGCAAAATTTAAGTAAGTAATTTAGATTTCGCAAATTCTTACTTGTTACAATATCTTCAGATAAACATTTTATTAACAATTCGTTCAAATTACATGTCATCAATTATCATTATTATTAAATTATAAAATTTGAAATTCGTTCATTATATTATCGATGTACTTATAAGTGGTTGAGCTAAATATTAATTATGTATTCTTCTCGAAAATAAACAACTTTGGTAACGTATATAAAAACAATCTGATACCATATCCATAAATGCATAGGTGCCTACTTTTTTCATTTCACTGTAAAAGAAGAACTTGAACTTTTTTTGCTGTGTCATTATGAGGTCTCGTTTTGAAATGACTAAGTAAGGAGACTTAATTCTTGTATTTCACGATGATATTCCTTTTACACCAAGAATTTTGAAACTCACAACTGTCACTGTCACTACAATAGTGTATAGAAGTATAGGTATTTTACAAAAAAAGCCGTGCATTCGCGGTATAATTTTGCCTCGATTCTAGGTCACAGACATGAGGCCGCTCTGAGCTGAATGTGTCGTTTCAGTGCATTGTCAACGGAAAATGGGACAAAAAGTTCACAGTTCGTATGTCAACGAGGACCAGGTCGGGCTGATTTGAAGAACAATCGGAATCGGGAACACAATGGTGTTATACATTGATTTACATTCATCTGTTTTTATATTCTGGCATGCCAAAAATGCATATCTTGGAATCCCAAGTGGCCGCCGCCCTGTGGGCCGGCCCAGATATCGCTGGAAAGACGTCATGGAAGCGGACCTGCGAGAGCTGCGAGTTGCAAATTGGCTGGAGGTGGCTCAAAACCGGCGAAGATGGCATTCTCTTGTTTCGGAGGCCAAGACTCACTTCGGGTCGCTGCGCCAAAGGAGTAAATAATTAAGTTTTATATTTTACTCCTTAAAACCTCAAGAACTATAAGATAAACAAATGCAACCCTGAGACTGAAAGTTACCAAAAATATTAAAAAAGTTTCAATTACAGATTTAAAATTACAAAAATAGATAGATAGATTAACGCTTTATTAGACACACAAATAAAATAGGAAGAATACCACTAGGATATTTTTTTGCATGCATCATTAATTTAAATATTTTGCTATATGTATTTGCAAAGTGAAGACAACAACGGCATTTTTATATATGTCGCAAACCTTGACGCATGTCCATAAAAGTATTTTTTAATACGGAGGCTAGCGTTTGACTACAGCCTGCCTGGTGTTAAGCACCACTGTAGTCTAACACGTAGTACGCTTACCTAGAAGATACCCATTTTCTCTGCAAAAAAGTATGAGTAAGTAAGTTTAAGTATGTTTTAAAGATATCTATGGATCTATTTCTATGGATTTCTGCCACTATATACTATCATTACCTATAAGCAGGTCATGTATGTAACTTACTATTTATGTATGCGTCCGCACGTACATCACGATTTAACAAGTAAAATTGTACAAGCAGCTGCCCTACTTCACCATAGCATATAGAAGCCGTACAAACAATAACGTAACAAACCGTACTCATCACTAGACGATAACAAAACGAAATCTTATATTTCATTTGTATAACATTTCTAGTAAAAAAAGGGAATTTATGGTAAAATCAATACTTAAGCCACGTCATAAAACTTTGACAAAAATCACCAGCAACACCTGTCGAATTGCCTGATATAATGTGATCTTTTTTAATCCTCTCTCAGACATACATATATCGAAGCATATGACTTTCGTTGCCACTACATCAAGATCAAATCATATCGGGCCTGCGACAGACAGACAAACAGTATCTTGTTTGTCCAGTGTATGTGTATAACCTGACATATTGGAAATGTTACTCCTCGCTGTTATTCCCAATCTAGCATATTGGTTGTGATAACCACATCGAAGTTTGGGATAGGGGATTATTGGAATTGTTACTGAGTATTTTCATTATACAGGAAATTATAGCAACACACACACACGTGTTATCTTACGTTAATTTGTAAAGTGTAAATTACATATTATTATGATCGAAAACGACGATTCTAACTGAAACTCATTACTTTAATATATCAATTTGAGTGACCCTATGCTTATTTATTGCTTATGCCCATTGACTTTACAAAAATGCCATCAAACAAAAAACAATTCTCTTGGACAATAACTTGGCTTACTTTAATAAATTTAAAATAAATAAATAAAGCCATTTATTTCCCAACTTAAGTAACATTCAGGAGTTATTGGTTCTAGGTTAGTAAAGAATTATTAATTAATATTAGATTTCACTTTTTCTTAATGTTTTATTGGGCACCCAAATTTGAGCGTAGGCCTCCTCCATGCGCTGCAAGTGTATTCGGTCGTATGTTTGTCTTGTCCAGGTACTGCCCGCTGCCTCAACAACACCGTCTCGCCACCGTCTTCGCGGTCTTAAGGCCACGATATTTCACCCGAAAACGCTATGCGCTAGGAAAAATGCCTACAGTTGCTTTTTCGCATGCAACTCCACGCCGTATTAACATGAAAGCAAAGGCGAGCATTTTTATTGTCTTAACACTGAATCAAAATAATATAAACTGAAAAAAAATTGCTCTATTTTATATACTTTTATTTTATTTCATTTTTATGAAATGTCGATTTCCCATAGCACCCCGTCTTAATAAATTTAGAAAATAAAAAAGGAATATATCAGACCAAAGAGCATACATTAGGCTTCCATTGAAATTTGAAATCAACAAACCGAAACCATCAGTAAAATTTGCATCAGCGAACCAAAACTCATATCTAAATCGCATCAAAAGCGCCACAATTTAGGCGTTCCATATACATTACAGCTGAATATAGAATATTCGATTCAGCGATTATGAGTGTGTATATGTATGTTTGGATTTCGTTTTCAGTGAGCTGGAGCTATGAAGCTATGAATGGTGCCCTCGGCGTGCTCGGGCCATTACGTGATTGAACTGCGGGGACGTATTACGGGAGGATTCTTGACACTCATTTGTTAAGATTTTAAGTATTTTTTTTTATATGTTGTTTGGTGTTTTTGGAGATTAAAGGTTAGAATATTAAATTATAAAAAAAATAGTTTACAATATAGATCTAGAATGTAAACGAGTATTTAAATTTATTGTTATCGGTGGTTCTTAGTATTTTCGTAATTAATATATAAAGTTAGCTAAGTAAATGTTTTAATCAAAATACTGCTACATAAAAAAAGTTTGTAAATATATGAACAGCAACATTAAGAAACTTAACCCTTAATTTTGACATTTTAACAGGTAGAGGTAGTTAAACCGTGGTTCATCATAAGAAGGAACATAATAACTGAAACTAAACATTTCAATGATAAAATATCAATTCGTCACATCCACCAGTCTCCCAGAATACTGCCCTGGTCGGATATTTTCATTACTTAAATAAATATCCTATTTGACGAGCATCAATCCCGGTGTGATCGGAACGGAGGATTTATTTGTAGCTGAAGATTTCTCCTGACAACTACACTTTGGCAGGTAAACCTACAATTTTCTTTTTATTTTCATAGGGATAAATGATCGTGAATGGAGTTTGGTGTTTTTATTATACAGTGATATTTATTTTTTCATGTTACTGTCAAATGAAATACGTAATGTGATTGATAATGATAGGAAATAGTGATAGTTTCAGGTTTGAATAAAAGTCTATTGATGCTAAGAATTGTCTTGTAGCCGTGTTTGTAGTTTACACTTATACAATTAATATGTACGGTTCAGTAAAATAGCCTTAAAATATCATAGTTTCATATAATAGTGTTAGATCGTATCTTTGGATGGATCAAAAACAAGGATTTGCATTGCAATGTCCAAAGCAAAATAGTGGCAAATCTAGCTAAAAGCCATTTGTAGTAGCAAAAGGTGCCAAACGGAATATGAGGTACACGTTTTAAGCTAACTACAGTTTAATTGGAATGATAAGTTCTTTATAAAGCCGCATTTTTTTACTTTATAGGTAATTTTTGGAATAAATAATTGCATGGAGAAAAAAAAATATACGTCACTTTTTCTTTTTCTAACAAACCGCAAATTGTATAGTAAACAAATCAAATAACCATATTTATTTTTAAAATCCTCCAACAAACAACTTTATACAAAATATTCTTCTACGAAATATCCAGCGGTTGACCTGAAAAGCTGAAACACGTCAATCTTACGACACAAGACGTCGGCGACGTGTCGCGTGGACATTCTATAAATAGACATAGTACATACTACATCACTAACGTAATAATTTACCTACATTTGTTCGACTACGTCATAGTAAAGTTATTGTAAGGTTAAGGGAAGTTTAATACTCTTGGCTACAGAGCTTGGCACTCAAACATAACTAAGTTCGAGTACATATATGTTTAACAAAAAAGTAAGCGCTTCATGTTTTCATACCAGCAATTTACAGCTTTTACGTTTTATTTATATACTCGTTCCTACCAATATGAGTAGCTAATACAAGAAGGCGTAGTATACATTTTTGAAAGTTTTTATTACATATTTTGTACATATTGCCTTATTGTGGCGTACTACAGCTACTCTGACATTTGTGACGATATCACCATTAGCAAAATAAATAAATAAAATAGTAAAAAAACCATTAAGAGAATATCATCGGCTTCCCGATGTCTTCTTATTGTAAGCAAATGACTATAGTGTGACCAGAGTTTTTGATGAGCCGGTGTTGTCAATGTTAATACGGGATAAAGTTCCTTTTAGGGTAATTCAATGTCTAATAAATCTCCAAACCAAACCAAATTTCATCGAACTTGTTTTACCAATTTTCAGCGTTAAAGGTTAAATACTCTCACATAATTTTCTTTTCGCAAAATAATCTCATCTTATTTCCTATCTAATTTGTCACGTACAAAAATAAAAGCAACATTGTCACCCAATTCACCAATCACCACTAAAATTGCGTAGTTTGAGCGAATCATCAATTCAGTTTGCACTAGTGGGTGCGCCCGGTCGGCCTTGAGTCACTGCCAAGCTCTGAATGAAGATGAGATGTCACAGAAGACGTCTATTCCAGAATATTGTAGATATTTTGGTACATTTACTTTTTGTTGCTAGGTTGGACTGATGATGATGAAGTTTGGTGCTGAGATTAGCTTTTGATTTAAGTCTACAAGCAAGTAAATTAAGCCGTATTCGGATTTGTATAGATTGGAATCGAAACAATTGCAGGGAATGAGTATGCGCATATGTCAATTAACTTATAAATTTGGCTTTATTTGCGGTATATGTGAATGTATTTTAAATAATACTTAAGTACAGACTACGAGAGTATGTGGTAGACAGCGGAGCGTATTTAAAGGAGTCCTAAAAAGGAGGCCTATACTTAGCAGATACGGCCAATGAAGATATACATCAAATTGTTTATTATTATTTTATCGTTTAATCCAGTGAAGGCCAGAATTATGAGCCACAAGTATGCCCTCATTAAACCTCAAGGGTGTTCTGAACCTCACTAATTCGGTGGCATTATCCAGTATTTGTATTCCCTTTTTTCCCGGATAAGTCGTAAATTACCGCGATAAATTCCCCGGGACATGGCGGTGCGTTTCCAGGGATTCATTATGCCTATGAAAGTGCCTTTATGTAGGTCAGAGCATGGTAGTAGGTACTAGATTGGATTGGGATTTATTGAAAAATAAATACGTATTACTATGCATTTGTAAGGTCTTATCTTTGAATTTGAATTCAGTATAAAAATTATAATAAAACCTGGATTAGGTAGCTTATGTGTAGATTCAAGCCAATTATTACTACAACCCAATGCACCTCCATAGCAAATTTAATCCAAATAAGTTCAGTGGTTTGAATGTGAAAAAGTAATAAACATACACGCTAATAACACACGAATAGACACACAAAGTTTCGACATGATAATAAGTGTAATGTGGTGTGATAGCTACCTGAAAAGTATAACCTCCTCTCTATCCCCATAGGTAGTAATGTAAGTCATAGTGTTACAGTAGACTGGCAAGCTTTTGTTGTTGTCTGGCTGAAGCCTTAAAAGTGCCCTGAAAAGCTACACCGTTAAGCTTTTCGAATTATACTTACCTACTTAAAATAGAGGCATGAAATGTTGAACATAATTTTATTTATTTAATGATAATTATCTTGAATTAGATATTTATTTCCAAAAATTAACTAATATTTACATAAATTTCACAGGTTGTCTTGAATTTGCATAATATTTTATTGATACATATTTATTTTTATATTTGTATAAGGTGTTGTTTAAATTCTAGGGCATTTGGAAGACTTATACAATTGTACACTATAGATGCTAGACTACAAACTGAAAACATTAGATGATGATGACTATGATGGATACCCATACATACATACTATTTCTTTTAGCTATAGATTTACAAAATATTGCATTTTGTAGTTACATTAAAAATACATAATTATATAGTTTATTGAACATACAAGTCTATCTATTTGTCACTAGATACATACTGGTAGTAATATATATACGCGAGGTATGTAAGTGTAGCAAAAAAAAATACATTCAAACACAAAGAAAAGTTTTAAAAGCGTAAAACTCAAAATAACTCTAATACTAGCTCAATTTCGATACAAATAAAACAACTTATGAAGTTACTTTATAATTTAAGATCCGAAAGAATACGAATACTCAGGAACTTGAAACAATCTAAACGCTTCGCATCCATGTTCAAACTAAAAGATCTCTGCAAAGTAATAAACACGACCATCTTATCTCGCATGAAACCATCCACATTCTGCTATCAATTTCGTATCAAAAAACAACAACACAAACGCCACGTGCAAATGAACGTCGGGTTAAAATCGTAACTGCTACATAAATCAAACGCAGACCTTATGATTCACTACTTAAAACTAACAAGCAAAATACACCTTACATATAAACAAATAGGGGTTAATGTCGCTTGAAGGGATGTGGTGCATTTTACGTTGCATTAATATGAACTTATTAAGATCACTTGCTAGCGTCAAACGTCCAATTGCATGGCGGGAAATGTATGGGTTTCTTGGCTTGCAGTTGTTTTGTGTGATATATTTTGATTTGATCTTGTTTAGAATATAAAAGGAATATTTCAGAGTTGGTTAACAAAATAAGCTTTGAAGTCATGTGTCATAAAATAAATTGCAATTATTGTTATCAAAATAAAAGCAAATTTAAGTAAAAATAATAAGTCTAATATTATATAGTTGTATTTTTATTCTCAATTCATAAAATTGAAAACCAGCTAATTCACAACCGAATGTGTTTGAATAACATATTCATGAAATTAACTCACCTAATTGAACACCAATACACAAACACCACACAAAATCACAACCCTGTTACTAAACTAAACACAAACGTCAAAATCAGCTGTTCCGAGACGTCAGAATTGAATCAGTTCATTCAACTTCTAAAAATACACCATTCATCTAGTTCTAAATTCAAACACTTCTACTACGAGTCATAAAGTGTAAATGTTTAAATCACAGCAGTATACGCATTTCGATTTTTGTAAGGTTTTTCGTCTGAAGGCTCTGTGGGCGTCTGCCGTCCGCCCAGCGTCACGTCTCACGTAAGACTACCGCCCGCCCTACACTGAGGCAATATCGGTCTGTAATCCGCTGAAAATTTTATTCAGGCTTTGGCACTATCTTGAAGTTTTGACTTGCAATGCAGGGGAGGAGCGTTGCCGCGTGCGAGCGACGTGTGCTAGCTGCTTCTGCGAGTAGGTAGGCTAGGATAATGGCACCGAGTTTGTGCTTGGATTGCTTCTCCATGTGACATGTTCTGTTTAATGATTCTAGTGTAAAATAACGAGCAGTCCTGCGAATATTATTTTAGTTTATGTTTCGTACGGCTTTTTGAAGTTTTATGCTGCAAATATACAAAAACAGACGTGATATAATGCAATACACAGTTATTTTTAATGAAAAGTGGAACTACTTACAAAAATATTAGATACATAAGTAAATTAATTTATAATTTTTAAGCAGTTTGTACTGAACTTTGAAAAGCATGTAGTTTAAGTAACATTGTTGAAAATTCCCCAAATTTTCTTACTTAAAAATATAAATCAAAGAGCCCTTATCTGGAGCCCTAGTCCAGAAATACTCGGCTCTATTGTCCAGGCTATCTATGACAAGCTACCCTCATTTCTACTCGCTGCGAGTTGCGTGACAGAGGCGCCCTCTATCCATCACTTAGATAACGCTAGAATAGTGTACATTTGCATACGCCTAGCAACAGAATAGAATAACAATTACAATGGTTTTTAGCATTCATTTGCAGTTTTGTCGCTGGTTTTTCTGACGTGCCGTGATTTGTTGCGCGAAGATTAGCTTCAGTAGATAGATGGCGAATGGAGGCATATAATTGTAAAAAAATGATAAAAAAAGTTATGATTAATTCTTTTAACTGCCACGAAAAAACAACAATGTTTATATAATATTTGATACTTTTAATAAAACTGGAAAACTACTTGAAAATTACACTTGCGATGAAAACAGTAGGTATGATATTATCCTTATTATTATGGATGATGATAATATAATATAATAATAATATATAATAATAATAAAATCCTTTATTTATGTACTACAGAGTGTATACGTACCACTAAAATAACTAAAACATGATGTAGAACTAGTAACTTACAAAGGTACGTTGGTGAGGTAAACAGAGCTCTGCACTAAGTGTCACAGGGACCTTGTGTTGCAGGGCTGCAGTATTTCTCGCCGCGGTAAGCTTTTCTTACAATATTACACCAAGGTTCAATGACATGGTCTAAGTTTAATGTTAATAAAACTGATAAAAAACAATCACGAAGCCCTACATATACTAACAAAAACATAATATTTACAAAATTTTACTTAAACAAACAAACAGTAGGGTATAGAGCTATCTATACAATACATTGACTGGCCTGTTAGCTTAGTTGATAGTGGCTCCGCCTTCTAAGCCAGGGGTTGCGAGTTCGATTCTCGGACAACACAAATAAGTGTGTAAGTTTAATATGTATATATTCATAAAAAAACGTAAGTACCTATTTACTTACACGTAATAAGTAAGTAGGTACATACAAAAATTACTCACAGAGTATAAAGTAAATACAGTGATTACAAAGAACATGCTCTCGCGATTAAATATTTACCTACATTCACGATTGTTCCAACAGAGCTTTCAGCGAGCTTGTGTTCCACTATCGTAATAATGTAACGGAAGTTTTTATCTTGATATGTACGTACAAATTTAAAAAATTGCCGTAAAATTTGCCAAATATGAAAATAAAGTAAAGATAGCACAAACTAGTGATAATCAAACAGTTCAGTCAATAGGAGTCAGAAATTCTTTTAATATATCAACAAAAACGTATATTTGGTATATTTTTGTAAATTTCCAAAAGCCGGTTTATGGTGGAAGTTCCTAAGACCCGCACGAAACGGTACGCTTCTACCTTTATTGTTCGTACCGCAAGGTTGTGGACTCCCTGCCTGACTCTCTGTTCCCCACGCACTACATATAATCCAGCGATCTTCAAAGCGAGAGTGAATCGGTTCTTATCGGGTAAGCACGCTCCATCTACATATAGCCTTTGCTAGCTATCAGGTAAACGATGGCCAAGTGCAAAAAACCGTTCAAGTTAAAAAAAGCCTTAAAACAAACGTTTTGTTTTTTAACGTACAGAAACCGCTCTTCACAGGCTATGCAGGAGTTATAAAAACTCTGTACAAAATTTCCTACTAGAAACCCTTCTATGTTTATTGAGTTTGCAATGTAATTGAAGTCATAATTATAATTTTAATTCTATTAATAATGTATTCATTCTATTATAACCTAATGAAATATTTCAAATTACTAATAATAAATATATATAGGATAGAACATAAACATAAGTATGTAATTATTATAATCGTCATTCTGTATTGTGTTGTTTGGATAGATATACCTACTCTCCTAATAATATTAGTTTCCACGGAAGAACCCTGGCTACTGCAACACAGGGAATCCTACAGCAGTAGTCAGGACACACTATGTAAATATTCTGTGCAGCCTAAATTAAATTGTATTAATGTAAAAAAATGTATTTTTTTAAATGTATTTTTATTGCCATTTTTTTCGAAATTTGGATAAATAAATTAGTTAGTCAATTTTCTTATTATTTTTTTTAACTTTCGAATTTAACCGTAATAGGATGCTTTTAATCTAGCAAAATGTTTGTTTTTAATATCACATAATATTTAGTAGTAATAACCGGCTAGCACTTACGTCAATTATTAGCAGGAACTATAATACAGTGAACACATAATATAATTAAGAGTATCTTCGCTTTAAGTATAATACAATCCTAGTAATGTTTGATTGGTCAATGTGTAATGTAACAGCGAGGTGTTTAACAGCGACTGGATTTACACTGTTTGCCTTACTTCACTACAGAACGGGACAAATTAAATTGTGTGTATGTGTGTATTATATTAAAAGCCGGACAGGTTGTGGTTAATGTTAATTTACTTATTAATAAGGTGAAACTCATACACAAATTATTAAAAAAAATCCTTAGCGTCGAAATCTTATTAACTACCAACACAATATTCTTTAAAAAAAAAACTGCACTTTTTGTTTTATGCTACTCACATTCAAGCGGTCTAACGGAATCGGGTGTTATTTGGTGTGGAGGTAGACTAGGCTCCAGATAAACTGCTAGTTTGAATCCCGGATGTACAACCATCCTTGCTTATAAAGGAAAATGAAAGAGACCATTTACCAGAATTTTCAAATTAGAAAGAAAAGAAAGAAATATCTTTATTGAGACAAATTGACTAACACAAATTAGATGTATAGCAATAAATTTTGAACAAATATAATCAAAACATGTTTTTATTTCATTTTCCATCAACAGTCCTACCAGTGTGCAGCAATGGTATACATATCAACGGTGAACAAAAAGCTAAAAACCCGCATTGGTATCGCCATAAACATTGCAACAGCTGCCATGGATGCGACAAAAACTGTAGCTGTTATGGTGACTATGGTGAAAGTCACACACTATAAGTAATGCATTGGATGTGGTAATCACCTCTGCGCTTATTGTAAGTCTGAAAAAGAATACTTTCTTTTTTTTCGCATATAGTTAATTAATGGGATATTTTTAATGACTTTTATCCAATCCAATTACTTGTACCTAACAGGGAAATAGTTCTGTTTATTGGTACCCTTACCTACTAAGTATCTAATCTATGGAAAAGTAACAAACATTAATGCGGTGCTCAGCGGTGGGAGCTAATAAGTCAGAATATCATATTACTGACATACTCATTATTGTTATTCGAATTTCTTTTAAAGCAAAGTATTTTTTTTATTTTAAATCAACTGTATTGTACAATTTTACATGATGTCTATGAGCCAATGTATAGTGATATTTGTGCAATTTTCTAAATAAACACATTGCCACATCCGAACCAAACAGTGCTCATCCCCTTCCTACTCCAGCTGGTCATTCGATGACCATACTTGCGTTTCTCGTCCGTTGCTATTACCATACCAGACCAACAAGTACTAATTCAATTTACAATGGTACTGCCTTTTTGTACGGGCCGGCGCATGAAAGAAGCTTTTATGGGGGAAATAAATAACTGAGATATGTTAGGATATGCTATAATAAGAGTAGATATTTAAACTTGAAGATATTATCTTTTTGTTTTGTGGAAGTTAGTATACTATGAAAGGCTCTTAATACTATAATGACAAAAATGAAGCCACCTCTGTCAAATTCAATACAAGTTCAAGATGAAAATATTAGTTACAGCTATCAGTGGCGGTCAGACATCGCACAACGGACCATTGCAATGCCTGTAACTGTTTGACTTCTGTTTTTTTTTTTTATGTTTCTACGAAGCATTATAGAAAGTACTTTATACTAAATGTCTGATTTCGGTTTTAAGGGTTTTTAAGTTGCTCTAAATGGCATATGAAAAGGTACATTATAAACAATTTCACAAATAAAATAAATAAATAAAAGGTTGAATGACATCACTAGAGACAAGAACGCTGGCTGGTTCCTTTCGCCATAGACTAAGGTATACTTAGTCTATGCTTGCGCAAAGGATTTCTATAGCAATCCAGCGTGGGAATGCAGCCAGCGTTCTTGGCTTCATACCACATATGGATGTTTTAAATTTAGGTTATATGTACATAATCTGTTTAGTTTAGTGTATTATATGTATGTGTATATATGTTTTTTTATTACAATACAATTTATATTTACTAAATAACAAGCAAAGATATGACTTTAAAATCTATTGTTAAATGCACTTAAAAGTAAAGTCAAACATGCAAAAGTTAACTTTTACTTATTTTACAAATGGTAGTTCTCTTTTTATAGTCTTAGCTCGTATTTAGCTTCATTCAATGCAAATATGCCGATATGGGGAATGGAGTAATTGACGTAAAGGCTGGCTCTGGTGTACAACCTTTTTAGGACCGAACAATGAGGCTTACTTCTATTTTTAGAATGTATGCGTATAGCTTGTCGTTGTATAGTTACTGAAATTTCTTAGTATATATAGTATATAGTACATGCACCATTATTTTATTAAAGTTGTGAAGAGCTATATAGATTTTAAATCTGTTCCTTACTAAAAAGTTAAGTGATCATAAAGTATACATATTACAGTTTATAAATTATTAATCAAAAATGGGTCACAAATATGCATCCTTCATAGGAACATTAAAATTATTCATGTTTCTTTCCATCATATAACGGCCAACAGCCGTTACTTATTTCATAACTTGGTATGGTCAAAAAAGTAACGTTCGTTCAAAAAGTTACAATCGCGCTTTGGTTCAAAAGCGCATTTAACGTGCACGTCAAAGTTTAATGTAGGCAATTAAAGCTGAGTTTATAAACTTGTAAACTATCAAGTGCATGCAAATCTGAGTAGAAAATCCAAACATTGCGTGTGTCGTAAAAACAGGGTGCATAGTTTTGCCGCGGACAAGAACCCGCTTTAAAGACGTCGTAAATTTGTTCAAATGGACTGTATAATTGTTAAAGGAATATTATTTGCTCGTGTTGTCGTTTTCATTGCTATAAGGAAAGTATTTATCTAGAATAGTAGAGTATACAAGGTTTTTGATCACAAAGTCACTCGTGGATATCGCTTCCAAGATCAAATGGTCAAAAACTTAAAAAGATCTAAAAGATCTTGCAAATGATAGCTAAATAACACAAATAGTGAATCATTACGTAAATTTTCGATATTAGAGTTATCTGGTATCGTATGAAAATCAACGACAATAACGAAAATGAATAAAAAAGCGATAATCAGTCCTGAAAGTGTCTGTATTCCACAATCTAGTATTATGGAATATACACTCTAGAATGTAATTTAGATCAAAATATAAGTAGCAAGTTTTTGTCTAAAATTACCGAATATTTCAAGCAAGTTATTAAATCTTTTGAGCTACATTTATAAATACCTCACACATACTTACAATCTGCCAAAAGATATGAAACAACAGAGGCCTTGAACCACATTTTATTAGAAACCGTTTGTTCAGTAGCGAAGGATCCTTGAGTTTTATGAGCCACTACTGTAGCTGCGTTAATCCTTACTTTACATGTTGTACCAGCCTATACATAATATCACTGTTACAGACACGTTCGTAAGTTTGTTAGTTTGAAATATATGACGTCTTATTTCTTTTAATTTATTATTAAATCAGTACAACAGTACTAAATTCTCGCTGCAAGACAATTTCGTCTGGAAATCTATTATTTCAGAATTTGCATCAGTGATTAACATTTTAATAAAAAATACAAATGATATGGCAAAAGTTAGTTATATACCTATACAATTTGTTCACCATATCATAGTCAAGATTTTGTCCCTTTCTGACGTTTTTACAAATCCAAACTAGTAAACCCAAACTTTAAGGTCAAGAAACTTTATGTCAGATAACATTTCAGTAACATTTTAACTTGAAAATCACTGGTTTAATAAGTTGAGCCCTACAAAGTGCATCCAGCGCACTAAACTAGTATTCTGAAAGCATGTACTAAGAACAACGACCGCCTTAAGTCCCGTCATCTCGCGTTTTATGGCCAATTAAACTTGCAGTTAACAAAGCGCCGTCTGTCTTAATAAAGTCTGTAAAACGAGAAGTGGCGATAACCTACGGTTAAACCTACGGTTAAACTCATGTTTAACAATCGCCTGATATGTTAGTGCGCGGTTTGTCTCTAAGGTTTATCAGAAGGTTTTGTTTTGTTAACTTCGGGTCATAATTTATGCTTTTGTTTAGTCTCGGGAATGTTTTGGTGAGATATATGTATGTATGTAGGTACGTTAATGAGAGTTTCTGGAGTCATGAATACTCTTATCTCTGTGACAAAATATAGACGTGGTTTTACACTAAGCCAGTGAAATTAATTAAGTATAAATGAAATGTAAGTATCACATTAAAATACGCTATATTTGCCTGTCAACTGAGCAGTGGAAACCCTCAAGAACTATTTCTAATCTTACATAATACGTTCTGAAGATGGATGTCATAACATCCGAAACGCGTAAACAACTTACGCGATTTACACGTGAGTGAAAACCGTTTAGTTAATATATTGATAAAATGTCTCACGAAAGTTTTAATATTAAAATTTCTAATCTTATTTCAGTTTTATAAAATTAAAAACAAAAAAACACTGAGATACTACAAAGAGTATAGAAACGTTTTAACAGAATAAAGGGCGTCGGTTTAATCCACGAGTCATTGCAGTAATGACACGGCCGCAGTTCTATTGTCTTGTATTGTAAGGCGTCCTCAGCCAGTCGTCGTCAGTCGTCCGTAGCTAGCGAGGTATGAAGTAAGGATTGAATGAGGTGTGCGAGTGAGGTGCTTTAATTGCATTCCTGCTTTATTTTATTTACAGCTATTAATGTTGTTCTTCCACATCAACACAGAGTTATGATCTAAAGATTGCTGAATTTCATGAGATCGCTTCAATAAGATAACCAATACGATGTTGATAGTGAGGAATTAATCTATTTTATTTTCAAAATTACACAGCCCATAAACAAATTGCTATAGAGAAACGTGTCTTGAAACATAGTGTAAAAACTGTTAAATTTTCGTAATCTGCATGTGAGACAAATATTTTATTTTATGAAATGTACAAAATGATAAAGAAACCGTTTTTTGCGCTATTATTAGTACGAAAGCAAATTCCAGGAAAAATATCAATCAAAGATCAAAATTCGTGATCCCTGTAACAAACTGCTTAATTCTAATGCATCCGCTTTAAATCTACTTACTTAGTCAATTATTTTATTAAACGCGGCCCGAAAATTGAAGGACTAAATAATTAAATAAATAAATATTCCGGGACATTGCACACAGCGCCATCTAGCCCCACACTAAGCAAACGCTTGTATCGTGGGTACTAGATAACGAATATAATACTCATATAGTTTTCTTTTGTAAATACATACATACAAACGACCAGACTCAACACAAGTAATTATTAATTTTTAAAGTACATAAATACTTGTGTCACGCGGGAATCGAACCAAACAAAATCAAACAAATATATAAATATATTAGATACAAACTTCCTTTCCATTAAGTTTGTACGAGTTTTCAAGTTATATATTTGCAACAACAGAACAACATTTGGAAAAGGAAAGCAGAGTTGTCAAAATAAGAAAGCAGATAAGTACTTCGAACATTTTGCGAAACATGTTTCCGTGTATTAATTTACAGAAATTATTTACTGATCATCTTCACAAGAACAGTATAAATAAAAAAATATGAAGTTAGTTGTTCAGATCCTCTTAAAGTTGGTATATACGTATAAGATTTGCGAAATCCAGTGTTGATAGGTTTTAAGCCACCCTTACGTAGCTGACTTAGTTTAACGACCACTTTTATGATAAACTAAAACGCAGGTGTCAATACACATTGGCAATATGGGCTACATTCTTCAAATTAACTAAGATAAGGCCCTGCTCCATCTTAGGCCATAGCCTTTGCTTGCTATCAGGTAAACTATGGCCAAGTGCAACCCCGTAAAAGTTAAAATAAAAAAAAATAAAAAATACATATCACAGAGCTCACCATTTGCGCCAATAATATCTAACTGATACCCATACCATCTTATTCTCTTAGCAAGTTACAATCGAGTGGTAATTTATATCGATATTGATATGCAGCTGGTTCCCGGCTCGATGAAAGGGTCTATAAATCGCCGCCAATTGGTGCGTAGGCGCAGATCTGAGGTCGATCGCACGACCCAGGCCGGTCTGTGGTCAGACCATCGATATGTATGGATTCAGACGTAGAATGCTTAAGTTATTTAGAATAGCAGGGAGCTTTTGTTATCACTTTGTTAGGTATTGTTTATTGGTTTCTATTTCACTATTACTCATTATCGATGACTAATATAAAACATTTTAGGTCGTGAATAACTATCACAGGGCTTTTAAAGTGCACGTTGCGAGTGAGGTTGTTTATGTTTAATCAATTTTATACAAATTTGTAGTATTAAATTATCAATGACACTTAGAACTAAATTGAAATATTAGTTTAGTTTTATGTAGTTTAGTTTTAGTTTTTTAGTTTTTTTTATATTCTTCGATAGTATCGTGTTGTGTGTATATCTTTTTAAAAGAACATAATTGTAATAAAATATCAAAAACCTGATTTGTCTACACGGCGCTACAGATAACAAGGCAAAAGTATTTTAAACAATTCAAAGAATGCATAAATAATTCCAGCGTTTAAAAATAAAGTGCAAAGACAATGCAAAAGGATAAACGCAAAGGAATCGCACAGCACACGCTTTTATTCATTCGTTCAATTAAATGAAAGTACAGACTCTGAACACTGTGATTATTCAAATAGCCGACCACACTGCGATTGTTTCTGTTATTATTTATTTTTTACATAATATACATTATGTATACATACATGAACAAGTTTATTGGCAAAAAGTTTGATAGTTTCAGCTCAATAAAATAATGGTGAATGCAAATTTTTGTCTGGGTTGACATTAAGCCAAATTTTAATATATCGCAGAAGAACTTTATTTACAATAATAAAATATAAAAACAAGGGAAGAAAAACTAAACATACTACTTCTAACTACTACAAATACGGGCACTTAGAAAATCTTTAGAAAAGCCTTAAGAACAGAAGAAGAAGAAGAGAAGAGATAATACATATGTATATATCACCGTTAGATTGTAAAGATCGTTAGATTACAATCTATCTAGCGAGATTGTAAACTATCGATAGATTGTGAACCGTATCATTATGATTGCAATTTGACTCATTATTCTTCGCTATATTGTAATCTACCGAAGTGAAGCCGTCAAATTGTGAACCGGCGTAGGACGGAATGCAACTCGCGCTCTATGTTTAGGTATTGCGAAGTCACTTGTCTGTGACAGGAGGTAAGATTAGGTTCGTTAGGTTGCTTTCTACCACGCACATGCGACGACGAGCGAAGCGAGCAGGAGCCAAGTCCTGTTGTAGTGCAAGTGTTGGACTCGAAGATGATACGGTTCACAATCTATCGATAGTTTACAATCTCGCTAGATAGATTGTAATCTAACGATCTTTACAATCTTACGGTGACATATATAAAACAGCTTGAAAGTAAATATAGTTTTTTTAAATTTATGTTTACTAATATATATTATTTGATCACAGAATATAATAAATAATAAAAAGTTTATATATGATGCAGATAAAACGTTTCTTTACTCGTAAAAATTATAAGAATATATAACCTTTGAATATGGCTTGATATAGTGTATTGTAAACTTTACAAAAGCCACATATGTACACATAACAACATTTAATATTCGACCTAAGATAACAATACTGTTATGAATTCTGTTTGAACATTAACTTCACAATTCTCTCAAATAGTCGTCCAATTAACATCAATTAGCTCATGAATTAACGAAAATTTTATTCCGATTGATCCAATTTACTTAACAAATTGATTTAAAACAATCAAACGTAATTTTCTTCATTTTCAGGTATTAAATTTATTTTTGAGCCAAAATTAAATTTAATATTTAAAGAACTTGCAAAAGTTTTGGTCTTCTATAGTATTCAATTATTATGAGGCACCCTTTGAGAGAGAAAGTGTTACTTAATCACCATTTTTCAAGTTACTTTTTAGCTAAGTTAAATATTTAATCGGTCATTTATCATTTTTCGGCGTAACAGTTTAAGTTTCCGGGAACTACCTAGGTTGTTAATAAGTTTGCTAAAATGTGCCGTGAAATTATTAAGAAAGGTCCAAAGGACGTGCTGAATTCACAAAAAAATGTACTAGGCATTATTTTGGTGTAAGAAATATTTTTGTGTTCTGTGGCATTAATCCTCAGGAAAAAAATGTACATAAGTACCCTACAATTAACTGCACATTTCAAGAAATGTGACATCGTTACTTAAAGAGATAGAGATATTCATTGTTAAATTAAGGATTTTTTTAACAGTGAAACTAGAAAAAGCTATAATAGTTAAGAACTGCAAACCAAAATGAACAGACTCCGATTTCTCATATTAACTTTATTATTACGACAATATTCTCAAAACACTTTTCTTCTCACCGACGCCAAAAGCGATTACATTGACGTATGACATTCAATAATCTATGAATACCCCCCTATGTTGTTCGAACATCGATTGATATCGAGTCGATATGGAATTGATTCGATAACACTAAGTATCGAATCGGAACTTGCACCGTATCTAAAGATCGGATGTAAGGTGACTCTTGATGCACGATTTATTCGTCCACCTCAACCGATGGATAGAATAGTACTGATAAAGTTGTTGTAGTGGGCCATTAAAACAGTAATTATGAGAATTTATGGTTGCTTATGCCTACAATAAGTTATCTGTGATTTTATTTACACGAAACCCAAAATTGTTGTCTGTTACCACTCAGTACATAAATGACAAAAATGTCATGTATTCGTAAGTAACATGGGCGCGTGTATTACTTTATTGCACACAGACAATTTTTAGAGATACTTAAAAGTACCGAAGGTACTTAATATTTCAGTTACATGTTTTAGCGGACATCCCCATACTTACGCTTACTTTGCATAAAAGCTCACAAAATGACTGAGTGGTTTATTCCATAGAATAAAAAATAATAAAGTTTCATAGCCCAACACAGTCCCCTTGTCTCTGATAAGAGATGCATGAACCGACGATAAGATAGCTCTCGCACTCGATCTCGCTTGTTCTAAGATAAGTTTTATTGTCACATCTCTATCAGGCCTGGCCAAGTAATTGATAATATTCATGTTATCGCTTGTTTAGATAAGCAATGTGTTCTCGTAGATAGAAACGTAAATTTAGGTTGTTAGTTGATAAAGTTGATTGAATAGATTGATTCGGCATTGAGCGGTATCTCATGCTGACATAGGTTTTGAATGTGTGTTTGCTTTTTACATGCTAAAATGGCTGAATTAGTTATGATGCATTAATGTAATAGAGACTTCCTGAAAATCCCTCTGGATTTGTGTGTTTCCTCATGACTGAGGGTCGTGACTCCCGCATAGAATTAATTCGTTAGGGGTGTTTTCAGGGGCAGATTTTCAGGCAGGGGCAGACATTGTGTAAGGCGCCCAGGTACTTCACGGAAGACACCAAGTCCTCGGATTGTGTGTTACAAAACAGTGTTTTTTTTCTATAATTCACTTCCTTGAGTTCGTCAATTCTTCAAATTTAAGTTATAGATACAAATAAATGTTAATAAAATGTATCATACATAGTATAATATATAACAATTTTTATCTTATGTTCGTATTCGAAATTTTTAATGACTGTATAGTACGGCCTGTTTCTAAATCACGAAATCAGATTTCAACACTATTTTTTATTATTACTGTTATTATTAAAAATAAACATCACATTGCTTCTGGTATCTCATATAGATAATCAGAAAACAATTACTAGCAAGCAACAAATCAAGCGGGTCGTAAGTAACAGTGAGATATCGTTTCAATTATATTCACATGTCCCGGGGCCGTTTGTTGTACTTGGTGTGTCTCGGGATATGGTTACAATATTGTATGGAGAGAATTAGTATCTTTCACTATTTCTGAAGCTTCATAGGTTTCCATTTATAGCATTACTCTGGACAGTGTTTCCGGATTTTAAGTAATTCTAGTCACAGAAATCCTAAAATGATGTTTATTGTTGGATATAATGTAGGTGTTTGAGATGACATAAAATTTTCCACTACTTTTATTGTAAGTTTTGTATGCTTTTCACAAAAATTATCAAGGATAGCGCTACTACCAATTAATACTCTTCAATTCCCTGCAATAATCATACATAATATGTTGTTAATTTAATGCTTGTTTAGAAAGTTCCACTGAGACATAAAAATATGTAATGAAAATTAATGAAACATGATTCAAATCATACACCGATGCGTATGACATACGACTGCTACATAATTTAAAAAAAGAACATCGATTCGGACGCTTATTGATCACGACAGATGAAGCTACTGTAAGATCAAATCAATACGTCATATCTCCATAAACTTTCTCAAACGAATCTCAAATTTATAGTTATGTTAATAGAAGTCAAAATTGATTGACAGTTGTGATTGACTCAGAAGTGAATAGAAAATGAAGAAATGCATCCACGATTAAAATTGTTGTGGACACAAGTGTGGGGTTCATTGAATCGGGGGCCATCTTTATGCGTTTCCATTACGCATACACATACCGCCATGATTTATCTTGTTTAACATTCAGACGATGGAGTTAGGAGAGATTAAGTTGCTTTGATCTTGTACTTAATTCGGAACCAAATGGAAGCTTAGAACTATTTTAGCTACCTATATTGGCATCGGTTAAAAGGGCTAAGATTATTTATTACAATTTTCCTACAAAACCTTAATTTCAAGCAACTTTCTATTAAAGAACCCAACAAAGTCAGAACGTGTGTAACAATACCACGACAAAACAGAATATATTATGTATACATAGGTTCATTTTGTAACTAAAAATAACAACGAGAAAACAAGTAATCTTATAATATGAAAAAATATATCTATAAATCGGTTATAATGTTCAATACACGTTTTCCACACAAAGAATATAGATACGAAACTTGATGCCAATAAAATATTTTTTTTATTTTAATAATTAATAGGTATGTAATGAATCAAACAGCAACGAGCAATTCGCTATGTAGTGAATTTCCAAGGTATTTTACAGTCTTATATTGTACAAATTGTACAGCACCATTTCGTTTTAGTAATAGGTATTTAGTTCCGGAAAATGTCCGTATTTCCAATGCAGTAGCTAACAGCGCCGCATTGCACTAGCGGAGAAACTTGGAACTACATAGGCACTGCTACTGCACCCGGTCACAGATGGCGCTAGCTGCTGTTTATTTTCGTGGTTTCAGTTTTCAACTAACTGTAAAGGCAGTGGTCGTAAAAAATATTTACACAAATAGTTAAACAAAAGAACATATTATTCTAAATTACGCGTTTGAAAAAATTGCCTTGCTTTTTTTCAGAAATTAAAAGCAAAGTAATTACGAGCAGAGTTTTCACAATCTAAATCCAGATTTAACAGAAAAACTGGCCACATTACGAGGCGAAGTTTTAAGTAAGTTAAAACAATCAAGATACCCTTAACTATGAGGACCTACTTGAGTTTTTTTTCTTACGAAATTCCCGAGAGTTACAAACTCAGATTAATTTGTTCAATTTTATGAGTCCCAGATAAGATTTCTTCTCGCTTTAGTTGAGTTTTATCTTTGGCTATTAAGTGGAAAGCTATCGCGATTAATTAAGGTTTGTTGGAATTAAGACAATCGTGAATTTCTTGGAACCTATTTTATGATTGAAAAAGTGGTTTGTTTTTGTTCTTAGATAAAAATACTAATCTATTGTAACAGAGTGTCCGCTATTTTTGTTACAATAATATTATATTGTTTAAAAAAATATTTATTTATTCGTGATGAGATGAATGATTTAAAAAAAAAACTTTCTTTCTTGTTTAAGTAACACAGCAATAACAAATATACCTTAGTACATGTATAGACTTACAAGTACAAAATATTTTTTTTTCCGTTCATAGGGACGTGTTTCAATACACACGAATCACGCTGGAGAGTAATTTGGAGAAAGAAAATATCCTAATAAACACAAACGCAGCCGCGGGTAAGAGTAACTACTATTTGTATCATTATTATCATTACAGCTGGAATCTACCTACTACTAAACATAGGCCTCCTCTCCAGCATACTATTTTTTTTTTATTCAATTGAAATTTAGGGACTTTAAACTAAACCTTTATGGCAGCCCCATCGTAGCCTATTAGTAAATGTTATTAGCAATAACAATTACATTTACTTGATATACTTATAATATTAGAACATACTATGTACTATGGCGAGTATTAATGTTTGCAAATGTTGTATCCCGTTAAATGCAGGATGTGTCAGAATCCCGCACAATCCCGCGCTCTCGTCGCGCCGCCTTTATGGTCCATTAACAGACGTTACTGCACTAGGCTCAGCTTTGTAGACAGCCTTCATTCACAACTCTTATGTAACTATGCATACTGCTTCTGTGAAATATAGGGTTTGTAAGGCTGTTGCCATGTGTAGCATTGTGGCAGTTGTATTTAAGACACGTATATGCCCTATCTTTGACCAGTAATAGTTTGTGGATGATTATTTTGGCCAATTTATAATAGAAATAGAAAATCATTTATTAAGACAGACTTTAAAACACACACACATATATACAATAAATAAATAAATAAGTCTGCCTCAACACAGCCTCAACTCAGCATAATGCTGATTACTGGAAGTAATCAGCGTTGGTCTTCCGTTGGGGCTGGCTGTGACGTCACGTACGAGACAATGATTAAGTTTTAAAAAAGGAAATGATACAGGAAAAATAAAAAATACAAAATAGATACAAGAAACATAAACCTTAAATATGGTAGATACTTATACACAAAATTTACACACTAACACTTATTAGAAGATTTATATTTAGTGGTTAGTTACTTAATTGAATGAACTAATTTGACTTTGTAACTCACTGTCTGCCATTTTTTAAACATATTAACATGGTATTTTTGACTGTACACGAAACATGTTTGGCAGCAATAGACCATATAAAATTATACGTTGTGGAGATATTTTAAAATAGGCTTTTTAGGCATTTTGTTGGCTTCCAACTAACTTATAGTTTAACTAATCATACAATAATGATAATAGTTAAAAATATAACTTATTAATGTGTTTCAATACATTCTAAAGGACTTTTATCGACTTGTATAACCACCATCAAACACTATGGTAGTCCCATACAAGCAGTGCAGTGCGCGCGCAGTGTTAATATCTAAGCAGCGGCGTGGCAAGTGGCCAGCACCTAGCTCCACGAACTAGGAGGTGCAAGCTATGAGATAATTAAGAATCAAACGAAAACTTACCTGTTTGATGTTTGATTCTAATTATGCGAGGGTTAACCGAAGACTTTCTTTCTTTCTTTCTATTGTTCAATTTAATGAACCTCAAAATTTGCTCTATTAGATAGAATCGATTATTGGGTAAATTAATCATTTGTGAGGCAAATAATGCAGACTGATATTCGTATATAGTAAAAGATTTAAAAAATAGTTTAAGACTTGAAAGGATAATAAAAACAATTATCTATTGACATGATAATTATAAATATATTTGACCTCAAGGATTTCACCACAAAATTAACTCAGTGTTAAACGAGTTGAAACTGGTCCTTTGTTCGAATTTTGTAGCTAATAATGAGTATAAGTATGTATACATATTATATTGCATTGAATAAAATTTTTATATATAAAATGGTAACCTTGACCATAACGGTGCAAATGAGGCCAACAATTAAAATACATGTTTTTATAACACTTCAGCTTAATAAGCTGCAGGTGACAGGTCTGCATGTGTCAAATTAATTTATTCAATAAGGTATACTAAGTTAATAGTGACTACAACTATTATATTTCTCAAGAAAGGTAGAAAGTAAGTAATCATTTTTTTCCGTGCTTTGTACTCCGTACTGAATACTGATTGTGTAAACGTACGGTTTCAGGAACAAGATTTTATAATACATCTATGGTTGCCATTGATTATGAGGCTTCGAATGTATTTCTTTGTTAGGCCTCTTTTTCTAGGGAGGCATTATTACCATGCTATTATATTGAGCTATTTCATTCTGTAATTTATATTTGTAATTAAAGATAAATCATAAATAAGTGTTGGTAATTGGTAGGTACCTCAACGCGCCACACGCGGAGAAAAAAGAAATAAGCACCCACAATTATTACCTTGCATGATAAACGTGAAAGATTTTAAATTTTCTCAACATGATTAGCATTGATATTTGCTGTACATTAATCCCAATTTATTACTTTACACGATATACATGAAGTCACTTAAATATTCTCAATATGATTCACATCAAAATTTGATGTACACCAATTAGTATTAATTACTTTACACAATATACGTGAAAGATCATAAATATTAGATTAACATGGAGATACGGTGGACACTAATACACTTTAATTGCTTTACACGATATATGTATGTAGGTGAAGCTATATAAATATTCTTAACATGATTCACATAGAGATATGGTGGACACTAATACACATTAATAATTGCTTTTCACGATATACGTGAAAGATCATAAATATTCTCAACATGATTTAGGTACATGGAGATATGGTGGAAATTAATACACATTAATTGCTTTACACGATATACGTGAAGCTATATAAATATTCTCAACATGATTGACATGGAGATTTGCTGTAAACTAATGCATATTAATTACTTAACACGATATACGTGATGTATCATAAATATTCTCCACAGGAATAACATGGATTTTCACTAATTTACTACGATTAACGCGAGTAAAACGCATAGCATCATCATATAAAAAGTTACGATCGAATAATAAACCGTTTAGGTTGATCTGAGCAGTTAAATTGAGAATCTTTGTGAATAATGATAGAAAACAATTAAATCTTATTTGCGCCAGGGCGCGATGTTGCATGCTCATTCTCTATTTGTACATTAATTTGTTACATGTATGTAGTATTAAATTCTTATAAAGGACTATTTTTTTTAAGAAAAAGTACAAAAGTACAATCAAGTAAAAACATAAACTACCATTATCATAAATTCGAGGGAAGTTCAAAAATAAGATCGTATGTTAATAAAATAAGTCACTCACCAAAGATAATTTATCCATAAAATTCCGTCATAGACAGAATTCCAGTAATCTGGTCTCACAAAAGCACTATTAATATTCACTGGTTTTGTCGTAATGTTTGGTTAAATGATTTAACAACGTTAAATAACCGTTATTTTTGTTTAATTTAGTTTTTTGTTATTAACACATTTCGAATTTATAAATTTGAACGTAATAGGTATTTGGAACAGTTCACAATGTTCTTTAATAATCACTGGACACAACACGTAAAGAATATTTAAAATTAAATAGATTTTTAAACAAATTGTTTAAGGCGTGCGACAGCGGCGACACAAAATCACGTAATGGCGAGTTGCAGGCGCCTTCCCACGTGGTGAGCCGAGTGGAGCGGATACGGAAACGAGTGAAGTTGAATTTTGCTTTTTTAAAGTAGTTAACTATCTAAATGTGTGACAGTGGCAGCACAATTCCACAGACTGCTGCTTAGTAAACAATATAATCGTCTTCGGTTGACCCGAAGTATAATGTTAGGTAAGTACTACTAAAATATAATTTGTGAATCAGGTGTTATTTTATGAAAGTCAATTGAAATGATTGTATGCAAAGTGGCGCTGTAGCTCTTGTTTTAATTAGGTTTAGGAGGATACGTTACTAATACATTGTTAAAAAGAATTTAAGAAACTTTAATACATCGATCGATCGATAGATCTTCTGCTTAAATCAAATACTGGCTTATTAAGATCAAGAAAACAAAAGAGGGACATTGGACTTGTTTTTTTTATCGTTAAACTGCGCTCATGTATTGCACCGCGCCCCACTGCAGTAAAAGCGATGAGGCACCTATTTCGTACGGAATATACCGACGGAACCTCTGCCTAATTTCAATTTAAACTCAGGCTCCTGTGAACTCTAATTGATTTCATTCGGGTTTCTTAACTGTAATTAAATTTACTTGTTAGGAATAGATACATAATCTATCTATCTATACATGTAAATAGGCTTTACGAAAATATATGAATATAATAAAGCTGAAGAGAGCTTGATATCAGAACACGATCCAACAATTCATAGAATTTTTGTATGTTTATCTGTTGCTCTGTTTATCTATGTCCCTGTTTGTCTGTTTATTTAAACGCTCATCATGCAAAAACGGCTGCCCGGATTATCACAATTTTTGGTAGGTATGTAGATAGTATGTGGTCTTAGGAGTGTCATGGGCTATTTTTTATCCTGAAATAATGCGAGTGAAGCCGCGGGCGTAAACTAGGACATAATAAATAAACATAACGGCGGTTTAAAAAAATAAAATTATCAGGAATTGTTAGTAAAAATCTATATCATTCTAACGATGTGAATAGAAATTAATGTGAAGGTGAAATATGAACAAACACAATAAATATAATAGATTTTATAATTATTTTTTTCATAATCATTATCACTGAACTAAATTAAATTCCGAGAAGTGAATAATATGGATTCATGATTAAAAATACAATTATGTAAAAGATTTTGTATATACATTTTATAAATGTGAATTAATTCCAAAGCTACGAGTATATCTATTTTAAGATCTACGATTCAATGTTAAATTGTCAAAAAATAACATCAATTGTATGGCTTAAATATTCGTCCGCATCTCACTTTTTGCACCAAATTATATGAGTATTAATTTAAATTTATATTGGGAAATGATCTAAAAGAAATAATCACTACCGGCAGGATTCGAACCTGCGTGATATATCTTAGTATTATGTAACCTCAAAATCCAAAGGCCTTACCTTACCTGTATTTATGCTAAGTACTTTTACCTATAAACACAAAACTGGGGAAGTTCTCTCGTAATTCATATTTAACTCGCTGTAAAGCTGAATGATGCAAGTTTCACTATCACTGGCGCTCGCGGGATGTGGGCAATGAAATGGACGTAAAATTTGTAGAATTATCCCTAAAACTTAGTCTTATGTATGTTTTTGGGAGCTCAGAAGTGGAGGTGCTGGATGTGGTATTCGATTTTGGAAGGATATGTTAGCGTTTGTGTGGGTTAAATGATTGAATTTCTGTTTTTTAACTGTGGCAAAACAGGTATCGTGATAACAGACATTAAACAATTTAAAAAAAAAGTAATTAACAAATAACGGCAATATTATGTGACAATTGACAACACGTGCAGTCTTACCAAAATGTCACTTTCAGCTTTGACACTAGTGAAATTTTAATTTTAAGTCTAGTCTCATCAGTTATCGGTTTACGAAGTATTACGAATCATTGCATCTTAAAATTTACCTGAATTAACTTTGATATACCATACAACTAGAACAACAGAACTGATGTCCATATTATATTCTATTAATTACATAGTTTACTACGTAGTTTACTATTACACCTTACAGAAACAAGATTGATCTCCTACCACATCTATTTCCACTAGCTCTCGCCCGGCTTTACTGCCGCGAACTATTGGCCTGCGCGGTTTCTTCTCTCCGTTTATGGCCCATTTACAAGCCAGTTATGGACGTGAAGTTGCCCGCTCATTATCATAGGATAATCTTGGGACTGCGGGATTAGGAAGGGCAGAATACGAGTAACTATTGTAAATTGTAATGGTTGGAGAGTTGATGGCGGTTGGTTGTGTCTGTTTTATTACAATTTTCATGGTTAAATTGGGCTATTGTTATAATCACGAAAATTTGAATCACATAAACGATATACATACTTTTTTATTTATTTTTGTCAAAAAAAAACAACTTGCAATCGAACAACACTTTAACATCATCATCATCATCAGCCTGCTATCGCCTACTGCTGAGCATAGGCCTCTCTTCTTGTACGCCAGTCGTCCCGGACCTGCGCAGAAACTACTTTAACATACTGAGTTACAAATTATTTCAATTAAAATTTCTGAGATTCTTATAAAATTAGTTGTTGTGCAACTAACAGCTTATAGTAGTTCATGTATGTATGTACCTAGTCCTATGACGCATGACCACATAACTAGAATACCTGTCATGTCGCGGACATCTACCTAGGTTGCCTGTAACTAGGCATTACTATAGGTATTATATCTGTAATTGTAATTAACACGAGAACCGATTGGATATTAGTGCTTTGACCTAATTTTAGTAACAGGTATGTTTAAGACATTTCAGATGAGATGAAATTTGTTTTAACGTTTTGGTAAGTTGCATATTTTAATTTGTGTTTCGTACTCATTTTTAACCGACTACATAAAAGGAGGTTCTTAATTCTTCTGAAAGTTTTTTTTTGGATATATTGTAACTCGCTTGCTCCGCTATTTACGAACCGATTTTAATTATTCTTATTTTGCAATTTGTACATTTTGCTCTCAAGCGATAAAAAAACCTATCTAAATTCAGTGTAATGGCAATAATTAATTAGCATATTACACCTAATTCAGACGGCATTTCTTCTATCGATGTGAAAGTCCGGATTAAATCTAATTATTCTTTAACGCGAAACTTTGCTACATCGTCGGTGGGCTAACCCGTTAACTACTCTCACTTTATTATGTGCGGTAAAAGTTTCATGGGGTAGTTTTTACCGGATTCACTGGTCAGATTACCGTGCAGTGTCTCGTGGGTACTTTCATAATAAACTGTTGTATGTAGTATTGTAAAACTTAAGAAATTAAAAAAAATATATAACATGTGTAAAATGTAGCTATCCAAACAAAGTTTTTGGAAATACTACACATTTACATCATTTATATACCACTTGTGATATCAAACAAGCGACTTATAGTGACTGCCAGATTCAAAATATCATCTACTTCCTATTTGCTGTGAAAAAAATCTGTACAAGATAATCTACAGAGTTCCCAGATTGAAATCAACCATAACTTAATTCCGCGCTGTCTTACCGGTTAGGCATCGCACTAATTTCATTACACGAGTAACTCGCCCCAGCCACTTGACTAATTTGCTTAAAAAATATACTTTCCACTGAGACAAACCACTTTTTCCGAAGGTAAAAAGCTCTTTGGAAAATCCTTTCGTCGGCGTATAATTTTGTGAAAGAAGTCTGCGTTTTTGCCTTTATTCGACGTTAAGAAGGAGTCGCTTTGAGACTGGGATTTTGTGCCTACTCTTTGGAAAGTTTTTTTTAACGCCGGCCACTTGAAGAGTCAATTACGGGATTATTATAATGATTATGAATTTTTGTACGCAGTCGTTGAATTGAGACTGTTTTTTGCAAACTTCGTTGTTGAAATGAATTTAATTTATGGAAACGCGGAGTAAGCACGCGCTACGTTAGTACTCGTAAGCTTGTGCTTTAAAAAACTTGATGTTATAAAATAAAATGCATTGAGAGGCTTGTCGCTATTACCAAGTATGTGGAGATAGTTTTTAAAAATACTGAAAACTTGTTTTTACAATAATTATTCAAAATTGGTGATCGTCAACGCAATCTGAAGGCACTATTTAAGCATTCGATACTGGAGTTGATTTTCATTTTTGAAAAAATGCTGCTTGCCAAAATTCCATCAATCCCGAAAAAAAAGTTTTGTAACTTCAAAACAAAAGTATAATTATAAACGCACGGTAAACATACAAAGTTTTACACAATGCCAACTAAAAGGAACAAATCTCTCAGCAGATAAGTACGCAGATCAGCTACCTCCAGGGTGTCATTTAATCCGCCAAGTTAGCAATGTTGCCACCCCAAAAATTCCGGATTCAGTTTATTCAAAGTTGTTGAAATTTAATCATCTCAACAACGGCCCGGCAACTTTGCGTGTTTGTCTTTCTTTACCGGGTATGTCACACCCGGTACTAGGGAGGGGGTAAACTAAGTGTTGATAATCTTTACTTGGTAACGTTTGTTGAAAATATAATTTCAAACATTACTTTGACAATGTTATGGGTATGTATGTAGCTACTTACCTATCAACACTACCTATGAAATGTTTTTTATCTCAAGTTATTTTAAATTATTTAATTTCATATCAAATCACATCATAGTACCATTACCACCAAACATCATCATCGTTTTTATCACATTTTGGCTAACCTGAACTTGTTCAGGTACAAGGTCCAAGAACCTCTTAGCTAATTCGATCGAGGCACATTACTGGGTTATTATTATACATTCTCGTTTCCCAGTGGACTGGTTCAGTCTAGTCTTGTTTTTCACCCTCTACTGTCTCATCCCTATTCCCGAATTGTTTTAATTCACCCAGCGCCATCTGTGGCTGCAGTCTAAGTTGGGGACTTTATAATTCAGCTCGGAACAGACTCTGTAACTTATTCTTTAAACTAAACTAGTAAGTATTTATTTATCTTTGTGGGCAACCCCAGGGGTTGTGTTCTTACAACATGCAAGTTTTCTTCATTTTGATGCAACGAATATAAATTAAGAATTCGTTTAGGTATATTACAAAATCACCGTTTCGTGTCTAAAACAGACTTTAAACTACACAATTTTGTGTAAATTCGGTATAAAGTAAAGAAAATCAACCCGATGCTTCATTCCACGTACTTAGATCCCGAGGATAAGCGTAGGCTAAGCAAGTAAAACCGCAGAGTGTGACTAGTTTCCTACCAATTACTGCAATTACAGGAAATCCGACTTTTACCCTGCACAACTAAACTTTGGCTAGATAAGTTAACAATCGCCCAATTTGTCTTGATCCCTAACGAGGCGCGCTACTTTCTCGTGCCGGGATCTTTTCAAACTGGTTTTTGGTATCCAGTGTAGTTTGAGCTGATGATGGCTGAGTCGCGTTTACGTAGCAGGGGCCTCGTTAACTGGCCATGTTTAACCTTTTCAGGGCGCACGCTTGTAGTGGCTTAGCTACACTAATTACGTTAAAAAACAACACTTTTAGTTCTCAAAGCAGACCCTGTGAGTGTCGACATGACCTAGATTGTGGATGGAGTGTTTAAGCTTCGGTTGGGGAGAATAAAGTTGACATACTTCCGTGAATATGCGGCTTTAACGTGTGCATACAATAATGAGAACTTTCCACGGAACATGTTTTAAATGGGAAAATAATTTGCGAATGTTATGTAACTATATCCTTTACAAGTTTGTTGTAGCTACCGACAAATTTGCAAATACTTCTTAATTTCAATACAATTTCATTTAAGTATAATGGATTTCCGCAAAGTAACGCATGATTCAATATCTTTATACTTCTACAGGTCTGAATACTAGAAATTTCATTTCTTTGCATGCTTTGATTTGAATTTCATATAATACAAGGTAGCCTTAATCAACAGATTATCGTAGTGTAAAGAATGAATTTATTGATAATACTTACTCCGAATGTTAGACACATCTACGACACAGCTGATTATTTCTATGTTTAGAATTTTATAATTACAAGCTAGGTTATAATAATGGTACATTTCAATGATAGCTTTGATCTTACCTTTCTACTGATTTCACCTGTACTCAAGAAACGTTCAAAAATGAGATACGCGTTAACTTCACAAAGGTATTTTTAATTGCGACCGTGGCTGAATGTCAAAGCTTTGACAATTACGATTGATTAAAAAAAAGAAAAGAGCGGGAAAACGACGACATGTCCGGATGTTTCCTGATTGAAGTGATCCTTTAAATATTTAAGCTACAGGGTTTTTCGGGGGTATCGGTTCCGGGATAGCCTGATTTTCTATTTGTATTGGAAACCTTCGATTGAAAAAAGTCTGTAGTGCAAGTCATAGGTTAACACTTAAAAACTTGCGTTCAACGCGTATGTTTTGTTCAGAAAGAGAACTGCATGTTTCATAACTATATTTTTTGTTTACCCTAAAATAAAACAAAAAAGGAGCTAGACATTCTAAATTCCACATATGAATGGACGAAATTCAAAAAGAGAACTGCAACCTCGCGCTAACGTTGGCTGCGCTGAATACCTACTTGTGACGATTTGCTCTGAAAAGACAAGTACTCACGCACGCACCTCACGAAAAAACTGCAGGTTTTTCAAATTCTCGGCTGCCAGTACTGTATGTTTATCTAGATAGCTATAGCAGCTATAGCTATATAAAGAGTGGTACTTGTACATATGTATGGTGTGGCGGAAGTTCATTTATTATGTAGCTTATAGCGTAGCAGCCACATGTAAGGATTCTTCACAATTTGAAATACGCAAATTAAAGTTAATGATTGCGTAATTGAGAAAATATACTGAAACAAAACATGTCAAATAAATAACAGATGATTTACAAATAAGTAAGGAAAAAAAAATGTTACATATACGATGCTCAAACCGTAGAAACAATTTGGACGCCATTTTCAATGAAGAC
Organism: Macaria liturata; assembly: GCA_964023185.1. Classification (NCBI taxonomy): domain Eukaryota; kingdom Metazoa; phylum Arthropoda; class Insecta; order Lepidoptera; family Geometridae; genus Macaria; species Macaria liturata. Next base: position 3,497,139 of record OZ026806.1, on the reverse strand, counting down.
AGATACACCTCTAAAGAGGTAAATACGTCAGCGTTCAGAAATTCCAAACTCCTGGCAATCATAAGTAGTAATAAAATTTGAATTTGTTCATAAGATAGGTGATAGTTCAGATTTTTATCGAAATAACCTTTCAAATTGAGCATAGTCTGAGAGACCCTCGCGTGACCCCACGCATCATCATATGTCTCATAGAACTATAGATAACACAAACCTAAGACACCTGACTTCCGTGCTTACTTTATATGTTTTATCTTATGTGGTTTAATCATCAGTCCAGCCTATATATAGACCATAAAGAATTTATCACGTTATATGTTTAGGTACATATAACTATCCTGTCATGTGTAATTGGTTCAGACTAGTTTTACGGAAAGGCGTTATGTTATGAAATTAAACGTATGTTTAATAATGAAATAATATTAATGATCCTTTCCATTCTGCCTATTTGAACTTATGACACTCCTAACTTTCTCTTTTTGGCGATTATGTATGCCTAATGTACCTGTTTTTTATGCAATATACATACATTGTATAAACAGGCGGTGTCTGTAAGCTTACAAACCCGTTGATCAGTACCTTCATAACGCGTTACATGTTTGTGTAAGCTGGTCACGTGTGCGATAACTCCGCGGGAAAGAATGGCCAAGGTTTGTGCGATTGTTGTGGGAAAGGGATAGCGGGTACGAGGCGATCTTGATGCCCACTTTATTTGCGGACCACCGACGTAGACTTTTATTATTTTGATTATACGATTCTTTTTTATCGTGATAATAAAACTAATAAGGCTGCTTACAAATGAGTCAAAAGATCAAATTGAGTTGATGAACAACAAAATAGTTTGTACTACAATTAAAAACAATATAAAATTATTATAGATTTTCTCTTTTACTAGTAACCTTGTAAGATATGTTTTTTTTTGCTTGTTTACAATACAAGTAATACCTATCTAGTTATGCTAATAATTATGTCTTCTTTCTCACTAACAAATCATCCTGATACTTGGTCTGGGGATATACTAGGTTTTTTTTTCTGAAAACTGTGAATGTAAAACTGGATTAAGATGAGTATAAATTGCTCGTTGATAAAGCGAAACAGTTGTACCTTTGCTATAGTAATGCCAACCTGAAGATGGCCTTAAATATTAATGTTACAGAACATTAATGCGTCCCTTGCCATTACTCTCCTCAGCACCATTGTTCCGGACTCCACACTATTATTACTAAAGGTTATGAAACGGGCCATTTATTTTGACCGTAACATAAATGCACCACAATCATGCATACACAGACTTTTATTTTTCACAGCAGATTTAGGACTTCATGTTCTATTACTGACGATAATACTAATAATTGCTTCATTTAAGTGTAAGTTTAGCACATAGTAAATCCCTTTGTTTAATCTGCTCCTTAAATCAGATTGTATATAGAATGAAAGCCATTGAATTATGAGTGAAATTAATGAATCATAATTTTTCAAAGATTTCACACTACGACATACTGTTCGCACCCACACATTTATATTTGCTAACAAAACAACGACATTCATGAAATCAACTTCGAAGAATCAGCAACTTACAAAGTCAACATTCACCTACAAAATAAATCAAGCGCAAAAATTACTCTGAAGCGGAACGTGCCATATCACGAGATAACAGCGCGAACAAAAGTTATTAAAGCTTTCCTATATTTTACGAATCTCAGAGGGCCGGAACTTTGTAAGGACGAATCTAAAAGTTCCCGGCAACAATAAATCAATGTGTCGAATAATTGCTCCTCATCGCGACTCCAGAACTTCGAATCGAAAGTTACTAATCACCAGATCTTTATTAATAAGAGGAAGAAGTTTCGAGTGGTCCCAGAGACTCCCGCGGCAGGCGAGGGTTACACAAACAAACTTGCATTGTTTGCGATGCCACTTTTAAATGTTGGAATTGCTATTTTGGGGATTAAAGTTTTTGTCCGTCGCGCGTTTTACTTGGGGTTCTTTTTGAACCAATCTCGAAGTTCAGGGTGTTTACTTAGCGTAAAGAAAGAAACTTTGTCAGAGTTGGAGAGAGTCAGTAGGACCAGGACCATTTGTATAATAAACAAAGCTTTTAATATGAGCTAGCATAGCTATAATAAACTAAGAAATGAAAAGCTAAACCACAAGAAGACAAAAAACAAGACAAGTCTTTGTTACAATCAGAATTCCCACACCATTAAAAAAGTGACACTTGTTTTAACACTCACATCAACTGCAGCAATCAACTGACAGAATTAGGTGCTAATTCGTTGACATATTAACATAAACAGTTGACAGGCGCATTCGCTGTGAATTACCGTGGAACATAAATATTTATGTTTCGTTGACAGACATTGTTTTATGGCGTTCGTGTCGCGTGCAATTATAAACGTGTTTTCTCACTTGCGGCGGGAAAAGTTACAGTTTGAAGTATTATTTTGTGATGAAATATTTGCCAGCTCGATCGGCAATATTTCAGTACGTAATAAATATATTGAATAAAAAATATATTATATTGATAAGCTGAAAGTATACGCGTTAAACGGCATTATTTGCAATTAAACCTTACTATCTTATATAATGGTTTCGAATAACAGTAGTAAAACTTTAACATATATTTGTGACAATTAGTGATTTTATAATTTCTATACAATATGCAGGAATTTACTATAATTTTATCTCAGCACTAAATTAAATTAGTCAATGAAAAGGAAGTATTTATTCGTAATAAATAAGAAAATCATATAAATAAATATTTTTCATATTAAAAACACTTTTTACAACATTCTAGCGAACAAAATTGAAACGCAAACTGGTACACAACACAGTTATTGAATACACGATAGTTTGTCGCAAATGGCCCGCGGGTAGTTTGCAACTACAACTTCCTTACACCTTGTTACTCCACTGTATCTAGAATAATGTGTTGTGCCAGTTGTAGTATTATGCGTGAAAATACCTTTTGTAAATAAAAAAGAAACTTTTAATACATCGAGATTATGATACATACTTGTATGTTATTTTAATCACTAGCAACTCACACTAGCCTCACAGTGCGGCCTGCTTTTTATCCGGTATCCTTTTTTTGACAGATGGCCTAATTTATGTAAGTACCTACGTCTAAAACAAATTTCATCCAAAATTGGTCAGCCGTTTTAGCGTGAAAAAGTAGCACACACACACACACACACACAGGCACACAAGCACGCACGCTGTTTTCACCTTTTTTATTATTAGTGAGGAATTTATATTCTTCTAAATCAACTTCGTCACAAAACAAATAGATCATCACATGATAGGAATATAAAAAGCAAGTTCTATCACAAGGATATAATTTAACACATAACAGCCCGCCTTCTCTCATAAGAGGTGATTAGTTTTTTAATCTATTTTTATAACCTCTTCTCCGAGCTGGCGACTTCGTCATTTTAAAATTATGAACTTTGAGTCCATAACTTGGTATAAAATATTGTGTTCGTGGCTTCATGTATGTATTCCTAATAAGATATGTTAGTTTATAACGAGTGTTTTATTAATTTGTCGCTGAAAATTTAAAAGCTTTCATAAATAAATAAAAAAATAATATGTAAAAATAGGTAAGTACCCATTTATTGAATCGGTTTCCATTATTATTGCTATAGATGTGTCAACACACAGGTATTTAACATAATATAGTAATTTTATAATTTTACACACACAACCAGTTGGTCAGGTTGTGCCGAAGGGAATTAAAATTCCCATCGGCACAACCAGTTGTGCGGAGCAGTTGTGCGCCGGGGAAGTCACGTAATTTACAAGTGATGAATGCGTTGTAATTAAAAAAAAAACGTTATGTATTTGTTATTATTTTGTTGAGATTATTTTGGCTAACAAAGTCATGCATCGTTTATTTATGATCCCGTCCTAAACGACTTCCTAGTTCCAAAACGTCCTTCATTTCAGTATATTTATTGCAACGTGTTATTTAGTGACAATATCCAATTTTTCAGAGGCGTGTCGCTACAAATCATAACAAAATGCGTGTAGAAATTTTTAGTTTCAAATTTATAGCCCATGACAGTCGTTAGACGGGTTAAGATTATGACATAGGGAAAAAACTCACGCTATTTTAGTCCATCTAATTAAATTTTATGGTGACTTACGAGACATGTTAGTCAAAATCGTGGTAGTTATTTAAGCTAATATGATGGTTTCATATTTTAGTTCATCCAAACTATACAATTGGTACATATAATGTACATACAAATCTAATTTATTAACGTTCGTATTTATTATAACTTATACATAGAACTATAGCCAACATACTTCTTTGTACGGAAAATATTGCAGTAATTCTTATCGAGATCCCAATAATGTTATGGTCGTTATTATCTAATTCGCTGTTTGGGAAAGTTCAGAATAAAATATATGCATATTTGGCACAAACTAAAAGAAGTTTTTAAATAAAAACATCAACAAAATGTAATCGGCTATCAAGTAACGAAGCCACAGGATTTAATCAGGTGAACCCGAGGGCAAATTTAAAAATTATCATAAAAATCACGTTGCCCTTCAATCAGTGCTTTCCAAACCCATCATTATGTTCGATGGCCGACAATTTTCAACAAAATAATTATATTTAACCTCATAACTATACTTAGGTGCAATATCCCCAATTATGTGAAGCAGCTCTGTTTATACATTCTTGGAAGAGTTAGTCATTGAGAAAATGTGTTAGTCATATAAAACACACTGTGTTTCGTCTTTTTTAGTGCTTTTGTTTGTAGGTGAACAAAGGCATACTAATTAATTGCTTTTGTATGTATCTAAATTAATACATTTAAAAGTATTTTGACTGGCCTTTTAAAAGTAGGTATATCAGTGGCATTTTACGTCTTCCGACATAATTAATTAATCTTGTTCAAAGTAATTTAAACGCAGAGAGCAGACTACTTCCCACTTGACTGCTCACGATCTTCGATCTCCTCTCACCCCGCTCTATCTTCGGTAGATCTTAGCGGCGGCTTCCATAAATTTCCTAACCATTGCCAGCTCACGTAGCACGCGTCTCGTGTCAGAGTGACTGTATACAGCAATGGTCATCTTGTCGCTCGTAAATCTCGCAGCATTGGACGAAGATATATCGTGACAGTGCGGTGCAGCGGCCGTGGTGCAGCCGCGATTAATTCCCAATTGGGAATCGTTTGTGTGAATAATTGGTAAGTAATTTGCATAATTTTATCTGCAGTAATGTGATGTTTGTTTCTGTGGACTTTTTGGGAAAGGTTAATGTTTCATTCGGTGCGAGGCGATTAATTTTATATGGCTTGTGTACCTTTTCTGTTTTGGATTTTTGATGACCAATACATATGTTGAACGTAAGTATTTTAGTTGCGTAAAACATTCTTAAGAACTGAGAGCAAAAGTTACCTGTATTTACCTATATTTACATATTTACATTGACTTCGGTCCCCATACCAAGTTTTTAAATACATCCGATACAAGCACATAACATGACATCAACAAGCTTAAATTTTAAAAAGCGTTCCGGAACGCTCGCAATATTTTCTTGACAAGAAAAGATTACGCTCTCGATCGAAAATAAAATATTTTCGATATCGAATATAAATTCTTATTTACCGGTCGAGAATCGGTGGCAAATTGTCGGGAAGGTGGGACGGTTTAAAATATCCGCGGAAACGTGCGCTCCGAATATTTGCGGGACATTTCTTGTGAAGAGCAGTCGTTTTACAGATTCTTGATTCGTGAGCTTGATTTTATGGACTGAATGATTTATTTTTGGAACTTGTTGAAGGAATATGGGTGAAGTGTCTTGTTGTAGTAAGAGAACTTTCTGGGAAATTCAGTAGGTAACATCTGTCTGTGACGTCTTCAAGCCTATCAAGCATCTTGTAAGCAAACTCAAACAATATCTAGCTAGCAAACAAGTGATTAACGTACAAAATAATGTCAAAATTATTTTTCGTAATTTTAATCCAGGGCGAAACATTTAGTTAGTCCATTAGGTAATGTGATACCTATGTATTATTTACATAGCTTTGAATACAAAAAGCCTTTTTCACAATAACTAAAACAAAAGAAAGTCAATTAAATTATTCTCAATTACAATTCAATTCATCAAAACGAAGCTAATGTAATCCTGCCTCAGGTCGTTATTTAGTCCTAAACGTCTAGAATCTAGATACCTACGATAAGAAAGCACTAAACGTAAGTGCAAGGTCAGATGACCTTCGGAAGGTTAAGTCTTTACTTTGGAAGGTGAGGTCAGGTCAAGTTCAGGTCGATTCTCCTTCACGGGCCATTTGGAAATTCCTACTTATTCATGGTTTTTGGGAATTCACTACGTATCTAGTGATTTATGAACTAAACTTGCAATTCGCTTATTCTAAAATTTGTAATAAATCTGGTCAAAAATTCGAATACCCACTCGAAATTGATTATCAACTTAACAAGTTTTAAACATATTTGTGAATTTTACGTTCCATTTTGTAGCTTTTTTGTTATTTAAGATAAAGTAACTGATGAAAACCATTCACCGTTTACTTCAAAAACCGCCAAAATTTTACATGATTTACGACTTTTATGGAAAAGTCACTTGACAAATGTAAACCTTCTTGGCCGCGTGTTATTACAATGAAATAGGAAAACTTCATCACAAATGATTACTATTTAAGTACACATTGTAATAAGTACAAAAACATTATATCCTCTAAATACAGTACTTACTTATAATTCCCATTAGTATTACGTGGCATTACACAAACAGTGGCGCCACCTTGGGTCACTAATCCATTTATTGTTGTGATTATTTATGCATAAACAGGTGTTTGACAGTAGATAGGCATTACGGGCCGTGTCGCGTGCCGGAGGGAGTTAAGCTGATAGATACCTGCCTGCTCTGCATAATCCTAGATCTGTCTTCTAGATAGGAATGGTGGGTAGAAGGTTGTGTAAGGAGTTAAGTAAGTAGGTTATTAGCTCAATGCTATTTGTGTGAACTTAGATGAAAAGACAAATGCGTTAAGCCCGTTAGCCTAACTTATACAACGATTCTTAAATGTAATTTGCGACAAATTTACTAGGTAAAAGCTCAGACAGTTTGTTAAAATATTCTATGAGTAATATTATATAATAGCTACTATTTTTTGTTTCTTTTAAATGAAAATATTTATATTGAGATAGTGACAAGGTTTACAGAAATATGATCAGCTAACTAATGAACCTTACTATTTTCTTATTTATAAAAGCAGGAAACATAATATTTGAAGCCATCATAGCCTCGTTTTATGCGCTTTATAAGACACTTCTACTGAGCAACAGAGTCATCAATTAGTTTTCACTAAAAACTACCATTTAGGCTTTCCATAGCAATTTCCGTCAAATCCCATTACCGGGCGGTCATTACATAATACCGGCATTACAGCAGGCAGTAAGCTCGCCATGCATCTTCCATTGGAATGGCCCTTTGTTGCCCGCGACGGATCTAGGTTTCTGGGCTAAAGTGACGCTGATTTGTGGCCCGTTGGACTGGGGCCTTCATTAGTTTAGGCAATGCTCTGTTAATAGTATCATTATCATCTGCAGGCTTTGTTGTCTTGTCCTTAATTGGTGCCTCTCTGCCATGTTTCTACAATATGAAGCAACGTCTTTGCTCGCATTGCGTTGCTGTCGTTACAATAGAACAAAAATATCAACAAAGACATGAAATCATTATGTGGTTTTATTAAGGTGACTTTGTTAAGTCAAGATATTTTACCAAATATCCACCACATAGTCATACAGACAGTGGCAAATTTGAAAGACAATACATCTGCATACACATTCATTTAATGCCATAAATAAACTAATACATAAATAATTTAGCATAATAATCACCGGCAACGCTCCGCTACTTTCCGGAACCCCCAAATAAATTCTCCGGCAACTTATCAAAGATCCCCGATATAATAGTATTCTATCTAGCACCGGTCTAGACTGTGAATGCACTGGCTATTGCCTAGCTCTTTGTTTGGGACCTGTTTATTTCCCCAGACTGCGGCGAATTGGAGGTTAAAAGGAAAGAAAGTATTGAAGAAATTGGTTGGAGGGAATTAGAATTTGGTGCTTGGGTTGATTGAAGATTGAAATGTCTGAGTGTATAAAACCTATCATCATATAAATAATTAAAATACAGAGATAACAGATTTTAGATTTTACGTTGGAAAACGTATGTTTCATCAATCAAGTGTTTATACACTGAAATGGCAATATTTATGTAGAATTTAACTAGGCCTCAGTACCTCACTGGTCACTAGTTAAATTACTATAACTACTTCCATTCACGATCAAAAACTCTGTATTCTTTTTTCAGTATAATGAAGTAAAAAGTTGCCTATTTCACCCTTTTAAAACTGTACTTTTGTAGCGAAACAATAAAATGCCCCTGCTACACAATTGGTCTGATTTATTTAGTAAAGTTGGCAAGAACAGGTAATTCAAAAGTTTTCCAGAGCCGAGTGCAAGACTAACAGTTGCCTTGGCCATTCTTTTAGTTTGTTGGTTCTAGTTTTTTTTTTCATACTGTTAATTGTAATATTTACTGTTCTTTTCTAATTAAGGACCTGTTTTATTTACGTAATATGCCAGTAGTACTAACGGTCCTATAGAGTGATTGAAATCTTGGCCATCTCAAACGATAGTAAGAAGTTTTGTTTAACTTAGATGTTTATATAAAATATTAGCGTTTTTATTTGAAGTAGTTATAATTGTCATAAAATGCAGATGCAGAAAACTCACAAAAATGTACAAGCCATCTTTTAAAATTTTTAGAGAATAAAATAAGTGATATGGAGACATAAGATGCATATTGACGTCATTATAAAGAATTGAAATCTTAGTAAGAGCTTCTTAAAAGTTAAAACACTGGAACAAACTAACGATATTTCTTAGAAAATTGTTCACGCAAAATTACATTCCGCTTTTTTTTCATTTTCATAATAAAACGTAATCAAAAGTTATTTCCATAAAGTTGTCCAATAATAATTAACCAGGGAAATGCTACAGAATGGTTGTCAAACGGCTCATAATACCGTGAAATGGCCGCAAAGTTCATAACTTTCGCTTAAATACCGTCGGATTAGCGCTGATTATGATAAATCGCTTTGAATCGTCGGTTAACTAATCCATCATGCAGTTTTATCGGACCTTTTTTCGAGCAAAGTAGTTAGGGTTATTCATAATTAAGGGATATTTAAATTGCATAATAATTCGAAGAGTTTTTCTTTTAGTATATTTTGTTATTTATTTATGTATCTTCTGGTCTAGAACAGATTGGTGTATTTTATCTTTAAATCTATGATTTTGTTGAATACATGTATTATTAACATAACGCAGTATAAGCATGGACTTTAAGAATTGAATTTGGAAGATCGATGCAACGATCTTCCAAAAGCCGTAGAGCAATAGTTTTTATGTATGTTCACTAATGTTGTATGTATTAATTCTTCATCTTATCGGATGAGAGTGGCCAACTCTGGTGTCGAATTTATGAATTACATGTAACTCTGTTTAACAATCTAATATGAAATCTGTTGTCAGAACCTAATCATGTTTATAAACGAATGAAAAATTATATCACTGGATTTTTTTATTGCTTTATATTTTTATTTGTCCAAGAACCCCTCAAAAGTATACTGAAGCAAAATAAGCAAAGTCTATTAACTTTTCGTCCAAAATTGAAAGAGCGTCAAGGATTTCAATTTTTAATTTAGTCCAATTAGGATTGATGTGAAAAATTTCAGTGTTCCTAATGTCTCTAACTTAAAAATACTTATCTTATAATGGTTTGAAAAATCGAAACTGAAGTACGCCACTCCTACAAATTTACTTCATTCATGTATAAAAATTGTGTTACTAATATTAATAGTTATTTTATTCTGTTCTGTTCTATTGGTTTTCCATAAAAATTAATTAACAAACTAACATCGAGACCAAAATGGGATTGCATATTATGCAACTATACCACATATAAAATTCATAAGTAATGCAACTTTTATCTGCAGAGTGGTAATATGTTTTTTTTTTATATTTAGGTACCTACATGCTTGTTGGTCAGGTTTAATAGAAACAACAGGAACATTCCAAAATATCCCGAGTTTGCATTTCTCTCTCCGTCACTTCTCCCTGTTGCATTTATTTCGATTCTTAAAGTAACTTATCATCTTAATTCACTGTTTGTTTCGGGGAAAGTTTCAAACCCTTACTTTGGTACAAGTGTTGTGTATTTAGCGATTTATCTCATATATAAATAGTGTTAAGCAGGCTGGCCAATACTGGCTATGGCCATGTCACTTACTATAACAATTAATTGTTATAGTAAGTGACATGGCCAACAAATATTCTTATGTGCTTATGTTTGTCTCTATGAATAAAATAGACCCTGAATACATTAATTAAGTTTAAAGATATATATATGGTTGAGTTTAACGTTTCATTGTACTTAATGTTTGTTGTTTCAAAACGTGGAAAATAGCAGAGCACAAAATTTTAGGCATAGTGGTACTTTTACCATAGGTACACTAAAATAACGTAGGCTATGCTATGGGTTCTACCATTATTCATGTCAAAAGATACGATTTAGACGGTGGCATTATATTTATGTTTTTGCTTACACTTTGTCCCATCCTCTCCGCTTGTCACTCATCCCCTTGCATTCACTCCGTTTTTCGCTGAGCCACGATTGTTAAGAAATTGTAATTAAGCTTACATTTCTAAATTTCTCTGAGTAATTGTGACTTCAACGCTGAGAATCGCTCGGTACAAATTAGAATTACTCTTGACTTGTTATTATGATTACTGCTATTTTTCTGTAATTGGATATACTTAGTCGCAGTCGTATTTTCGGGCGTTATGAGAGAAATAATTTGATGTTTAAGTATGGTGTTATTTTATCAGAAGGAATGTTTCTTAAATAACATTAGGGTATTATGATTTTTACATTAGTAACAAAAATAAAATGTAACCAATGCTGTGTATTTAGGTAATGTTACTCTTATTACTTGGAAATGAAAAGCAGCCGCGTGTTAATTCAGCAACCATTAAATTTTACAAACAAAGCTTCTTTTAATCGGTTCAGCCACTTTAAAGAAGAAGAATAAGCAAACTAGGCTGCGGCAATGCTTAACATCAGGCAGGCTGTAGTCAAACGTAAACCTATACATACCTATATCATCAAAACTTACAAACTTTTACTTTTTTTACCAGTTAAACCAGTTTTCAATCATATTTGAGTTACCGATATTTTTATATACCTGTTTATGAATAAATTATTTATTTATTCCATCACAGACCTATACACTACGGACCACAAAACATTTCCTCGTAGCGAACATCGTCAAGTAAAGCAAGTGGTGAACTAAAGTCCGTCATAAACGTCGGCCGCAGGTGGCGCCACTAATTTACCGGACGCACGTAAAACTGAATATTGATACCGCAGTGGCAGAGTATTTATTATAGCTATACATAAAATACAAGCATGATGTGTATATTTTAGTATAGGTAAATACAATAATATATATGTTTGTAGTAAGCACAAAATTACAGGTTTTTTAGTTTTACTTTTATGTTTGGACGATTTATTTAACTACCTATCTTTTTTTTTGCAGTAGATACAATACGTTTCAGCATGTGCAATTATCATTATGAGTTCTCTGAAAACAAACCAAATTCTAATGTTTTCAGGGAAAATATATAAATTGTAACAGTAATAAAACTAAATACTGGTTTGCCGAAATAGTGAATATTATATTTGACGAAATATATACCTACATATCATATTGCTTTGTATGTACCTATGTATGGATGTGATAAATCACACATGTGTATTTGAACTATATTGGGTTAGACTGTGTTAGTATGTGGTGGGTGACGCGAGAAATTCGATAGAATACTTCCAGTTTAGTAAACTAGATATTATATTTACACATTTTTTGCCAAAATGGCATTTTATAGGCGTAATAGTATGGTAACAAAATCGTAAATTATGCTGTGAACCAAGAGATTCCCGTGGTCCTTACCTAATGGACTATATATTCATCAGCAACCTAATATTATCATTGTTACCTTTATCAACAAGAAAATACAAGGTAAGCCAAAACACACTTTTTAATTAAATGAAATTTTGTGCAAAAAACCTCTCTAAACCCAAAATTACAAAAACAAAACCAAAAAAATTCAGTCTTAAAATTCTTATCAACAGGAAATAAAGCAAATTGCCGGCAAAAACCTGATAAAATATCCAGTCTAGCGGATACAAGGCAAAATGAACACCGGGCCGGAGACAAAACATTAATTCCCAAATAATTAAAGAAACGATTAGAGCGTCAACCCTGAACTCAGGCGGCCGAAAATTGCTGGCAAAACAGGGCTGTCTCGAGCAATAAACTTTGCTCAGGAATTTCATTAGTTTCGTTCAATAAATTAAGAGGTTATGCTCGTGTGTGTCGACCCTGCAATTGCCTCGTCGCGAGGTGTAATGAAGGAGGTCTTGAAGGAGCTGGATTTACGAATATTGTGTGGATGAGGCAAGCTAGAGGGCGTCGTTAGCGCCGGGACGGGAGAGGTGCAATCATGTCACAAGGCTTACTTTACGGAAATGTTGGCGAGGAATGTTGACTGTGATGGTTGGTTAGTAGCCCCCGTAGAATGTTGGGATACTAATAGTTTACCTAGCAGTAATGCTTATTTTAGAGAAAGAGACTAACAATAAATACAAGCAAGATAAGAAGCACACTTTTTTCTTTTAAAAACGTTTTTAGATATTATTTACAGAATTATTAGTTACAAAATGATACTAATGTCTCAAGAATTATTTTAGTGATACTAGTAACTTTCTGTGATATAATATTCAGCGTATCCCTAGAGCATACAAAGATAATGTTATGCGTTACTATTAGTTATTGTACCATCATTATCATCCACAGCCGTTTTCGTGCCACTGCTAAAGGCCTCTCTCATAATATGCCATTTGAATTCGATCTTTAGTTATTGTATAAGCCATTTTAAGTAGCGTGTCTACGTTTACCACATCCTTAGATCATAAAACTTGCTCTCATATCGTTAGTCCAAAGTTCCACATAACAGTTACTTATTCTCTCGTATGTTGCTTAAAATGTTACACATAGCTTGGATCTCAAGTAGAGATATATTTAGATGACGAAGAAATAACTTAGTTCTTATGAGAGTGGCGAGTTCTAATGTCGCAAAATTTAAACCTTTTAGTGGCCTCTGATTACATAACACGACTGCTCCAGTGTGTATTCATATTTGATAAATAAATATTTCGGGACATTGCACACAGCGCCATCTAGCCCCACACTACAAACGCTTGTGTCGTGGGTACTAGATAACTAATAAAGAGATAGTTAAGCAATATCATGTAAAATAGATAATACTACTCTGATTTCAGAAACTTTAAGTGAAAAAATATTTAAGATTAACTTACGTCTAAGCTTTTTAGCCTCAATTCCTTCCATTGTTTTAATTCCGTCTCAAATATAATTTTAAAAAAAGCCAGAGCTCAATATATTTTTCACTATCTTGACTCATTTGATAATTCGTGTCCCTCGCCTGTGATTTAGTACCGAGTTCTGTCGCCGAGGGCGCCACTGGGCTTAAAAAGTGCCTTCATGATAAATTACCTTGAGTTATCTATCTGCTTGTAATTTTACGCCAGCTATCAGTTGGCCGAGATTTTACGGCTTTTTTCAATCTAAATAGAAATCTTTTTTTTGTTTCGAGTTTGAAAAATGTATTGCAGAGGTGTGAAGTGCTGGGTTTATTTGTTTTACGATATTTGGAATTCAAATATGCATATCTAAATACAACTTATAGCCATCTGTACCTTGGAAAATAAATGAATATATACCTACATATCAAATTATTATACATTACAATTTCTGCAGTGCAGTCAGTACATATGTGTATATTTACCCTAAAGGAGACTATCTCAAAATTTATGTGAAGACAATTTATAAGTAATTTGCGCTATATCAGCTTTAGTAAATGCAATAATATCTCAATACAGGCATAAATTTCCAAACACGTCCAGCTGTTGTTCGTGGTATTGCCATAAATCTCATCTCAATCTGTGCTTTTAATTCAAAAGTTGTGCAGTTTGCGAGGTTGCCATAAACAATGTGTCGACAACCGCACACGTCGTGTCCAAACTTCATGCGCCCAAATATTGTGTCGGAATATATCGATGCGCGCCACACTGGGACTATTAGTTGGGGCTACAGTAACAGCGGCTTTGTAAAAAATATGTTACTATATGTTAAAAAAAGTTAACCGTGTGCCTAAATGCAAATAATATAGACAATGGCCACGACAATACAATAATCGAGTTCAAAGAAGCAAATGGACACTTAAATACACGTTTTGTGCTTAGTGTTTGTTACTAAAGAAATGTTTAAATAAAACATTTCAGTGTATACATTTGAGAAGATTAAGAAAGAGTACAAACACAACACGAGGAAAACATCGTGCGAAAACCGGCATGTTTGAGGACCACAATTATATCCGAGGACATGTGTCTTCCGTGGAAGGACCTGGGCGCCTACCACGATGTACCTGCCCAAGAGAACTCCCCTATGAATTAATTCTGCGGGGAAGTCACGATCCTCAGTCATGAGGTAATACGACTCAAGAGAGAGATTACTTGTTCTTTTAAAAAGGTACGAGTATACACACAACATGATACTATCGGGGAATATCTACCTACATAAAACTAAACTAATATTTCAATTTAGTTCTAGTGTCATAGATAATTTAATACTTACTACAAATTTGTATAAAATTGATTAAACATAAACAATCTCACTCGCAAATTTTATTATTTATTTATTATATTATTTTATGACACACAAACCCAATTATAGAAAAACATTTATAATCAATTAACAATATTTTATTTTTCCATTCTTACACAACAGTTTGGGTGAAAGTTCACTAAGATGACATCTTACCTACACCCTTAAATGCTAAAGACTGCTTAATAAATCTTAAGTTATTACCCGCCCCACCCGCTCCCACCGCAGCCCCACCTTGCTTCAAGTACAGTCGCAGTTCTTGCAAGTGTACAATGGTCTACTATAACTGAGACTTATCACAGCTGCGAGAGAGGGTTTAATCAGACGCTCTCAATGAGTTGCTGCTGCTTTGCAACTGTTACTTGATCGGAGGAAGTATTCATATTTAGTTGTAGGTACTATTCGACTCATGGACTGACTCCTGTTGTGGATTATTTCTATGTGTATTATTTTATTTTATTAGCAAAAGGCTTACGAAATGTAAGATAGTTTATGAAACAAGTCGTAAAAATGCGAATGTCTATTGACTGTTTCGTAAACTACGCACAGCCGCATCGTAACAATCGTTCATCATTCGCCACTTCCATAGGAACTAACAAGAATAGTACTCATTTTATTGTCATTCATTTATTTTTGTATCACCTTTTTGAAATAATATAACAAGCGTTTAATAATGTCTATGCCATAAATCCTTCCGAAATTTCCAATGCAACCCCATTGCAACTATCCAAAAAAAATAAAAACCGTCGGCAACATCGAGCAGGATTCTCGCCGCATAATCATTGGTCGCACGTGTGCTTCTTACGACAATTTACTGTAGCTAATACAATAAGTTGGCGCCCGACACCCCTAGCGGGACGGTTTAGTGCCGCCACAGCGGAGGGATAGCAGTGGGGGAAGTAAGCACTAGGCGGGCGAGCTGAGCTAGTGAAGTGAATGATAAGTCTTTGTAATACAAATGTATTTTAGCGTGACAGATTTTTGCAAAAATAATTGCAAAAATAAATTCCACAGAGGTAGGGTAGGGTTTTCCTCCCGAGGAGTTGATGCCCGGATGTCCCTGGGCATCACTCGCACAGCAAGAGGGAGGGTGTCCTCCTGAGGCGGGTCCACCTGGACAGTGGACTGCGGTTGGGACGGGAATTGCGGAGGAGTATTGCTCGCTTGCCCGCGAAACCCGTCCTTGCCGAGGTGAAGGGACATCTTTTTTTTTTTGCATTATTAACAAATTGATATTATATGTCACCAACATATAAGTAAACATTATATTTATCGCATTATCATAATATCGTTATTTAATTGCAGAATTAATGTTTATGCATTATTCACATATTCGACACAAAGTATTTTTATCTTATCTGCTTACTTAATTTATTTAATTGTAAACGTACAATTCGCAGAACTCCAAGGTTGTTTTAGAAACCAGCAGGTGAAGTTAGGTTTGGTTAATAAAGCGAGAAAGTTGGCACGAGGCCTGCTTTATGATTTGCTGAAACAGCAGCTTGTGTAGACTTATTTGATACAGCCTGGGCGATATGAATTTTTGAAGTTGGTTCTGTAGAAAAACGTAGACAATTTTAGCTGCAATAAAACTTTATGGATATAATTTATTAAATTATGGCTAGGAACTTTGGTTGTTTGCCTTTTTCACTGAGCATTATTTCAAAATTAACATATTTACATGACTACTTTTAAAAAAAAAATAACAGACACGTGCGATTCTGGGTAAAAACTAGTTTTTTATAGTTTCTTAGTACTAGAACTAGCAAGCAAATATTATCTTCTGTTTATATTTACACTACGCACCCATCCGGGCAGGGTTGCGCGGCGCGGGGCGCGTACCTAAATTATGTATTTTATTGTCGCCCAAACCAATTTCATAACCCGAAGAGCGGCCGGGATGAGTCCGCAAAGGCCCTATATCCCATCCTATTGAATTTTGCAATACATACAAATGTGTTGATAGTGTTTTTGTGCCCGATAAATAATGTTTTGCTTGGAAAAATTCGAAGGCACAGTTTGGCTTGCGGCGATTGATAAAAAAGGTTCGGTGGATTTAATGACGGGAGAAATGTATTTTTGTAATAAATATGAAATGGTGTTTTTGTTGTTATCCAGACTTGATTGTATTTTGCTCAATTAAATTAATGATGATTTTATGGCATCAAGGAAAAAGAGTAAACAAAAATAAGATTATTAACATACATTATGTATGTATAAAAATAAATAACTAGCAGAAACTTTAGCCAAGCAGATTGTTTGAGTAAAGGTAAGTACAATGGTAAGTACTAGGCATTTTCAGCACCTTTCCATTCCTCGCTCCTTCAGGCAAAAAAATCCAACAACGCTACCACACACTCAAACAAATCCACGCCATATTAAGCCTTAACCACTTAACAAAAGAGTCGACATTGTCTTGAAAGCGTTTCCATTCAGAACGCATACAATATCTCCCTTTTGAGCTTT
Organism: Macaria liturata; assembly: GCA_964023185.1. Classification (NCBI taxonomy): domain Eukaryota; kingdom Metazoa; phylum Arthropoda; class Insecta; order Lepidoptera; family Geometridae; genus Macaria; species Macaria liturata. Next base: position 3,479,824 of record OZ026806.1, on the reverse strand, counting down.
GAAATTTAATAAGCGCTTAACACTTCAAAGCCTGCGTGTAAAACAATTTAGCGGCAGTCGGTGAAAAACAGCGGGTTTTCGGGGAGCTGCGTAATTGGTTTAGACTAGCGGGGAGAGATTAATTAGTACTGCTAACAGCACAAGCGCTGGAAAGCGCTTTTCTCCTGAAAGCGCTATCGGAACAGATTTATAATGAGGTTTGGATCGGACGTACTGGCTGAGTTTTCGGTTACGAGAGAACGGAATCGTGACCTTAACCACAGAATACATAATACAACCTTAACATACAACGTTCATTATATTGCGAAAATGTATAATAATTTTTCACAAAAGCTAACAAAAAACGAATTTTCAAAAATAAAAGAAACAAACAAACTGATATAGGTAGGTAGTAATAGTGCGATGTAAATTTTTGACTGCACCGCAATTTTATTTTCTGTTACATTAGGTTTTATAAACTCAACGGAAACCGTTTCCTTATCGGTAAAAGCATTTTTTCTCAGTCAACGCAATTAGTGTGTTTCACAAAATAGGACAGTATTTTAACTGTGGTAATAACAACAAAATGGTTAAAAAACATTAACAATCTGGACCACTCTATTCCGCTTAAAATACGGACGATTATTGCAATTTTCACGTCGTTCATATCTTAGTATTTCGCTGAAGGAATTGCAGTGAGATAGCGCAAGCGAGACCAGGCAAAACTAATCTACAATATACTAGTGGAAGCACTGTTTAAACCCATGACAATATCCTGTACAGAACTTTTTAGTTCCGCAATTTTTCAGCGCAGAATTATTTCGGTCGGATCCCAGGAGTAGGTAGGCGTTAAGCGTCCATGTTTTAAGATTTCAAAGATGGAAATTGTGTCAAACGATCGTTTAGGTGCAGCAATTTTTTAAGCGCTTATTGCTAAGTGGGAAACGGAAGTGGAATGCTGGGACAGTGTTTTGTAAGTATATAAATTCGGATTTATTGTTGGAACGGAAGTTATATGGAATTGTTTTATTGTACTTTACTAATGACACTACGAAACATTAAATGTGATTTGGGATAAACGCAGTAGAAGTTTAGTTATTTCTGTTTTCTGATTTTGTTAAGCTGGGATTCAATAAAAAAATACTGCTTTTTCAATGTTAAAAATAATAACACACTTGGAAATTTACAGATACTTATATAAGAATTGTTGCAGTGATATGTACCTATAAAAGTGTTTTTGTACTTACAAAATTGCTTAGCTAATAAAACTATTACTGGACGAGAATCAAAGCCGAATTATATGAACCATGATAAATTTAAACAAATAACTCCAAGTTTTAGCAAGCATCAATACTTATTATTCAAGATTCTACCCTAAAATATGTAGACCACAAAAATATTCAAATCGATTTCCATTAGCGGAAACTTTCCACTTTATTTTACGCTCTTCCGGCGGAAGTTTGATGAACTATCTGAGAGAATGACTTCCGGAAAATTAATTTTACACTTGATAACTTGAAGCTATTTTAGGAACATTCGGTTGGCTCCCTTTGTCATCATAACCTCGAAAAGCAAAAATTGGTTAATCGAAGTATTTTTCTGTTAGTATCCTGTTGATGTTAGAAAAAATACTTATGCGGATAATAAATTAGATCAATAGAATTTGGGTGAGTGTGAAGCATTAATAATAATATTACAAAAAAACAATAAGTATATAATTCTTATTGGGCAACTTTTATTCTTCAGTTGATAAGTTCTATGAAATTAACTTGCCATTGAATCACTAGAGACGAAAAAAATTAATTAAGAGGCAAAACAGTTTTAGACTAGGTACTATACTTTATTTGCTTAGGGTACCTAAACTTATTCTAAACTATACAGTTTTAGTTTTTCTATTTAATTGAGCGGTTTATTTATTTGAGTTGTACCACAATATAGAAAGTTACAATAAATTACGGTTGTTTAATAGCTCAAATAGGACAAATTATTACACCCTAGGCTGCAGCAATGCTTAATTATCACGCTGGCTGTAGTCAAACGCAAACCTATCCCACGTAAAAAAACAGACCCAATGTTTTCGTCATAGATTAGCAACATATATTTATTTATAGGTATATAATGTAGCTAAAATAAAAAAGTCACGTGCCTTCCCACAATAAATAACAACAGCAATTTTCCTTTCACAAAATTAATTTTTATTCCGTTTCACAAACTAATTGCAACCATAACTTTCCTAAATATTTATTATCACGCTCCATTGGCTTAAATAGGCTAAAATTTATGTATTAATCAGCTTTTAATCAGAGCCTCGTATCACGGAATTAATTCAGCGCTTACCATTATACGACCGCCAAGAGAAACAATACGGGCGCCCTTTGCAATATTATTCGAGGGGAAAGATGGTGAAATGGGATATCTTTCTAACAACCATGTCGAAAATGAAGCTTAGTAAATATCTAGCTTGATTTATTTTTCAAACTAGCATTTTCATTGTTGCTAAACTTGATTTTTTAAAGATTTTTTTTACATTTTAGGTTTTATTTAAAACTTTGTAGTCAATAGACTGAATATATAGAAAAATATTATGGTAACTTGACTGACCTTTGAGAAATTGTTGACTCGTTTATCTGTCCGGATACCGGCTGGCTCTGGTGTCACTTATTCCGCTCCGATCCCACAGTGTCAAACTGGAACAAATAGAAATGAAGTATTTAAGGTTCTTGTTTATTTATTTAAAACAACTTATAAAACACATAGAGAATTAGGAGTAACTAATTAAAAACTAAAACTTGTAATAAACTTAAAACAACTAAGTATACGTTTTCAAGTAACTGTATATAGTATTTAATATTATATATAGGTATAAACTAGTAACTTAAATTAATTATCTTAGATTTGTGACCAGAAAATTTCTAAAAAAAAAACTAACAAAATTTCTAAAAATCTAAACCAGATTATCATAATCACAAACGAAATCCAGCAGCAAAAATCCGTCACTTTTAAATAAGCACGCACAAATTCCGCTCTGAAAAGAACTCTTTCATTCATTCGTTCCCGAGATCGAGCCGATTCATTTACAGACTTCTCGGCCTTATTTAAAAAGGGAATTTGTAGAAGGAATTTTCCAGAAAAGAAATTTTCTAGAGAGTGCGCGAACACGTGTGCAGCTCATTACTGCTTTCTTTGAATACAGGTGTGTTCATTAACGGAGGCGGGCTGAAGGAATTTTTCATTAGGAACGAGTATTGAGCTCCGCCGTATTGAAACTTGAATTGGGTTCAGGTGGATAGTGGGCTTCATTGCGAACCCAGATTTGATGAAGTTTTAATAATAAAGGTACCAAACTTTAAGTACTAGGGATTTCTACTCCGAAGCATCTATTGATCTGGTATTAAAGCATTCGTGATAATAACGGTAACTATTGGAATTGGCAATCAGATTATATTGTATTAATATTGAAATAGATACTCTCTTTGGCTACCATAACGGTATATAATTTAAAAAAACAGGTTATCCTACTATATACAAAAACGGTAACCACACAAAACAAATAAAAATGTTTACATACTTTAGTGTGAGATATATGAAACATATGTTACAATAAATAATAAGTTAGACTGGATAGAGAACAATAGCATTTTGTTTAGTATCTTAATTTCTTTGGTACCTATTTTATTAATTCAATCTTTCGATTCGAATATTTCCGTATATGGTGATACTCTAACACCAACCCATACAGTCCGAAATGAAAACGCAACAAACATATTTTTTGGTTTTTCATAATTTTTGACGTAAGTGCTAGCGGGTTTTATACCTTAAAAAAATATAGGATACATCGATACTGAGAAGTCTTTTGTTTAATTTGTCTGCTCACAACCGTAGGGAAGCAGTTCCTCTCGGTTGCATCCAAGTTTCGACGTGCAATGAGTCACAGGTGCATAATACAAGCTACGTCATCGGAGCATTGTGAGACTGCTGTCTTGATATATTGGCGCTTGTTGCTTTTATTTTGTGTTAGGAATTGTTTGTCGGGATTAAAGTAGGAACTAGCAGACGCAATAGAAAGATAGTTGAGTTACTCCCACTAAGTATTGTTCTTAAAATTATCTTTTGCAATATAAATTTCAACAAAAATTGTCTAACTACTAAGACAATTTATAAGAACAAACGATACAAAGAGGTCTTTTGGGTGTTTTGTAAAGTTTCAACCTGGTAATGTGGCACATTGGAACTTACTTAACTTTTTATACCTGGACTAACAAAATATGATAAAAAACCGATCAACTCATTTTGCATAAGTTAAGATACATTTGACTAATATGACATATTCATGGACTTCTTCATGGATCTCTTATTTTATGTCGGGTGTTGAATAAGCAGGAACACTTTCTTTATGCACAAATAAAAAATATATAAAAGATTTTTGTTTCATAAATTCCTTGTTTGGAAAGGTTAAGGCATTATGGCCTTATAACACCAACAGGAATAGAATAAAACTCCATTAAAGATAAAGTTAAAACAATACAAGTTTGAAGTCCTTATCAATACGTACAGTAAGTACGAGTACATATTATTATATGTAAGCCAAGTGATGCGCGCCAGGCAGGTAAGGAGCGTGTCCGTTTGGCTCCATACTTACTGCACCCGCGCGCACTCACTGAGACACGATCTACGGGAGCGGTGGACAAGGGACGAGATATGTCTGTATTTTATATACTTTTGGTCCTATGAAAACAGCAAAGATGTTATGTCTTTACTTACTAGCGGCTTCGCTTGCATTAAGTAGTAAAACCTTATTCCCCTTTTCACCCCTTTAAAAGTGGCATTTCCAAAAATCTTTTCTTAGCGGATGCTTACGTCATAACATCTACCTGCATGCCCAATTTCAGCCCAATCCGTCCAGTGGTTTGGGCTGTGTGTTGATAGATCACTATCAATATCAATAAAAATTTGGACGAAAGTGGTGAAGTTTGGTGTCAAATCACCCGAAAGACCTCTAAGAAGGTTCAACGATTGTAGTTCTATTACTGACAGCTGAGACTTACTATATAACGTGTATCTCAATGAAATAATTAACGAGGTAGTCTCGTATAGCAACTGATTACATCTGTATATTTTTTTCTTATATTTTAACGTTTATGTATCAGGAACAGCAGACCATGATCATTTTCTAGCCAAACACAGATAAGACGAGAAGTTCTATAGTTTTAAACACAAGTACGACTTGATTTATGCAACCGAATCCGTAAAATTAACATACCAACAAAATCTACTATATAAAAATAAGTCGGGTTTTCCTTCCTGACGCTATAACTCCAGGGCGCACGAACCGACTTCTACGGTTTTGCATTCGTTGGAAAAGACTCGGGCTCCGTGAGGTTTATAAAAAAAAGAAAGAAAAAACGAAGCCATCTAGTGGCGAAACGGAGTTCGCCGGGTTTGCTAGTTAACTTATAACTTGCACCACACGCTAAGTTCGTCTGAAGAGCACGATTCGTGTAAAAAAATGTTGCGTCTGCCGGCAACAATGAAGTGCGGGCGCAGAGACTGGCTGAAAGACCTGCCTTATTTCTCACACTAGGTGAATAATACGCAGAGTAGAGAGGTCATGGAATGGAAGCAGGTTTTTGATAATACAATGGAGTAAAACGCCAGTGTTGTCGCTTTTATCATAGTGCATTGGCTAATGATTGACTATAACATGTCCTGTCCATGCACTAGAACATGCTTGTAAGCACCAGTGTGACCTAAAATGTTGTTAAATGGTTACGTGGCTGGTTACGTATTCACTCTGTTTATAATTATGATTATATGTGTTTTCAAGTCAAAAGTTTTAAGCTACACAACTGTGTGTTCTATTATTATAGCCAATGTAAGCGTATTTTTTTAATTTTGTTCTAAAATATGATACCATCTAGCTAGCACAGTAGCTGCTAATCTGGAATTATCTCAGGACCAAGATTGAAAAATTACTTTTACTTTTAAAAGAACTTTGATAACAATTCCAAATACATAACTATTTATTCAATCAAATTATATGACTAACATTCGGTCTGTCTCTACCACCTCTATTCCCAGTCTTATTTAGATTTCTTTCTACTTTTCTACCTTTAGTCGCCAGGTTTAACGCTTCCTTTAATTTGTAGAGGGAATACTTGGATCAGAATTGACATTGAGAATGTTTAAATCTTTTGTAAGATATTGAAAGATTTTTCTTCTTCGACTTTAACGAGATGTATTTTTACTGCAGTGGGGTTTTATCGTGCATTGGATATGATTGTTATTTTTCTTTATTATTTACTGATGGTGCAAGATAATTACTTAGTAATAAGAACAAATAAATGATAGTATTTAGAATAAATATTATACCTACTATGAGTGAATACATATTTAAAAAATCTATGGTTGATTATTTTATGTACGGTAGAAAAAACGAATGAAATATTTTCGCTATATCTACCTCTGTTATGGACAATAAACTAAGAACTCAATTTCTATCAAAATACCTTGTGACATTAGTGTAAAGACGCTCACCAGGGGGCGCAATTATCGCACTACTTGTGGTGTGGAACCAGGCATCACAGCAGGGACTAAAATAAGGCTTGTTAAAATACAAAAAAGGTTTGTAGAGTTTTATACAATAAAAAATTGGTAGGCATAATATTACACATAATATGAAAATCTTCATACTTTTAATGATATCATATTTTCATTATGTGTAAAACTGTTATCAGTATCTATGTGTCAAGTTTAAATTGCCTTATACTTTACAGTAAAGAGACAAATTAAAGTAGCTGCCAAGTTCTAAATTGAATATTTGTTAATTTGCTACAAAGCAGAAACACTTTTAAAGTAAATAAATAAATAATAATAAATATTTCAGGACATATCACACAGCGCCATCTAGCCCCATATTAAGCTTACGCTTGTATCATGGGTACTAGATAACGGATATAATACATATATTAAATACTTTTCTTTTGTAAATACATACATAATATACATAGAAACGACCAGACTCAACACAAGTAATTACAAATTTTAATATTCATAATTAATTGTGTTATGCGGGAATCGAACCCGCACCCCTAGATTAGAAGGCAGAGCCACTACCAACTAAGCTAACGGAGCAGTCAAAGTCATTGTACGTACTCACGTTACGCCACTAGACTAGTTCGTTATCAACCGCGCTCTAATGTCACGGAGTATAACGAAGGTACATTGAATATAGATACTTTATGCCACTAAATTTATTGATTGTTACTTTGCTATAAAGCAGTAACACTTTTAAAATCATTGTACGTAATCACGCTACGCCCCAAGACTTATTCGTTATCAACCGCGCTCTAATGTCACGGAGTATAACGCCTCAATGTACATTGAATATAGGTAATGTATGCCACTCAATTGAATAATTGTTTATTTGCTATAAAGTAGTAACACTTTTAAAGTCATTGTACGTAATCGCGTTACGCCACTAGACTAACTCTTTATCAATCATGCTTTATTCAACGCCCAATATATACATTTATTGTATGTTGGTATTGTATTCCACTAAACTGAACATTTGCTAATTTCCTATGAAGCAGTACACTTTTAAAGTCATTGTACATAATCACGTTATGCCACTAGACTAGTTTGTTATCAACCGTGCTCAAATAAATATGAATCACAAACAAAATAACCGTTATAGGTTAGAAAATCTAGTTCTTTTTACATTGAATAAACTGTAGAACAATGTATTTAAGAAAATGGTAATAAGTAAATAAATTCATATTTTGTTGTATTGTATTTGTTACAAAAACAACAAATATGTCGGTACATTGAAAAAAGATCGTTACAGAAACATTTCTAGAAAAGTCATGTATCCGATCTACATGACAAAAATGTGGGTATTTCAAAAAAAGATAATTATATCATTTGTTGAAGAAAAACTATATTTACGATCAATTCGGTATAGTTTTATAAAATATATAAGATTATACCAAGAAAATTAAAATCAATGATGAATAAATGCAGTAAGATTGCTTTGATAAGTTAGTAGTTGCACTAACCTTTATCCTTTGAGGTGGTTGACGAATTGCTTAGTTTTTGTACCAAACGTCGAATTTTCGACGTTATTTTAAAATTCCGATGCTCCTTTTCCTAATTTACCACTTGAACACTTGAAATATACACTTTTTTCCACGAAAAATTTAAATAGTAAAATTCAACGAAATTTATGATGTCGCGACGCCCGCACACAAGAAATGAATGAGGTTTGACAGGAGGACGGCGCTACAGGCGCGACATTGACAGTGACATTTGTTCAAAAGCTTTTTTTTGTGTTTTTATTTTCACAGCTATAAGAAGTGTGACGCCTAGTACATACAGAAGTGAGACTACATAGTTAATAAAGAAATCTCGGGCATGTAACGTCGTCGTAGTATAATTGGTTGTAGTACGCGTTCCAACAAATTCTAGAAATATTGTAGGTTAATCAGTTTCTGTGTTTCTGTTTGTCTGTGTATTTAAACGCCCGTGACACAAAAACGGCTGAACGGATCATTATGATTTTTGGTGAGTAGTGTGAGGTTTTTATACTGAAATAATGCGAGCAAAGCCGCTGGCGTCCATTAGTGGAATAATAAAGTAAAACAATAAATTACAACTAAGACTGAAAAATTTACCCCATCCATGTATTTTTAAAATTAATATTAGTTAATACACACTTGCTTCGCCTCTGTTTCATTTGTGGCGCCTCAATCACGCCCCCTGCCGCCTTATTGCAAATTGAACATGATTGTGTTCAGAGCTTGCAAATAATGTCGTAGCTGTTTAGTTTTGACGCCATTCCTGATTAATAACGCCGTTGTATAAGCTGTTTTGATGATAAACATGATAGTATAAATAGATGTCTCGTGTTGTATTGCTTACAAGAGTTTCTATAGGAAATTATCAAATGATAGTTACACTTTATGCGTTAAAATATTGACGTATTGTTCATACATTATATTGTCAATACAGTTTTAGTGATTTGTCCGGTAATAACATGAGTTTAATTCACGAAATATTAGTGGGTAAAGTAACTATTAATGTGTGTTAACATCTGACTAGCATTTACATTTGCCTATGTAATGATACCAGCAGAAAACGTCTTTAGTGGTCGGAAGTGAATCATTCGTATGAAATGAGGTTATTGAAATAATTTGAGAGTATTTGTGAATAGTATGTAGCCAGTTTGATCTGTTAATATTACAATTCAAATGAATCAATTCATATGAAACTTGGTCAAATAAAAAAAACTATTTAAATCAATAAGATATTATCTTATCATAATCTGCCGGTAAATCTCGATAAAACTATCATCACTGATTGCGGCGATAGATCAGCAAACTGTAGATAATTCGCTCGCTAAGCCCGCATTTCACACCCGACTCCCCAATTACCTGCGATCTGTCTGATTAACATGCGTTGTCGGTGCCGCACGGACGGGCACTGCCGCTGGTCATACTTATAGCGTGTAGTAGGAACAGGAAATAAGAGTTTGACTTATACTATAAAAATTCAATCTTTCTATTCTCATGCTATGCCATTTGATTCAACAAGCTTATTCTTCTTTACAGCATACTTGTAGAATAGCTGGTTTTGATTTTCTAAGTCACCGTTACGCCATATAACAGTGCCATTAATAAAAACCAGTTATTATTACAATGTACCTACTTACCACCAACCACCTTCTACTTGACACCAACTGAGTTATTTCGGCGTGATTTTAGCTAATGAGACCAATGATCAGTGTATTTTAGAATGTTTACTCGTATTATTAATTAATTAAATAAATTAATGATGCACGACTTATTTTGCAACATTCTGCTTCAACCGCTTTCCGCCAGCACTACGACCGCGCCTTTACGTTATCCGTTCTCCGCTCGCACTATGTCCCTACATTCTACTTAGCACCAACTAACTGTCGGCTCTCCCCGGCTGACACGTGATCTTTCAGGTGCCCTGATTAATACGTAGACGCGCTCTGAGCTATTGTGACGTCATTGTGCACTAAGCTTTGCTAATTTATCGTTTATAGCGCGCAGGTAACACCTCGGATATGCCTTTATTAGATGGGTGGTGTAATTGTTCTATTACTGCGTTGTAAAGTAATTGTGTTATGTGTGATATTACAACATGAATGAGCTTGTAGAATATTGATTCAACAAACGTTTAATAAACACTACTGAATTTAATTACATATGTTACAGCTAAAACCCGATTTTAGATAGAACACGTTTTTCCTAGTTAGAACTGGTTTTTACTGAAGGCCTTTATTGTATACAAGTCTGCATGATGTAAAGTTATTTTGATTTCTAGGATTTTACATTTACAGGACAATAAGTCAACTTTCAGGAGATCTCCTTATTTTTTTATCTTAGTCTCATTAGTAATTTACAATCTACCAAAAACTTTGTGTATGTACTTTAAGATTAAAATTACTAAAATATAGCCCAGACTGTGCTATCGAATTCTCTTTGTCTGAATTCTGGAGTTCTAATAGTCAAAGAGTAATCTTTATAAGGAACAATTTATGTGCATAAAATATCCTTACCGCGCCGAGCCATTTCACTTTCAATAAAGTAAAAACTTAGACACTAAAACGTAAAATTGCAAACCCTCATTTAACTTCCCTCTATTTTATATCAAGCAGAAACTAAAAGGAGTCCGTATATTGACTTGAGTGCATCCCCACTGAGATCTGCCTCAGGTTTAGCGAAGTAACCGTTGTGTTTGAACAGATCCCCCCTCTCTTTCACCCCCTATCTATTCCATCTTCATCTGTCCCGCTCTTCATAAGGCATTAAACCTATTGGATGATATCGACGGTATTTTACGACTGTTTGTTTAGGGAACTACTGTTGGGATACGAAGACGTTTGATTTTTTTATAGACTCTTGTCTGTTTTTAAAGTGTTCATACAATGTTCTACAGAGACCTTACCAGAATACTGCCAACGGGCATAATGGATAAGCCAAAAATGGAAGGAATATCTTAGTAAAACATTAATTAATTATCATGGCAGTTTATAATGGTAAAAGCAGTGTTATGTCAAGGGAAATTAGTGGTATAATTAAAAATATAATTAATTAAAAACATTTGAAGCTAAAACCAGCCACTGCAAATACGATTCGCTTTAGAAAGCCAGAAAAGCATATTAAATTTTATTTTGCTTATGATTTTTATGTTTATGGTGTAGTTAGAAGTAGGATGCTTAGTTTTTCTTCCCTTGTTTTTTATGTATTATTATTCTAAATTTTGCTTATTTAAAGTAAAATACTGTAATGCCGATTTATCTTCATTAGATATATCAAGCCACTGATAGTAGTCCCCGCGCTTCCAAACCTATCTCTCAACTTTATGAGTCGCATTGAATTGAATTGTTGATTTTTGGCGAATTTTGAGGAGGCAATAAAACGTTTTATCCTCCCCCCAAGAGAAAAGAGGGGAGTTCTCTGTGCTGAGGCAGGTAGAACATAATTGCGTGTCTGGGAACAAATGGGGTGCAAGTAAGCTCTCCATCTTCATACAAATTACGAGGTTCGGTTAAGAAATGAAATGGCCAAGTCTTTCAAGTGTGTCTTTCTTTTAGGCGTTGTAGAATTTTATTTGAAGATAAGAAACGAAAAATATTTCTTGTTCCACAAAATTCTATCCAGTTTGAGTTTTTATAACTTCACAGGCATCTAACTTGCCGTTTAAACTCATAGATAGATAGATAAACTCTATTTTCTACTCATACTTCACAATAGATATACATTAAAAAGGAATGTTTAAATGCCGTGATAGAGGTAAAAAACTACTAAAAGTAACATGGTAACATCTCTTTAGTGGCTATATTAAAATCATAGATTTATTTAATATTTAACAGAATTAATATTTTTAGGCCATTAATAACATAGCAAAGAATTTAAAATACAACACCCCAACAATAGTCGAGGAGGCGACCAGCGACCAGCGTTGCAAACGGTCGAGCGAATTTCGTTTGAAACCTCATAAATCTGTCAAGCGTCAAAGTAAGCCGCGTATCGAGCGCGCCAGCCAGCCCTCCTGTAAATTATGAACTAGCCGCGCCAAGCAGACGCGGGATTTTATACTGTTTTCTACGGGAAACTAAATAATACTCATTGAGCTATTGGTTTTAAATATTGTTTGGAAAAAAATAACTGATAGACTAGACTAGAAAATGTGTAATAGTATCCATCTATACAAGTATCAATACAAAGCTAATAAATACCTTTATTTGATGAAATACGGTTTTTTTTTCTTTGAAAATTTTATACTGCCGCAATACTGATAAAAAAATAATAAAAGCTATGTACTAACAATGCTAAAGATTACTGATTTTAGCACAAAAATGATGATTGGTGTATTAGAATTTTGTAAACATTCGTTACAGATAACTTTCTTGCAACTTATTAAACTTGCTATTTAGTAAGTAATAATAACTTAAGAGAAAATTGTTAATTATAAACTCCAAGAAATAAAGAATTCCTTATGGTACCCAATTGTGTTTTTTTTACTTGACTATTCGCTAGGCATCGCATTAAATTATTGGACTATAAAAACAATCAGCAAGATGTATCCCTCTCACCTAGCAGTCACGTGCCGGTCACATGACCGCAATCAATGGCCGACAGGTGAAGCGGCCGCCTCCTCGACTACAAGACTGCTTTAAGAGTCGGCAAACAATCGGATTGAAAGCTTTATTTCTTAGAATGTTTGATGTATTGTTTTATTTCTGAGGTCTATGTTTCCTGAGAATTGCAATTCATGTGTTTATTCATTTTGGACGCGTGCAAAATTATCAAGTTAGTTTACAAAAATATAGTAGCTACGCAGTTATCAAATATAAGTCAGTAAGAATATTAAACATCAAGATACTCAGATGATAAGATATTTTTAATGCAAGCAATTTTTTTTATTTTTTTTAAATGTTTCGAGTTTTGGTTACACATATGTATATCACTCTATTTATTTTAAATCTTTATAACCTTTTAAGGAGAAACTTATATTTCATATTTATATAGTGTGAAATGAATAGAAAGTTTAAAATACAACAATAGGTATATTAGCATGAACATTATTGTACACAAGGTATTTTTTATACAAAATACGTTTACGCTTTTGTACTACTCGCCTGATGTTAATCAACATTGTAACATGATATTGTAATCATCACCACTTCATTACTAACCTGCGTACTGCGTATTAAACGACAAATGAAACAATTCCCTCCCGCTACAAAAATGGCGCCTGTTTCGGACAGCCGTCATACAATTAGTGAGCACATTGTCGACGGGACTGAAGGCTCATTACTTGCTCGTTGAAGGACCTCCGCCCTCCTGCTGCGACCCTGGTAGGGGATCCACGTTTTTACTAAATACTACCAAGATTTGGTTGTAATTTTATTACTGTTTGTTTCGTAGTTGTAACCAGTTTCTTTAGAAGACTTAATATTGAATTTAGTTGTAATAACCGGCTAGCACATCGTCAATAATTATGTGTTATTTTTGACATAATTATTGACGTAAGTGCTAGCCGGTTATTACAACTAAATTTAATCATGCCTTACGGGAACTATATTACAGTGACTTATATATTGAGTTCTCAAACAAGAAGATTTTAAATTTTACTTGTAGATGCTATTTATTAGTATGTGTCGATATATACGAAGCTTACATAATATATTTAGCAATAATGTTAATTGCTATTCGACGAACCTCCGCCACCCTGCTGCATACCTGGATTCGAAATGCTATACGGGATTAGAAAAAATGGTTTTACTAACAAGGATATTATTAAGCTGGCCTGTACGTGGTATACAACTATGCAGTAATAGGAACTATTAATAACATTGTTTTTGCATCCCTTTTTGTGGTTTTCTGGTAGTAGACATAAACAACACGTTGAAAAGGAGCCTTGACACTAAATATAAAATAACACAGCTTTAACCGATTTCAAAATCTTTTTCACACCAAAAACATTATTAACACACAACACGGTCACCAATAGAAACAAAAATCCCGATTACAAAAGCAAATCCGATGGAGCCCAAAACCCCAAAATAAATCGCGCTGACGTCATGAGAGCCGAATCTCGTTAAAGTCAATTAACTTGAAGAACAAACGCAAAGCACATTTCGATTTGAATGGCACTCGATGGGGGCCTATCCTGTAATTCACTGGCTCTCAAATTGTGAATCGAGTTTTGGGAGAAAAAAATCCGGGACATTGCACACATCCGCGCCATCTAGTCCCACACAAGAAAAACTCAGTTATGTTGTATTTTGTACTTGTTGATTACGAAGCGTTTATTTGACTGTATTCCGAGCATCATCATCATCATATATTGTACAATGTTATGTAGGCTACATAATTTACATGCATGTGAGACTCATAGTACTTATCGACATGAAGTTTGGTTAACAGTTGTGATTTTTTTTGCATAGACAGTGAAGCGTTTTTTTTGGCAATTTGCTTGAATATATACAATGTGGTTAATATATATATATACATCGCAGCATACTTTATAAGGATAACATAAATACTTCACGTAACATATCAAATTGGATAAACTTTGTAAAAATCGGAGTAAAAAAGTTTGGAAACAGCAGAGCTAATTGGCCTGAAGTTCCCTGCCAATCAGTTATGCATATAAACATATATAAATAAATATATCTGGACATATCACAAAGCGCCATCTAGATTCTAGCCCCATATGAAGTTTACGCTTGAATGGGTACTAGATAACGGATATAAGTAATATATAAACTTTTTTTTCGTAAGTACAATACTTAATATTACATAGAAACCACCAGACTCAACACAAGGTAGATTCTACATTAATTTTAATTCATACTTATAGTGATGAAAAGTTTGACAATCCTCGACATAAATGATTAGAGGCCCAGAGGCCCTCATTACTGCGGGTCCGTAATCTGGAGAGCTCTCGGATGAGAACAACTCATGATTAATGTGGACTTAAGATACATCTCGATAGTTCAATTAATCCTGAGTATATGGACCAAAGTGAAGGACGAAGGTTCCTTGAGGTAGGTTTATGGTAAAAAGGAAGGTACTACATTATATACACAGAATAAATACTGTTATATATTGTTTAAGTTTTTCATATATTGTACAATGTTATCGGCTGTTTGTCTATTACTGCAGTCGTTAAGCCATATCAGACGCCTTAGGGCGGCTTGATGAACTCTCGACACCAGAGTTGGCCACTCCCATTCGATAAGAAGAAGTAGATTTTACAATGTATTAAAATTTAATCATTGTTGCTTTCTTTCTTTGAATTAATGTTTGATAATATCAATAAATAGGTATAACTATGGCTATACGTGATAAGTCGTAAGTTTTCTTGCAAACAGGACTGTTAGCTATGAATGTGGTTTAGTGGAAATAAACATATAGTTATTTATGGATGAGAAATTTCATCCATCGCCAAGCATTTGACAAAGCTTCCTACTGTATCTTTTGAGAGCCAATTCTATTCAGACCCGAGCATTTTTTACCTTCAACTAATGCCTCTTGTACGGACGTCGCTACTGGTGATTTAATTGATTTATTTTTTATAGTAAAGTGTAAAACAATATACCTACGGCGTGATCTCATAAGGGGAACAAAACTTATCATATTTTTAAGTTACCCAATCCGTAAAATACTACGTTTCTCACGTAAAAGCTAAGGTCACAGTCTGTAGGTCAGACAATCCTAGCTTTATGACACAGTGCGATTGTTATCAGCATCTCTGATAAAATGTGGATGGATTTAATTCAGCGTTTGTTGTGAAAAGCCTATCTCTCTCCCGATCTAATTGAATTGAGCTCTCGGCGCAAATTGAAAAGATTTTCTGAAATCTCGTTTATAGACTTACATCAAATGTGAGATTAAAATAACTTTGGAATGTTGTAATTATTGTAATGAAAAATATTAATAAAAATATTGTCTTCCAATGATATGTAAGTACTGATTTAAATTTTATATTGTGAGCGAAATGATAAAAATTAAATAAAACATACATTTCTTATCCTGAAACTTTGCCGGTGCGGCAAGCATGGTGAAATAATTCAAACACTGGTATATTGATTTGTATACAAGTATATTGTGTCTTGTGATAATATAATAAGATATAATAATAATACTAATAGGTCTTTATTTCAGACAGCAGGGTCCATAGGAAGGTTCACACACAAAAGTACAATATAAAGGCATAAAACAAGATTAAATTAAATTATGTAGAAATACAGATTACGTGACAATATCCAACCATTGCCGGTATGTTACAGTCATGTGCATGCGGTCAGACAGACTCTTAATAATACTGTTTTTACAAATGTCAACTCTGGACATAAAAGAAGCAATCCTTTCACGCTGTATAGCATTAAAGCTGTCAATGCGTGCGTCAAAAAACATATCGGATGCACTGCAGCTCTGCGACAGGCCATTGCTATGAATAATTCGGTTACTTAAAGCGACCATCGCCTCATATATATATATAGTACATGTACAGAGTACCTACATGAGGAAAAAGTAGGTCAAGATAGTAAATACTTTTTATAAAAGAAAAGATGAAGATGAAAAGAAGAAGATCGTAGTTAATTTTTTTATTTTATTATATACTGCTGAGATTTATTTCACGGTTAACTTAATTATATTAAAAAAACATTCATTCATTTCGTTTTTTAAGTATGATATCCGTTATCCATATCGTTACCCATAATACAAGCATTTGCTTAGTATGGGGCTAGAAGGCGCTATTTCAAATGTTCCGAAATATTTATTTCACTTACGTTTTAATATAATAAAATTATTTTATCCTTAATTTAAAAAAAAACTGAATTCATACAATACTTGCTGGAATTTTGGATACTGTGACCAGCTAAACTATAGCCTTGTTCGTATCTATTCTAAAGACGAAGTTGAGAAACAAAATGTTATTTGAAGGAGAGGGTTAGGCGTGTGATTTTGAACAGAAGTTACGTGGGATTGCATCCCAATGAGATGCCTCTACAAGTGGGGCAATGGGGGTACAGAGACAGTGGCTGATAGCTGGGTGACATTTCAGATGTACCAGTACAATACAATCTAAATATATAAAACTCAAAGGTGACTGACTGACTGATTGACTGACTGACTGATATAGTGATCTATCAACGCACAGCCTCAACCACTGGACGGATCGGGGTGAAAATTGGAATGAAGGTAGATGTTATGATGTAGGCATCCGCTAAGAAAGGATTTTTGGAAATGCCACTTTTAAAGGGGTGAAATAGGGGATGTAACTTCTTAATGCGAGCGAAGCCGCGAGCACCAGCATTAGTATAGTATATAGGAGATTGCTTTTAAAGAAACTTGCTTTGAAATGTTGGTCGTAATCAAAACAAGTAAATGTTTAAGTTTCGTTAAACATAATCATAAGTCTACAATCATTTATTTCTGGACATAAGCCTCTTCCAAGGCACTCAAGCATAATGAATTCATTATTGTTGTCGAAAGAATTGAAAGTAAAATTGTGGTGTTATTATTATTATCCAAGTGATCGTATTTTCCAATATTGTGTTATTTATATTTGTACATGTGAAACAATATGAACTATTCTCTTATGTGTTACATACAATTCTACTCTCCCGTTTTTTAATGTATTACATTAATATAAGCAAATGGTAATACAAAGGTAACAGCCATACAAAGAAGCATTTCATCTAAAACTCGTCGGTGGCGTTGGTTCTAAAGTCAACAAAACCTCACACTGGCTGGGAGAGAGCAAACAGAGTGAAAACTCTTTAAAGTCCAACTACTAAGTCTATTGTGCGACCGCCAGTCTTCGACCCTCCTTCCAGATATATCGGTTTTGTTTCAAAGTCGCAATTGTATTGAAGATACGGTACGTAAGATCTCGTCATAAATTAATATACTTACTACTTATTTTTTTTAACATTACGTCTGTGTATGAGATATTGAGATAAGTCACACATAATGCATATCAATAGTACATAAAAACTTCTACAAAATTTAAGTTCAAAGTCTTAACCTACGTTAAGGAATAAGTGGAATGTTCAATATCAAAATAATGGTTTTTAATAGACATTTTGTTTATATGGTGTAGAGGAAGTGGTAATACATATTTACAATACAGAACATGTAATTTATTTGATGTATAAATCTTCTTTTTAATGCTGATATTCGACAGAAACTATCATCTAATCTTCCTCTATCAGAATTGTATCCATATCCTATCTACTGACTGTTGCTACATAATCCCGATCGAGCCTTCATTTTTGGGATAATGAAACTTCGGAAAACTTTACGGAAAAGCGAAACTGAGTTTTGTGCGAAGTCGGTGACGTAGGGATTATGTGACATGTAAATTATGAGTAGCTTTATGAGATTTTCTTTGGAGTTGCCGACACAGTTTGCTTCGGGGATAAGTGAAAAGTTAATTTGGATGCCTATCAAAATGTGCCTTTTGCAAACGACCTGACTAAGAACGACTTTATAAGTGTACAGTATTATTGTTGCGACTAAAGTGTGCGACACGTTGATGTCTGAGATTTGACATAGTAATATGTCAAAATTAGACGGATAAGGTTTTTGGATAGGCAGTCTTACAGAATTGCTTGTGCGAGTAGGTATCGATTTAATCAACCTGGTAGTTTAATAGCATGACCTAGCTGTATATGTAAAAAAGTTAGCGGAACAGTTTTTCTTCCACACGTTAAGTTGCATATTGTTTGAAAATTTTAGAAGTCACTGTAAAAACCCTAAAAACGAGTATTTACCAAAATGTTTTTTTCATATAAAGAGTGGATAGTTATAGAACCAATAATAAATAATGTAATAAATAGATATTAAACTTTTGTCGCAAGTAATTTGTCGCATGCGACCTGCAAAGGTAATATAACCTCATATTTTAAGGCAAAGAGGCTTCGTGGGAGAATTGCCAGATTTCATTTTCGTTTGTACTAAGTACGCGAATAAATAATTTGGTTAAGGGTCGAAGTGTTTTGAAGATTAGTATTACAGCTTTATTAAATAAGGATGGTATAATTATACACGGAACAAAATGAGCTACTTGAACAAATATTTGGTATTTTTATTTCATGTGCTCAAATATTTATACTTTGAAATTGATATTTTACTATAAATTATTTATCTTAATTAATATAAGAACTAGTTACAGTTAATCGATGTCGTAATACTAACATTTTAATTAATTTTTTGTTAAAAAAAACTTACTCGTTAGTGGAGCCAGGAGTAACTTTAAAAATTATGGAAATGAATTAATTAACTAGTATTATGGAGTCATTCAATAGAGTAATTCCATAATATGTGTAATTTTTATTTCTATATTGGGTGACCAAAAAGTGGCATTCCATTTTGGGCGCTTCCGTGTCCCGTCTGTCTTTCTAGTATGGCAGTCGTTAAGCCATGTCAAAAGCCCTTAGGGCGGCTTGATGAACTCTCGACACCAGAGTAGGCCACTCTCATTCGATAAGAAGAAGAATTATATATTTTACCAATCTTCGCCGTAGCTCTTCTACGCCAGTTTTCCATCGCATTGCTACGCCGTAGCAGTGCTACACCAGCCACAGAATACACAGTTGTTACAGACGTCTCGTAAATGAAGCAACGTAACGAACGCGCGCTGACGTCACCTGCTTCTAAGAGGGCCGAGGTGCTCAAATGTGGTGCTAGAAGAAACCATACTTGTGATAGCAGATAAGTCGGAGATTTTCATCTATTGAAACGAATTTACATGCCCCAAAAAAAAATTAGTTATTTTCTACTTGTTACAAACATGTCTAAAGATATGAGTAATTGGTCGAGTGAACGAATCAATGTGCAACATATTTAGTCAAAATTTATGGATTCAATCTGGGCAGGACCGTGATGAGTGGCGTACAAGAAGAGAGGCCAATGCTCAGCAGTGAGCGATAACGAGCTGATGATGATGATGATGATTAGATACATTATTGCACTAACTTTGCAATAAAAGCACCCAAAACAAGTCCACCACCGGCTAGCAGAGCATGGCATCCCAATCTCAGATCTACTTAGCCACCAGACTCCATTGTATCACTCTACAGGGTAAGGTTAAACAAAAGTAGTTATTAAAATATTCTATTTAGCAAAACCAAGGAAATAGAAGAAATTGCGAGCTGAAAATAAAGGGGAGGCCTTTGCCATACAGGCAACTCCTACCAACAAAATAAATAAAGAGTTATATAAAAGTTTATTATAAAATTACAAAAACTGTCAAGTGAAGCGTAAAAAGTAATCATATTATATTAAGTAATCAAGTCATTTTGTAGTAGTAGAAATAAAGGCTATTTTTTTTTATTTAGTAAAACCACCCATTGAAGGCTGATCCACAGCTGTCTTGTACCTAAAACATTTTATAATTGATATTATTAAACGCAAAATTATGAAAATTTTAAATATGTAATTGAAGTAGTTTATACAGTAAAAAAATTGATCCGATGAAGAACTAATGCGAATTACGTAGGTATATGAATCTGATTCACTCTTGTGCTAATGATGGTTTTTTTTTCGATTTTATCATATATAGGTAAGTTTTTTTTAATTGTTCCGAAGCAAACACACAAGCAATTATGTGATGCTAGGTGGCCCTGTGTGATATGTCCTGAAATACATGTTTATAATTTTAATGTCTAAATAGTTACGTACCCAGTATACTGCATTACATCCACGGACGCGTGGACAAAAAGATTCCTTTGTAAAGTTTGAGAGCCTGCGGTGAGGAAAGAAACGTTTTGTGACTCAATTTGTGAGCGGCGCAGGGTGCATGTACTAGTGCGGGATAAAGGCCTTTGGGCATTTGAGATTATTGGATGTATTTAAGTCCTTATTTTCTTTATACGATTTTCAAAATCATTTAAATTTGGACTAACTTGTTACTGATTTATTTTTTCGCTGGGATAGTTATTGTCCGTGGCATCACTTGCTTTCTAGAATAGATAGAAAACCCGACTAACGGTACTTTTGCCAGAAAAAAAAAGTTCAATTTACATACGCATAGTGGCACATTAATATATACTAATGTTTGTTTTATTATTTAGGAATGACGTCCACAACAGTTTGATTAATATAACTTAATTAGGTATTCATTTCAATTATTTCCAAATAAGAATACCACTCTAGTACATAACAACATACATACATGTACAAAAGCGTTTATGCCAGTTATTTCCACTCTCCATCTTACTTACAGCCAGTTAGTCCGGCGTGGCTAAATACTCCAGCCCGCTTTAAATCAAGTACACCAAGGCCCTGTATCTCTGGACAAACATACATACATACAGACAAATAAAACAGACACACAGCTAGATGTATGCTGCGGTGGTGTTATTGCAGTAATGGATAGGACCAGATTATGGAGGCCTCATTATTTAAATGCATGAGATAGCTTGGTTGACTGAGGAATAGTCACTATTAAATATATATATGTAACTAGATAATTAGGTTTAATTTTAGCTTCATAGTTGGCTCAATACGTGAGTTAATAGTGTTGTAATTATGCAGTTAGTAGCCCCAGTAAAAGTTTAATTTTCTTAATTCAAATACTCAGCTACTTATTTTTTTGTAATAAATAATTATTACAAAACACATAGTTTTATTTAGCGTATTTTATCTACACTAATGTTGTAACATTCTACTTATGTTTCCAATACTTGACTTATAATTACTACTGTTATAGCGCAGACAACAAAACACTCAATTTAAGCAATTTCACATTATGGTATAATATCCACATCGGTAACGTAATAGCTCATTATAACATCGATAAAACGCGACCAACCTGATTGCAGGGCCAAAATCAGGTTGGTCGCGTTTTAATCAATAAAACGTGACCAACCTGATTAGCGCGCAGCTGCGCTCTCATTGGTTAGATTTTAATGGCGGCAAAATCACTGTGACAATACACGTACGCGTGAATTTAATTTAATAAATTAAAAGTTAAAATGTTACAACATTAGTGAAGATAAAGTAGTGTATGCAACTGCATATAACATGGGTATTAAAACACTCGTTACTATTATGGTGTTTTAATACCCTTCATTATATGACAGTTGCATAAACTACTATTAACAAACACTACAAATTTTAAGATATTACTCGTATGTGCTTTTATGTGACTTTTGTTTAGATACTTACAATATGACATATTCATTTTCTCACTTTTGACTATTACTTTTTTTCCTCTATGATGGGTTACAACTTTTGACATTCAATTAAAATTATTTATATATAAGCGAGTGTGGCTCAGTGGTTTCAATGTCTGCTTTTCATCCAGACGCACCCTGGTTCGAATCCAGCCCTACACCAATGACTTGTATTTTCATGTAATGTGTGGATTTGTACTCGCTTAACGGTGAAGAAAACATCGTGAGAAAACCGACATGTTTCAGGACCACAATATCCGAGGACATGTGTCTTCCTTGGAAGGACCTGGGCGCCCACCACGATGTATCTGCCCAAGAGAACTCCCTTAGCGAATTAATTCTGCGGGGGAGTCACGACCCTCAGTCATGAGGAAATACGACTCAAAAAGAGAGAACCCCATAAAAAAACAACAGTTTCAGCACGGACACATAAAAAACCGAAGTAAATCACTTCATCAATATAGCACAAACAAAGCAACAAACGCAGTTAACCCTCTGTAATGAAAGCCATTTGTCTGCCTAATGTGTTCGTCGGATATCGTCTAATATGAAATAACGTCTCGCAGACGATGGGTCATTATATCTGGCCATGCGTCTTCATGTGCCTGATCGCAAGATACGGGCGAGGTGCCGAGATTGCTGTTATTGGCTGCTTTTATTGCTGGTGCCGAGAGGTGTTTCTATGGTATCTAAGTTTATATAGTATGTGGTACTTATATACTTTTAGTATGAGCAATATTTAGGTGCAAGAAATAAATAGTACACAAACGTTTGCTAGATGGCGCTTATTACCAATAAGCCAATCTATGTGTTTAAAAGTTATTTCCGACTGTGTTACAATTTACAGAAAATTTCATACCGGATCGGTTCTTTATGTTTGTTTACTCGTCAAATTTTATGCCAAAATGAATATTGAGATGTTCTAGAGAAAAACAAGAATGTTAACAACAGATAAATGAATACCCACAAGTACCATCTGCTTGTACATTCAATCTTAATCAACACTTTTTAGCCCAACCTACAATATAACCTATCCCACACTACCTGTTCAAGTCACGTGACTACCGGAGATGGCCCATCACCCTCGCTTCGCTCGCTCGCTGCTTTGTTTGCCCTGCTCTTATCACGGCCGGGGCAAACACGCGCGCTGACCGGAAGTGGGGGCAAGGTGGATGCGGCACTTCCGCCAGTTAATTGGCTGGAGGTGATAAGGAAAGTAAGATGTTGCGTTACCTTGAGGTGATACATGGCCTGTATTGTTGGACTGACTGATAAATGGAGGGGTTTTTCTTTCTAATGTGTGGAACTGTTACTTGGGTGGCTTGCTTATAACTACAGCACTAGTACCTTCATTTTTCTCATATGAAAGTCAGGAACTTCGGAATTAATTATCTTCAGATCATAACTTATGTAGTTGGTGGTTTAGTGCTGAGATTGTTGCTTTGATAATTATTATATAAAACAATTAATATTTTTTGAAAATATACTAAATCATTAAACTACCCTGAAACTATATTTATGTAGTTATATTTCATTTATAAATATTCAAATTACCACATCCGTCCTTCACTAATCACGTTACTAACTCACTTACTAGTAGGTAGAGTCAAACAAACAGCTGCCTGACTCTGCCTGATTAATAGCAGCTAGAACGAATACTACCGTATATAGGTACTATATATATACTATACTACTATGAAGGTGTTACTATGTTTTCTCTCTTTGAGTCGTATTTCCTCATGACTGAGGGTCGTGGCTCCCCCGCAGAATGAATTCGTAAGGCAATTTTCTTGGGCAGGTACATCGTGCTTTGTGTTGCTTAATTTTTTGCAAGCCTAGTATCTATTAGAAATGATTAAATTAGTAAAAGCAATTATTTTCGAAACAAGTCCTATGTAATGTTTGGATTGTTTTCATACCCAGTAATAATAGTTTTACACTCAAATGGCAAGGTGCACTAAGTGTTCACAATAGCAAAGTTCATATTTTTACTTGGATAAAGTTAGGTTTACAGAGGAAATGAAGCCCAATGTATAAATTGTCAAATGATAAACATATATAACAATACCTTTTTATCTATTTGGTAACAAGTAGAGGTAAGTTTGTGTTTGTAAAAGTACTATTTCGTTTTTATAATCTGTCACAAGCACTAACTCAAAGTTAGTAAGAATGTACAAAGACTGATCAAAATTTCCAACTGAATTCCGATACAAAAACTCTTCCTTCAAATAGGTAAACCTGCCCTGTTTATCACCATACTGATGTAGGTACATAGTACCTACATACTTGATACTCTGATGGATTGCAGTATCCTGCAACTTGCCGGCGTTGTTTTGCTGAGCAATCACATTTGGTAATGTGTTGGCCTCGGTAATCTAGTTGGGCGTGCTTTGCTTTCCAAATTTAGGTTGAATTCTAAGTATTGATGCGTGCAATGGGATTGGCAGCGCGCTTGTCCATTTCGCTTTCTAGTCATAGCTTAAGGTATTAGATTAATTTAATTTGTTGTTGATAGACTAGAAACAACGTTATGAAACAAAATAATTGCAACAGACATGATGAATGATGTTGAATGTACCTACAATACTCTTAGCAATGCTGATACCATACTTTTGTGTGATATATTATTGCATTGTCTTACACATAGTAAGCGGTAGTAAGTACATGGAGGAACACACCTAAAAACCATCAAGTTTGAAGTCGGTTAAGGAGCAGTCGCAACGGAAAAACACTACATATTTCTCCAGAGTTTCATTTACAATGAATATTCGCAAAGTAACGCCTGATTCAATATCTTAACATAGTAAGCGTTTGACTACATAGTCAATCTGTTTATAACATCGAGGTCATTTAAGAAAAGTATGATTATAATGAATAGAAAATGGGGATTATTTTGAATTTAGTTTCTATGTTTTACAAAACTAGGCTTAAGTTTATCTTGTAAGCCACTAAGCCTTTTATCACTTAGGGGGATGGTAATTCTAAGCTAACTAACAATCCAAACAGCTTCATAACCTCATCACCCTCAATCACTTCCAACCAACTAACTACATACACACACACAACAAACAAGCAAACAAACATGCAAGACATCGATGGAGTCCTGATAAGGGAGACTAAGGGACTCAATAAGTAATAAATCAGGGAACAATAGCGGGAGTCAACACACAATACATCCTCAATGACAGGAATTATCTCATTACACTAGTTGCTGTCTTGATAAGGATGTGTGTTGTTAACTCTACAGGGTTATTTGATAATATTTAAATTAACATAAATCATTTAGCTGGAGGAATTGACCGGAGTAAGCTCTGCCAATCAGGCCAATAAAAGAAAAACAAATTGTTGTAGGGTTGAAGTAAAAAATAATTATATCTTATGATAGTAGGGAACTCTGAATTCAAAAGTTTTCAAAGCATCCAATCCAAGTGTGATACGGTGAGTCCATGGATGCGTGACCGAAAAGTGGCATTCCATTTTGGGTGCTTCCGTGGGTGGATGACTCGTTAAATTGTACATCCCAGCTGCTTGTCTAGTACGGCAGTCGTTAAACCATGTCAGAGGCCTTTCGGGCGGCTTGATAAACTCTTGACACCAGAAATCTCTCTCATTCGATAAGTAGAAAAAGAAAGCATCCAATTTGTGTCTGACATTTTTAATGGCTGCTTAACTATGATAAGTAACTGAGCATAGTGTTTAATTAATAATAACACACGCAATATTCGATTAATCAAACAGAACCAATAACTAAATTAATCATTATCAGAAACTAAAACTTAGCTTTCATTATCATACACTTTCTTCGTAACCTTGTATTACTTGCTTGGTGGTCTTAATTTTATGTTTTTGTTTTTTGGTCTGAGAAGTCAGTGTTCAAGTGGTGAAATGGAACGGATGTCAACATTATTGGTTGTTAATTATTATAAATGCTTAGGAGTCTAAAAAACGGCAATTTTGTATGCTGATCAACCATCCTTTTAAATTATGGTTGAATGAATGAATTATTATTGATATATTAATGAATTATAATTATTATTGATATATTGATTAATATTAATGAATTAATAAAGGACTAAAATTTTAGAAAAGTAGTTTTTTAAATATACGAAAATGTCCTTAAGGGTTTGCCTGAAAATGCTCTACACCAGAGTTTATCACGCTTCTTTATAAACTAACGCAACTGTTCACCTACTTCATTTCATTTAATAGCTAAAATTAATCAAAGAATGACCACAAATCACCCGCCTCCACCGATGTCGACAGCGGCCTGCGGTCGACATCTCAAGACACGACTAATCCATTATAATAACACGGAACAGTATCAATGCGACCTCATTAGAGTGTCGGCGAGTGCACGGCAAATATTGGAGCTTGGCCGACGGCCGGCGAATTGTCGGCCAAATGGAGAGCAAACATTCATTAGGCAGATTAATTGTGGATGTTAATGCACCACTTACTCACGAGTGCTCGCTAAACTTGCCGTAATCCGGGTGATTGGAGAGGAGGCACCTATGGATATCATATCTCTGTTTATGTATGTGTTACGGATGATATAAAACTTATGGTTTTCCTTCAGCTATGTCTTTACGTACATACTTTAATGTTGGTAGCGAGGAAAGTGTTAAACTATTTTGCAACTCTCTGGGGCATAACTAATTATTGATTATATGGTACAATTACATAAATTTTAATTAAAAAATGCAACACAAATTATTAATTCAGGTGAAATTTATAAACAATCACCGGATTTCAGAAATTTCGTAGCTATCTACGAAATTTGCTAATGAATGAGCGAACATTTCAGTAATCTTCTATCCATAAAGCATACAGTTTGTTGTAAATCAATGTAGGTAATGACTAACATTGCTAAATAAACATTTTACAAAAAGTCTATCTTCAAAATAAAACAAACAATACTCCCAAAAGCATGATATAATCGCACCCACAGCTGCAGCGGCACAACTCCATCACGAGGTCCATACAGTCGAGGTACAATTCGTCGCACACGATCGCTTCTAAAGACACATTTACAGAACTTTACGCGCAATGGAATCTAGAAACAGTGACTTATCTTTTGTAAAAGTCTTTTTATTGAGACCATTATCATTTAGGTATTGTAATGAAGTTAGCTAGTATGTAAATAATGGAAGCTATATTTTTAAATTTCAGATTAAACTAGATTTACAAATCAGTTACTTATATGAACTGATTGTTTAAAGCAATCATTTCGATATAAAACTCTCACAAATAGTTAACTTAAATGTCAGAACAATGTTCTTAAAGTCTCCTCTCTCCTTCTCTTTGCTTTGTGTTCCTCATTTTTGTTAGATTGGATCCACGATTTCACCATTGCACTCTCATGAGTAATACAGTAATCGAGACTTTAACAACTGCCAATTCAGGACACATCCGTCGCTTCTCTACGACAGAGGGTCCGGAATCTGGCCGCGATCCAAACTAATGGTCGCCTCAACACTATCGATCATCCGAACAATAGAAACGCCCCCAAGGTTATAGAAATATACAACTACTTGCCGAAATAGAAAAGTTCTGGTGATAAGATGGACCTTCTTTATTGTTGTGGTGACGTTGTTGGAGGAAACTGTTGTGCCGGGAAATGTAATTAATGGGTTTGGAAAATAAATAGGTAGATATTATACAACACAATTACGGAAAAACTTCGATTTTAATTAAATTTACAAAAAGTACAAGATTTTTACAAATCGGTTTATAAATTAATTTATTAATTTAATGTATTTACACACAAAACACTCTTATTAGTGTCAATTTGTTTGTTTTACGGTGGTTATAGGCGTAATCTTGTAAAACAGTAAAATCTTACAAACTTTTGAAAAACACATAGAAAACAGATGCTATGTAAACATCCCTTCCCTATCCATAAACTGAGTTTTGTTACGCTTGAACCGTTATTGATGGAATTCAGATTTCGAAACAGATATCGTTCATAATATTTTTCCAACACTCACTCTTTGTCCAACACTTAAGGACACAAGCTGAGTACAGTCACAACAAAAATGTGTTATAAAACTTCTGTTTGTAAATCTCACAAACCAGAATAAAAATCAAAGTAATTTGACTAACCACAAAAATTAATCAATGTTTAATAGTTTCAATTAAGACGTATTGTTACGAGTACTCGCTATCGTATATATTTTTTGTAAGAATTATGAAAAGGGCTTATATGTGTAGAAATAAGCATTGAATATAAATATATATATATATATATATATATATATAGGTATATATATTCCCTGAAAATAAAACAAAAAAAAATAAGACTCCCCTCACTGAGTACAAGCGAGAATTATATTTTGCAGTACCACTAGCAAGTTTAGAATTAAACCTAACAAAATTCCTTAAAAATAATACATTGCTATCATCCAGTACGTTCCTAAACACCTTTTCTGCTCAATTGCCAACTTTGAAACTATATATTTTTTCAAACAGTTTTCCTCTCCAGTTCTTCATATGATGTCACGGTCCGCCAGTAAGGGTTGACACATCCAAACAATTTCCAAGTGCATCTAACGCAGCCCTCTGATTCTGATTTATCTTCGCTTTGACACGTCATTTTTCTTTTCCACCAAGTTTAGTTGGTGGCTATTGATGCTTGACTATTGGGTTTTCAAATTTTAAACGGTTTGGATTTTTTGTGCAGTTGCTTGTTTTATATTTTAAACGGTTTGGAATGTATTTTTTTTTGTGTAGATGTTTGTTTTTGTGTTTGTTAGATACTTAACTCAGTTGTTTTACGAAACGATTTTGTATTTTATTATACTGATTGTGACAGAAGGTGACAGTACTTAATAACTGTGTATTGATTTTGGAAACCAAATTAACATAAGTGTTTATAAAAATTAATGAATGCTGCGTTAATTTAAGATAAAATGTACCATTTCCAGAATTTTATACTACGTCCATGTTTATATATTGGTTGCGAGATATAGGAAGAACAAACATCAAAACTCAACTCAACTAATAACTTTTACGTTCAAGAAATTATAAAAATCAATAGGAACAGTAGTTTAATTTATCTGTGTAACATTTATTACAGTTTTACTCGATTTAATAGCCATATATACGAGCCACTAATATTGAATAGCACTAATATTGAATTGTATAGAATTACAACCTTCTGTTTTTGTTGCCAAAAAAGATTCAGTTAATTTGCACCAAAACGCACTACCCAGCCAAACCCCACTCGCTTCCAACGTTGTGTTAGATTTGCCTAAGCCGGGCACGGGCGCGGGCGCGCCGCACTCGATAATGGGATATTAACAGAGTACCGATCTCTATCGCAATGCGGATTTACGGAGATACCTTCGTACAATGCATTTTTGCAAGCTAAATGGGGAATGACTTGGAAGAACTTTTGATGGTTTGTAAGGATGCGTTTCGGTATTTGTTATCTAGTACCCACGACACAAGCGTTTGCTTAGTGTGGAGCTAGATAGCGCTGTGTGCAATGTCCCTGAATATTTATATTTCTTTATTTATTTTACCGTGTCCATTTATTTATAACTATATAGATACTGTTCTTGTTAAACTTTATAATATTATCATACCTCAACCATAGAAAGCGTAAGTATGTAAGTGTATTGAGTTTTGACGTTTATTTTTCCTTCATTATATAATAATAATAATAATAAATATTCCGGGACATAGCACACAGCGCCATCTAGCCCCACACTAAGCAAACGCTTGTGTCGCGGGTACTAAATAACGGATACAATACTTATATATGTACTTTTCTTTTGTAAATACATACTTATTTTACATACAAAGGACCAGACTCAACACAAGTAATTATAAATTTTTAAAGTACATAAATACTTGTGTCATGCGGGAATCGAACCCGCGACCTCTAGATTAGAAGGCAGAGCCACTACCAACTAAGCTAACAGGCCAGTCATATCGTATGTATGGGCGACTAAGCATAGTATTAAAATTTTAACAATTTACAAACACAGCATCAGTATATCCAGTAAACTATTACCTACCACTGGTACCACCCACTCCCACACAAGCATGTCTAAGCTATTCAAATCCCATATGACACGGCGTGGTGGTTAAACAGTGTAGTGGTATTACATAGAAACACCATCAACTAAGCAACTTGGCTGGGTGGGATCTTTAGCACTTGTAGGGGTAGGGATGGGAAAATTATCGATTTAATTTAATTGTGGCTAGTGGCTTTGTTTGTATTGTTTTGTCAAAAATGTCACTATCACGCATATTCTTGCCCTACGAAAGAGGCTATATATTACTTTTTTGAAGTAAAATACATAAACGTTATCGAATATTTTTTACCTTGTTAACGTTTCAATGAAAGACGAGCTCTGATTACCTAACCGAAAGGAAATCTGTATATATTTCGTTAGATTGTGTCCTCAAGTAAATTTATTTTGTACTACTTTCATAGACTTTGATATTTTTTTTTTATTGAAACCTTAAAACATTATTCAAAATAACAAATTACCACATATCTAAGACACAACTTCCCTATAATCCGAGCTATAACACAATAGGCCACGAGCGTCATCTACGTCCGCCCTCGGACTCAATTATTCACGGAATTGTGTATAATAAAACGTGCAATTGATTTGCTCGCACGTCCGAATGTCCATTATTGTGGCTTATCCTTGCTCTTACTTGCAATCTATTATTGTGAGATCCAAACCTGTATGCTAGAATATTGCTGTTATGGAATTATCTGTGATCATTGCAAGATTTGCTTTGACGAAGTTGCTCTAATTGGATTGAAGTTTTACGTAGAGGTTTATTATAATTTGACGTAACTACTGTTATTAAGAGAAGGCATACTCCATAGCCGCGGAAGAATATATACCGTTGATAATGATGATGATGATAAATATTAAGTTTCACAATGTTATTTTTTTTTCATGATCACATTGAAAAAAAACATCTCCAAGAGGAACACATGAGGATACAAAAAATCCCTCTGATGTCCAATATTGACGGATATCATTAGTCCTGGTGTCGTGCTGTTTGCGTCCGTCACTACATACGGTTAATTTTTGTTTGATTTACTTGATTGTGACACGATACGTAATTCGCTTGATGCGGACCAATCGGATTATCAATCAAGTGATTTAATTTGTTGCGAGTTGATAGGAAAAAAGTAAGGTGCTGTTATTATTATTCTATTTATCTTTATAAACTAATTAACGTCCATTTCTCGGTTTGTATGTAGGTATCCGTGGTTCACAGAGCGTTTTTATAATTTCGACACATCGTAAATCATTATTAATCTCAATTTGTGAACGAAAATATTTAAAATAAATACCAAACAATGTACGCATTCATTATACTTGAGTACAATCAGTTATTAGAAAAAATACTTTCATAACTATTTTCTTACAACTCTCGTGTTAACAATTGATTCGTAATAATTTCAGTTTACTATCAGACACGGTAGCCTAACAACTAGTTCCAAATAAAATCCAGCTGCAAGCTAAAATCACTTTCTCACTTATCCATAGACAACAGACATAGACACAATCCGTCTTATTACAAAACGCGGTTTAAATATTAGTCCAGGACTTTGAAAATTAAGTGGGTTATTGATGTTCAGACATCACATACAAGCAATCAAAATATCAACTTCAAATTGGAACTTTGATTTAACATTGGTACATTTTGACAGTTTGATAATTATGACAGTAGACAGTCAATTTTCTTATAACTAAAACGGACTTGGTCTGGACTAATATTTAAACCACGTTTTGTAATAAGGACAATAGACATATAGACAAGATAAACGTTGCAAATGTGCGTGCACGCATTAGCCGTGCGTGGGCGAGACGTGTACGGCGTGACGAACATACAGGACGGTGATTGTGAATACGTGAGCTCTGCTTATTGAACGTACTGGAATAAGGGATAGACACGCTAGTCTAGGTCTTATTGGGATTTGTTAGTGAGAATAGCAGCTAGAATGCTTGATAATAATGTCACATATTAGTCTTAATTAAGTAGTTCGAGTTAGTTCTTCAAAACTGTTTGGTTCTCACATTTTGTTGGTATGATGTTGATATTTAAAATGAAAATAGCTTTAAATTATATTTTTTTTTTGTTATAGTTTATAAATATGCTATAGGGATAAAAGCTTTGTAGCGTCTTACTAATCACATCAGTCTTGATACATACACGTAATCACTCTCAGTGTAACGCAAATACTAGATAAATATGTATATAACATGTAGTTGACAATCTTGCAAATCACACACCTATTTACACCATCCCATAAAACCCACTTGACTCATCATTCACATAAAAGTAATTTCAAGCAACGCTTCACTTCACATAATGTGTTAAACTGTTCACAAACACAAAACAGACACAGTAAAGCTGCCTACCATCTGACAATAATTTTAAATTTGCCTATAAAATGCACGGAGGCATCCACGGCTAGCTCTTTCCGAGCTCAGGTGGTAAATCTGTGGCGTAATAGGCGTGCAAACGACAGCCATGCAGTCCCGGCCTATTTGCTCGCGACGCCGAACGCCTATGGACGATACTGTCTAGTGCTATGGTTTGTAAATGGTAAAGAGGTGGATTTGGATTTTGTATGCTTTTTGGAGACATGGCAAATATGTAGCCTGAAATGATGGCTGCAGATGTGATATTGTCTACTACTAAGATGGTGCTTGCTTGCAGTGAAATGGGGTTACTTTTTAAACAAGGCATAAGGACGTATTATTATTAGCGTCAGATTTAGACATGTACAAGACAACAAGTAATAATTTTGAAATATTATGTTTCTGTAAAGTACTTTTATGAAACTATTGTCGTAGGTATTAATTTTATTAATTTGTTTAATTCACTTAAATCAGAAATTATTGTTACGAACAAAGCTAAAATCAACTACATCTCAAAACTACAATCAACATACGTTATGAAAATAAAACAAATTGGAACCAATTCAATTGGTAGTTTTTTTTTTATTCCTTTTGTGAAAAACTATTGAATGCAACCAACATTCTCTAAATCATCATTTACTCGGTATTCTTGAGATGTATAAGTCTAGCTAAGCTGCCGTAAGCTGTATTTTATTGGACAGGCGCAAAGACAGGCGTACACAAATCAATTGTCTGCGATCGAGACAAGACAAAAACTGATTGGAAGGGGTGGGTAAGTCTTCTTAAAAGGTTTCTGCACAACATACAACAAGGGAAAATATAACTGTACCTTATTAAATAATTTGATAATTTGACTTTATGTGATAAAGGTAAGTTTGTTTTTCCAGAGATTGATATTGTATGTATAAATTTCATTTTTTTAGGGTTTCATACTCAAACTTATTTAAAGGACCAAACACATTTTTGCCTTTTTGAGACATTTTTATAACAACCATAACATTTAGTAAAATAATAACACTCACAACCAGACCACACGCACATAAAATACAAACTCACTAAAAGCATGTATTTATCAATACAGTATTGAACCCTAAACCTCCCAAAGTAAGGCAGCGTCACAGTCAGCAGCAATCCCCCTAATTTGACGTCCTCAGTCGTGTGGACGCACCATTATTATCATGGGTTTATATTCCTACCCCATAGTAGGGGTATGTCTTGTGTAAATGCAATTTGAGATCTTGTGTTTGTTTAAATTTTAGCTATTTTAAGAGAAAAAATACCTGTATTGTGTTTTCAAGTTTTTTTAATTTACCTCGGTTAGGTTTTGTATTTGAAAAACTTGTGACTACAATCCTTTTATTCATTTCAATAAACTCTCAAAAACAGTGAATGTACTCACATACCTCTATTGTTTTCTCTGAAGAACCAGTAAAATGGTATTGACACCCAATTTTACAAGAAAAATAAGATTTAAAAACACTTATGAGAGTAAAAAAAATGTCCTCAAACATGATTTATATGTTCATAATGTAAATGAATTACCAGATAATCTGAAATGTGCGACTCGTATAATAACAGATTCAATTTCTCTCTCCAAGACACTTTGAAACCACAATCTCTAACTGCGAAACTAGTCTAGTTCTAGTAACTATAAATTAAATATTGTCACGAACAACAACTACAGTTAGCAATAGTAGTAAAGCCCAGTAAATACGGGCTTTAAATGGCAGAATAAACAAGAAATGTAATGAATTTCAAGAGTCGATTTCACTTAAATATAAAGGACTAATATTAGAGCAGCACTCACCGACGGTAATAAATGTTAATTCTATAGTAAGAGAGTTAATTGCTAGCCTCTGTTAGAGGTGAAGCCAGTATGGGGCTTGTAGTTTACAGTCAAAGTAAGTAGTTATTACTGATAATGTTGTTTTCCTTGGAACCAATCA
Organism: Macaria liturata; assembly: GCA_964023185.1. NCBI lineage: Eukaryota > Metazoa > Arthropoda > Insecta > Lepidoptera > Geometridae > Macaria > Macaria liturata. The sequence continues at coordinate 3,445,271 of OZ026806.1, read as the reverse complement.
TTGTTTTCAAATGTTTAGACCGGTTTGAAAATTCTTGAGATTTGCACTACTACAAACTTTCTTTTGAATGACTGAATTTTCATTTAGAACGTACTATTTTTGTTTCATTTCTTAAAGTTTGTGTGTTGTTTAATTATTTAAAAAAAGCCGCATTTTTATTGGTACAAACAAAAAATAAATTCTTTCTTTTAGCTCATAAAAGTACTTATACATTCACTTATAAATTTTGTAAAAGTTATGGGTAGGGTGTAAGTGCAAGAATTGATTTACTATGCAACTCTGTACGTAAGGCCGACTAAATATTTGCATAGCGCCACACTTGACTTTAAAAGTAAAATTTTATTGAAATCTACGATCGGAATGAGCTTTTTCAGTCGATATAAAATTTGACTTACCTTTGTACAGCAAAAAGTGAAGAATTTGACCTGCAAAATACAAAAAAACTTTTTAAACACTCGTATATGTTATATAAATAGTGCCTATTATCAACCGATGTACGTATATATTTGTTTAGTTTCTCAAGAATTATGTATAATTAAATATATTCATCTTTATCTATGCACAAAAAATAATAAAGTAATTATTGAGAGAACCATTAATCTATATGTCGGAGCGACCACCAGGGAGTCTCTCAATGACGACATCAGAATTAGGGCCTACTCTAGCTTAGTGAGCGTATTCTGGGGAAAATACTAGTTTAAAACACTGATAAAAGACTAGCGGGTGCTCGCGGTTTTGCTCGCATTAAGAAGTAAAACTTGCATCCCCTATTTCATTCCTTTAAAAGTGTAATTTCCAAAAATCCTTTCTTAGCGGATGCCTACGTCATAACATCTACCTTCATTCCAAATTTCAGCCCAATCCGTCCAGTGGTTTGGGCTGTGCGTTGATAGATCACTATATCAGTCAGTCAGTCACTTTTGAGTTTTATATGTTTAGATTTGTAATTTTAATTCTTCCCATTTTCACATCAAAAATCATACCACTCTGGACAAGACGTATGTTTTATACAGAATCTAAGAACCACTGAACCATGCCAGTAAGTAAGAGTTGAAAAACAAATGGCGGTAGGGTATGCAGCGCGGTATGCAGGCGGCATGCAGCAAAGCTTTGACAATCGCAGGCTCGGAGCGTGCCTCGCTACTTGCCAAGCGATGCCTAATTCGAATATTGGGAAAATCTTTGAGTCGAGCTCCTTCAGTCGCTGGTACCCTGGTAACCTGGTACCTTTACATGTGTTCGATTGAAGTTATGTATTAAAGAGTTGAGATCTTTTGTAATGTGATACAATACCTGGAATCTCCATAGTTTATTATGATACTAGCTGACCCGGCGAACTCTGTTCTGCGTTAGAGGCAATAAATAAGCAAATTAGGGAATGCAAGTTTTACTTCTTAATGCCACGAGCTCCCACTAGTTCAATATAAAATATTATAATCATTTCTTTTGAGCGAAAATATAAAAGTGACAGCCAAAACCAGGTCGCTAACAAAGTTTGCTAATGTTACTCGTACAAAAATCACAACAAACTTTCTGAAAATTTAAGTGAAACTTAAGAATATTTTTGAATAACATAAAAATTTTAGGACGCGCTCTAATTATTTTTTGTTGATAGAAGTTAACAATATGTATCTATTTTACAAGACCAATCAACCAATCAAGTGTCTATTGGGAGCAATCTCTTATATCCGTGTCGTTCGTACGCTGCATACCGTATCGCCATCTGTTTTTCAAGTCTTACTTAGGTACGCTAGAATTCAAATTCAAGAAACTCGTCCAAGTTGGGCCTTTCTTCGACTTAGCAATCTTTGTGTCAAAGGCGCTTCTTGTTATATACATACGTGCCAATCTGTATTTGTTGATACAAGTTACAGAAAGATTACTTTTTGACAGTTGAAAGGATAAAGTTCAAGGTTCTTAGGACTCATTTTATCTTATTTCCTGTAACGGATAAGACATGATGAAAACAAATTATTATGCAATTTTTTTTATTTTCACTTGTTTATAAATCTGAAACACATTAAAAATCGTATATATGAATTAAACCCAAAATACAGATAACCGCCACATTTTCATAGAAAAACTTTAAAGATAGAACCCAAAGTTAACAACCTCTAAGCTATTCAATTAACCACAGCAATTTATGGAAAAAAAGGTCTTAACCCGAGAAGAATTCAATTTTTCCCGCAAATAACGTAAGTAATGGTCTAGACATACAAACCCCCGCAAGTCACCACAAACAATTTTAATTTAGATAGAGTAACTGATCTGTTCAATCTTTGACAATGTCAATACAGTTTCTTGGTCCTTTGAACTACCGAAAGTTTTCTCCGCCTGTCTCTCGGTATAAGTATATACTTTATGTAACTAAAGACATAGACTTTGACAAAGGAATGCTGAAAGTTTCGTGAGTGATTTGAGACAGTTGAGACTTTTGTTGTTGCGCTATTGAATCCATTGGAAAGTTTTTATACAAAATCTTATAAAGCATCATGTTTAGTTTATGACTACATAATATGCTGTATTTTTTATAACATGATGTTTAATATTCTGGAGGGAAAATCTCAAGCAAAGATCCGACTGTCTTCCGATTCAGGTTATTCTAAGCAAACGTGCTAAATTAATTCTAATAACTTGGACTTACTGTATATCTTAACATACGGCAGTCTGTAGTCAAACCTGAACCTAGTATGTATGGCAAACATGTTCATTATTTTCATATTTATAATTGTATTATAGTTCCCGTAAGGCATGATTTAATTTAGTTGTAATAACCGGCTAGCACTTACGTCAAAAATTACGTGTCTGGACGAGGCGGCCAACCGGGACGCGCGTGCTGACTCGTCCTGATGATGGAAACCTCAGATTTCCGAAACTTGTCGAGCTAATTTTTCGACGTAATTTTTGACGTAAGTGCTAGCCGGTTATTACAACTAAATATTTATAATTCTCAGATTATCTTCATATCAAAAGTCCCCAAGGTTAGGTTACATCTGTTACTGCCTTAAGACAACCTTCAACTTTACCAAAGACCACTTCACATAAACTATTTCTCGTCAACACAAGAATTTACTCGTAGATATAGTTAGAAGTCGGCAGAAGTAAGTCTTTGTGTCGTCTATTCCAATACTTCAAACTTTCTTTCTTGCTTCCACGTTTCCTTTTATCCGTTCGAAAGTGTTTCTCTGTTAAATTATTGTAAGGGATCCTTTACATTGAATATGAACTTGCATTCTGATAATTTATACCTATTTGACAGAAGGTTTTTTATATTGTTAGTATATTATTAATAACATGTAAGTACTACGTTATGGGTGTGGTAAACTCTGGGGTCGAGAGATTTTGAAACGTTTAAAAATAATGTTTAAACCACCTATTATTTTGAGCAGAACGGCAACAATCAATTTGTTGATCACAGAAGTAAAAAAAAATTGACACTAGTTTGAGTATTTTACGTAACAATTTTTAAGATGGTGGAAAATGTTTTATTGGTTTCATTTTTATGTCCTGTACATTGAGCTTTAAAACTACACATAGAGAATCTTTTTTATTTGTAATTTTTGCGGAACCATACAACTTCACGTTGGACTCACGCTTGCCGGTATTTTTTCGTTTGTGCTTTATGAACCGGATGTGCCATCGAGCCGCGAACTTACACCCAACTTGGACGGCTCTCCCGAGGGAGCTTTATTTAAAAGTTTGTCAAACACTGGATAGGTGCTCGATATTACAGGGATGATACTTTGTTCAACTTTACCTGTAGGTGGCTTTTTTAACATTTTAGGAAACTGATTTTTTTATTTTATTTTTGTTCGTGAAAGTTGTTTAAATTGTAATCCAATATGTTGATATGGATACCCAGATTGTATAAATAGGTTTTAATATAAGTATGTGTTTCATATTAGATAGTTTTCCTCTCACAATAAGACAACCTTACCAATAAGAAATCTTTGAATAATTAGCAGATTATAGCACGCTCAAAACTGAATCGTTACTATTGCTTACCATCAGAAGAACAATGGTCACGTGTAAACTCATTTCATGTAAAAAAACATATCTTCTCATCATAAATTGTATTGTACACCATTAAAAAAAAACAATAACAGTAATGCTTTAATTAGGTTTATTTTTTCTCTGAATTAAATAGGCCTCACTAATAACGTACAGTATCATACACACGTAGGTATATTCTATACTACTAATGTAATTTGTAAACCTTCTAAATTCTGTGAAGCTGTACAAGGCTGTAGGTTTGCGCGCCTTCGCAAATAAGGGCAGAATTAACATTCTTGTCGAAATAAATTAAAAGGAACAGGCGCGCAAAGTAAGCACCTTACGTAGACGCGAGGGTGGCAATGAGTTTGTTATGTAATAATATTTTTTGGATATTTGTTTTTTTTAAGATACTAAACTTCCACAACTTTACTTTGATTGACATCGCCACCGTCGAATTCATATAATTTTATTTTCACAATAAATGCTAGAAATAGGTAGTAAGGGTAATAAATCGTGTTTAGCAAAAGAATTGAAATCATTTATTTTCGTAGGTATAGTACACGCATTTTTTTATATGTATTCATATTATTTTAGTTTACAATATTTTGGTTTAAATTTTCTAAAAACGTATTTACAAATGTCTAACTCGTTTGTATATTCATTATTCTATCTTGTCCTTCTTATCCTGTCTAACCACCAACTAAAAAAAAAACTATTCCAAAAACCCTTAACCCACAGTCACCCGACTACCAAAGTAATGCGCATTTTTACAGCCATGAATGGGGCGGGATAAAAAATCGCTTTTTTAAATAGGTTTTGCGGGTAGAAGTGATTTAATGACCTCAGCTGATTCGCATGCAACGCAAGTGGTGACGCGCACTTTTTACCATTCGTAATTGATTTCTAGAGGGAGGGTAGATTGAAATTCTTTTGCCAGGTGTGAGCTGAATCAGATTAGATGGTGGAATTTTATTTTTGGGTGTTTGGCAACGATTTCCTTAAAGTGCGTGAAAGTATGTAGGTACCTACATTTGTATGCTAAGTACGGATTTTTGTAAAACAAATATTTCTTCAATCTTAGCACCTGGACAAGGATTGTCGTATCATATTCAAAAATTTAATGCAAAGCATCATATAGTCACTTTTAACAGACTAATTCACGGCTTTTAGTGAATATACGAGTCATAAAATATGTTTTCTTCACATATAATGGTATTTATAAATGCAAATCTTTTACAAGATTATAATAATAATAATATATGTCTTTATTGCACACCAACACAAGTATATAGTAAAAGTAAAATAAGAACAAATAATAACGTACAAATGGGCGGCCTTATCGCCTTAAGCGATTTCTTCCAGGCAACCTTTGGATGGACTTTTTTTATATATGAGTATAAATAATAATTATAATACATAGTGGTTATTATAACTCAAATAACCTTCAAACTGTGCATGTATTTTCAAGTGAAACTATTCAGTATTCGGCCGTTCTCATTACGCAGGCTTTATTAAGACCTAACCTTATCTTGATCTAGAAATGAGGGTCTAGACACACTAGGATCTCCATAGACTGGTTTATAATAATATCTAATTTGTCAAATAATAAGTCACTACACAAATTTTTATTTACTTTTTTTTCGGATTTGTTTCTAACTATAAACCCTTTTTGAAGAAATTAATACAAACCACAAAATGTTTGATAAGGTTTATAATTAAAATTGTTGAAAAGATAAACCTAAAAAAATACCCATAAGGATTCAAATCAGGAAGAAAATGTATGTGAGAAAGTGATTTTTTTTCCTTTAGCTAAACAGCAGTCGATTTTTTGCTAGTTATTTCTTGCTATTTTATCTCGCTACGCTCTATGCAGTTACACCCCAAGGTCGCTAGGTCACTTGCTGCAGGCTGGATGACCTGCGACCTAGGCTATCTAGCCATCGCTACAAGATTAATGTCTGTTAGTCCACACACAGATTAAAAACAGCGGGTATAAGGCTCAATAAGATGTTATATGTGATGTGAGAAAATGAATGATGTTGCTGAGATTTTATTGTTATTTGGGAATAGCCAAAAAAAAGTTATATTGTAGTAACTAAAATAATGAATTACTAAATAAACAATAAATGTAAATTAAATAGTTTCCTTCCTAACTTAAAATTCAGTAAAATGATAATTTAAAATTTTGAAACAACAATTACATAAGTACATGATTTTCGTATTTAAGAAATTACGTACATACTTGTCGTAACTACATACAGATGTGATATTACGATATTAATATATATTTTTTTTATTATAAATTGCATATTTATTTCATAAAAACTTACAAAACAAATTTTACTAATTAAAAATAAAAACTTAACTAATTAATACCTAACTTATAAACTAAAACTTTTAATAAACTTAAAACACCTATAAAAAAAGTATATCTGTAGGCAACGTTCCCAGCATGCTGGCGGCATTGCCACATTAATAATTGCATATGTTTTCAATTTTATTAGACACACAGCCGAGTCACTAAAATAGATAATAAACAAACTACAAGTACTTTTAGCAATAATTTGGCCATAGAAAGATAGCTTAGCTTTGGAGAGTTATCTATAAACTACATGATCACATATTGAGCCAATGTCAGTTTTTTTTAGATTTTATGGAAACTATTTACTAAATAAACCTACATCATTGCATAATAATGACTGTTATAATTATATGTATAACAAGACGCAATGACGCAGTACCCGGCTCACCGGCACCGTGAGGGCAAACTTCCAAAGCCACTTATTCCGAAACCGCTCTGTATGGCGAAATTCGCGCGAAAGCGATCGCTCCGTTAATTATTATAGTCTAGTGATTTTGCAAGGGGCTGCGGGGCTCCGCTTTGCAGCGAGCTTAGGAAGCTTCCTACAGATCATGAGTGTTTGTAACTTTCGGTAAAAGCTTGGATATTAAACTTCAGAAGAGAGTCAAGAATCTTACTTGTACAATTATTTGGTAAGAAGTTTATTAGTTGCATTCGAAAATTGTATTTACCTATATTTGTATTTAACTAGTTAAATATTTCACTTTTAGCAATGGAAAGATTATAATAACGATGATTTTGTAACAGACCAAACTATTGGATCGAAAAAAAAAACCATAGCATAAGAATGCCTGACATGTACTCTTAACTATTTATAATTAAAACAATCTACTATTATAATGTTACTATGAATCATAATGAATAATTATTAATTATTGATTGGCCTCTTAGCTTAGTTGGTAGTGGCTCTGCCTTCTAATCTAGGGGTTGCGGGTTCGATTCCCGCGTGACACAAGTATTTATGCATTTTAAAATTTATAATTAATTGTGTTGAGTCTGGTCGTTTGTATGTATAATAAGTATGTATTTACAAAAGAAAAGTATATAAGTATTATATCCGTTGTCTAGTACCCACGACACAAGCGTTTGCTTAGTGTGGGGCTAGATGGCGGTGTGTGCAATGTCCCGGAATATTGATTTTATTTATTTATTTATATACATTATTTTTGTTGTAACAAATGGGTGCAAACGTTGTTAGAGCTTAAAAGAACCAATCTCAGTTGTGTTGCGATCTCAAGTGTGCCTATATCGATCGACCTCAGAATACGCCCGACTAGTTAGCAAATTACATTCAGTTTTATTAAAACCTGAATTTAATTAAATTCAAGTTTCAAAATGCCTTTAACAGGGTGAAAATTTGGTATCCACACTCATTTAAACCATTATAAGAGGGTTATTGCCATTATGTATTTAATTAAAGTCTTATTTGTTAATCTTAATATTGCTTTTAGTAATTGTTTATTATACATCCAACCTATTAGTAACCAGTGGAGTAATATAACATTACTCTACAATAAAAAGTAGCATATCTGTTAATCTCGACACTAATCTACGTCCATACCAAATCAAATCCAAATTGGTTCAGTCGTTTGAACTTAAAAAAAGATTAATTAACCGCATTCACCTTTGTGATAGGTAAGTATTAAAATTATAGTGTGGGAACTTAATTCATTAACTTAAAGATTAAATTAAATCAATTTAATTTGAATTTATTCGCTTTCTTTAAACAAAAATCCTAGCAAATTTCCTCGTATACCGTTTTAATAACCTCTTTGTTTCGAAGCCAATCGGTTACCCAATCAAATCGATTAATTGTCTACGGTAGCTGTTGTTAGTGTTGCCATATTGGGTGCAGCGATAAGGCGTGGATTAACGCCGACTCCCGGGTGTTGGGGTAATAGAGCGTGGCAACACTGATTATACTCGTACTTCTTAGGGTAAAGCTATTATTGCTCTTCTATTGTATGAGGATTGCACTGTATGGGAATTTGATTCGAGTATAAAAGTCAGCGACAAATAAAAAAGGTTCAATAATTAGGTTAGTATTAAAAACAAAGTGGGATTGTTGATATATTGTTATGTATTTATAATGTTGTCAGTTGTAAAATAATTACATTTAATAAGAGTTACAAGATTTCTAACAAAATAATGTATCTAATAGTAACACGAGAGACAACTTTCTCTTAGCGTAGCAGCTGCTCGACATATCTTTTGTTTACTAAAATGCCCTTTTTTAAATTACATTATTAATAAGTGTTAATTTTATAAGAATTTGTGTGTCCAATAAACATTGTTATTATTATTATTATTATTTATAGTAGTATATCATTTTTATTAAAGAAAATAGCCTAAACTTTAAAATTCCTAAAAAATAAAGTCCCAGACACTACATAAAACCAAAAATCCCATAAAAATCACATCTGTATCTCAACCCCCTGGATATTAGTTATATTTCCCGTAACAAGTGTAAGGAGTCGGTCAGATAATTTCACACCTCATTACACCGTCTTATGGGGAAAGTGGGAAATAATACGTTTGTGGATTTGGCAGGAATGACTTACTTAAGTTCTGATTTACACGGAAAGCTTTGATTTACTTGATATAAACAAGGGTTTTTTTAGACTGACTGTTATGTTACTTATTCTTGGTTGTTAGAGTCGGTTCAGTTTTCAAATATAGTCAGGAAGATTTGGCAGTAATCATAAAACAATTTCCAGTCAACAGATATTCATTGAGCGCCATGTTAAATTGACAATCTGGAATTATAATTAAAAACTATACATACATTCATATTCAATTCAAATGTTTTTTTTAATAAAAAAAACAATTGAATTCATATTATATGTATGTTGTATGAATGAACTTATGAAATCCTTTTTGGGTTTAGAATACTGGGGCAAAAAATGGTATTACTATGACTACAATATGACAGCCTATATTATTTTTAAGCAACATCATCCTATTTAGGGGGAAAGTAAAAGATTATTACCCTCAAAACCTCATATAAACAATAACGAACAATCCATCGAATCCCACAATAAAAAAGTAGACAAAAAACAAATAAAATCCAATATCTCCCCCAAATTCCCTGAATCATACATCAAATTCAAACGGCGAGTGACAAAGAATGAAACGGGAAAATAATAAAAAAGACATACATGAGTCAGTTCTGCTGAATCCCCTCCCAGTGAAGCGTGCAGGACGCCGCGATAAATCTGCAGGTGGATTATAGAGACTTATTGTGCGCCTGATGGGCTGCGAGTGTAGTGAGCGTCTGCACGAGCAGGGAAACTGTGGCTGAGACAGTGTAGAGAGCGTCTACACAAGCAGAACTATGGCTAGGAGAGCATAGTGAGCGTCTATACGAACGGGGAAACTGCGACTGAAACAGTGTAGTAAGCGTTTTCACGAGCAGACGAACAGAGATTGCGTTTATATGAAAACTGGCGTGATTGTAGTAGTATTCCGCGTTTCCACCGACAAAACGAAAAGTTGATAAATCTCTTCTAGGCAAGCGTAGACTACAACAGTGACATAATGTACCTAGACTGTAAATTTTGAATGAATGGGTTTGCACTTGACCGTAATTCGCCTTGAATTGTTAAGTTAATTGAATCCCCGTCTTAATAAATGCTCTTGCATACTATTACTTTTCCCTTATACGATGCGAATGCTAACACGTACTGGTTATTATGGCATAATTATTTAGTTTTATTTATTTAGGTTTTTTGATCACTTTATTTGCTATGTATATATTTTTATTAAATGTCGAAAACAAACATGTCTCGATCCAAAACTAAGCTCGGTACAGTCATTTTCATACGAATTCTATACATAAACTATTTCATAAGTTTTCCTATAAGGAAAATCCCATAGTTTCGCCGTAAACCCGCCTATAAATATATACTAGCGCCATTCATGGAATTGTAAACCAAAAGAGAAAGCATAGCTTTGAGAGTTCAATGATAAGTTTTAAGCAAGATTTATTCATATTCATCATAATATTGAAACTTTACAAAATCTGCTGGCACTGGCTCAATACTACTAATTAAAATCAAGTAACAAAAAATCTATTCTGAAAACTGAATGTTATATGGTAGAAACATATAGAAATAATAAGGGAATAACTCTCTCTTATTATTTCCATGTTTGTGGACAGACATAATTTTGACCATTTGTATAATAACAATAGGTTTGAAAATAATATTTTAACAGGTTAAGGTGACTTATTTTTTTATTTATTAACTTTGTTTATAAATATACATTTCTATCTTTTTTTTTATTTCAACCTGTATTATTTTTACAAGTGATAAACATGTTTATGGCTTTGTGAAACTTTATTGTTTTTATTACTAATTTTGTTATTTAACAGTTTATTTTTCCAACCACAGAAAATAAATAAAATAATAAACCAAGTCAACAACAACAAGACTTATCAATGGCCATTCGCTAAAATCCCATACTCTGCGTCTGAAATAGTGATAGGAATCAGTATCTTTGGGAATGAGTCGATCGAGCCTCGGTTCGATTCCGACACAATCTAGCGGGGAGATCTTTTTGCACAAGTTGCTGGCCTTATGTACTGAGCTCATTGCTGTTTTACAAGTCTTGTACATAAATTGAAGGAGGTTCGAGATAGAGGGAAACGAAAGTGTTTATTTTTATTCATTTTTCTATATCTATACTAATATTATGAAGCTGAAGAGTTTGTTTGTTTGTTTGTTTGAACGCGCTTATCTCAGAAACTACTGGCGCGAATTGAAAAATTCTTGTAATTCTATAATCTTCAAAATAATGTGATCGAAGCCGCGGGCATCCACTTGTTTCTAATATATTTAAAAATATAAAACGTTAATTACTTATTATTATTATTATTTATATTTAAGTTTTACTGAAGAGAAACATAGGCATGCAAATTTTTTCATAAAAATTAAGAAAATTCTGATACCATCCATGATTTACCATGCTAGTCAAATAATGACATTTGCTCCTGTATTCGTGTGCTTCCATATATTCTATGGTTTTTTTTAACTACAGGCAATATATCTTGGCGATTCGTCATATTACAGCAGTTGTCAAATCACGTACAAATGAAAAAAAAATCGTCACTACACACTTCTATCATAATACGAGAATGTACAAACTAGCTTTCTTTTTTCAAGCTTTTACCATCATCAAAAAGCTTTCTTTAGCCACATCCAGATAGTATCTCCTTGTATGGGCAGACAATGGGAAAAGCTTAATTAATTGTTATTGTTGAAAGCTTCGCCTAAAATGAGGAAAAGATGGTGGTGATGATAGTAGGCCTGCAGTTATATCGAGGAGTAACACTACTGGAAGCGTGGTGTAAAAATACGTATATGCTATAAATATATTACTGGAACTATGGTGTAAAAGAATGTCTTTAGAATTATCAACATATGTATATTTTAAGGCTCAGTTACAAGTCAGCCTTTAAACGAGCACTTCTTCTTCTTATTATCGAATGAGAGTGGCCAACTCTGGCGTCAAGAGTTTATCAAGCCGCCCTATGGCCTCTGACATGGCTTAACGACTGCCGTACTAGACAAACAGCCGGAACCTACAATTTGACGAGCACTTAAAAGGTAGGTACATATGTAGTAGAATAATAACATTCAAACTTTATTAAAATAAAGTTATATTCAATAATGCGGATACTAGTGAAAATAACCTGAAAATATTACAAAACCAAGATTTACGACTTTGCGTATTTAAAACCCTATGTAAATTGTTCTTACAACAACACCTTGTAGCACTCAAAATCTTCGCAACTTGTAACATCTCATCCGGTAGCGCTTCGTTTATTTTCATAACTTAAACAATGACTCTTGAACCCATCTCAAGACCTTTATTACATTCAAAACTACGACAATAATAGTCGAAGAGCTAATGGTTCACTTTTGTGCTTCATAGTTTGAGAGTAAAATGCGAGCAGCCAACCGAACCGTATTAATTTTCGCACAAAGGGGCTGTGCCGCCAATTTCGGGGAAATTTCGGAGACTGTAACTTTGCAACGTTTTAGGGGGGTCGGGTGGTGTACTGTGATTCGCTGAAAAATTTGATTGGAGTTGTTGTTATGGAGGTAATAGTTTTGGTCGTCATGGTCAAGATTTTATTAATCGTTTTATGATGATGACACAAGAAAAATACGTATAAAAAAATATTGATTTTAATTTAAAAATAAAAAGGTAGGTTTTCTTTCTTTTAATCGTAAGTTGAAAATATTTTAAGTGGATCGAGAAAAATACTGTTATCGGCAAAACGTTTTAATTTACGAAAAACAACTCAACACATTAAGTACATAATCCTAACGCTGTCTACGTTCAGTACTTAAATTTTTAATAATGAGTTTTGTTTCATTTTAAAACTAATTGCCTGAAAAGCAATATCAGAACTTAGGATAATTATTTCTTCATTGATTTATATATTTTATTAATAGCCAATGAAACTGTGCAACACCTTACCTTCATCTCACATCATTAATAAAATCTCTTCCGATCCCACCGACTTTCCCACCCAATAAAACTATAGGCACGTACTAAAAAAATAATCTGAAAATCCCACATTTCAAGCCAAACTTGCTCTAAAGCAAACGGCGCCGCGCGCCGCGCCGTCGAGAGCAGAATTAATATTGCCCTTTGTAATGAAGGAGCTTTTTTAGCGGGAATCTTATGTAGGGATGCCTTCTCTATAAATACTAGGTTGATGGTTTGTTATTATTAAATTTGACTATTTATAGCACATATGTGTAGATATATCATAAATGTATTTTATTATGTCCCGGAAAATTTATTTTATGTATCAAGCGATTGCTTAGAATGGAGTTGGATGGCGCTGTGACACCCCGAAATATTTATCTAGAAATCTAAAACACAATTTCAATATGTCAATAATAACATATTCCAGTTAATTTACGAATAGAAACATACTAGTGTATGTAATGTTATGGACACCAAGGGTGAATTTCCACGGATCCACAAAACAATTTCTACGTATTTTGTAATTTTATAAACATGTTGTAAGTTTACTCATACGTACATAAAATAAATCGTTGTAATATTATGTCAGAGGCCCTTAGGGCGGCTTGTTAAACTTGACACCTGAGTAAGCCACTCTTATTCGATAAGAAGAAAGAGATTGTAATAACAAGTCATTGTATACATATATGTCAGGTGTATGTTGGCACATACTTTTGTTACATGTACATAGGTATGTACATATCTATATATAGATACCTATGTTTATACCTACGTATATGAGGTCTTATGCGTAGGTATAAACATATAGACGTAGAGTACTACGTCTTATTTCAAGTCAGCGGGTGTTCTCGCGACGTGATCGTGAAATTAAATTGGCGAAATTTCGATTTGAAACGATAATTGATTAGAACAATAGATTTGAGTCCAAGTGTTAATTGGATTTCTATTCTGGTGCCGACGAATTATCAAGTTAATTTGCTGAAATTTATTGCGATGCTGATAATCTATGTACTTTATGAAATTAGTTGAAATTAATTTTATTGAATAAGTTAAATAAGTTATTTTAATGAGATTTAATTGTTGCTAAAAATTTAATTCTAATGAACACGAAGATGACATGTATTTAAGTATGATCGAATCGATCGAAGGAGGCATCGAAACTCAGTTATGAGGAACATGTAGTGAAGAGGAGGAACACGTAATGGTTTTTAAACAAACAACAAATAGACAAATATTATAAAACGAGCTGTTCTTTGTTTATCAAATATACCTATATATTTTTGTATCACATCTCTCTCTTTACAAGTCATCCTAGACATTTTAGAGTTTTTTTATGCATATTTAAATATAGTTTTAGACAAAAACTAAACATTTTGATAACACTTCGAATACCTTCGCTAGCTGAGCTTTCGAAGCTTCAAAAACCAAGTTCTCAGTAAAACATATCAAGACTACAACAATCCCAAGCAATAAACGACATCCCCACTATTCCATTTACACCCACATATCCATACTCAGCAGTAAATTATTAAATAAGCAGGCCATAATTACTTTGATATGTAAAGCAAGTTGCTCCCTCCGGGGCGAAGGTGTTAAGAACCGACCGACGGGTATTTATTATTAAACGTAACTAGATTTATTACTTTCAAGTATGGAGGTACAAAACCGATGCGCGAATATCGTGTGGAGGGAGTTTGATGGAGAATTGTTAGGTATAGTAAGATATTGGTTAAATAAATATGAGTTTATTTTTTAGTTTTATTTATACTAACACTACTACTACAATCCAGGGGTCTTCAAATCTAGAGTTATTAGATATCTTTTAGGTAAGCGTGTTACATCCTAGGCTGCAGCAATGCTTAACATCAGGCAGGCTGTAGTAGTCAAACGTAAACCTATCCCACGTAAAAAAAAACTTATTTAATATTCACTTTTGGAATAGTTTATTTTTTTAATAGCTTCTAGCCAAATATTGTTTTACTCACTTCGATCTATTTATATGTATTAGGAGCAAAAGCTTTATCAACTATCCATGAGTGGTTATATTTTTTATAATACTTATTTGTGTAACATTGAATGCTCACTTGTACTTGGAAATTAATCTCTTTTATGATATTTTAAAAAATTGAAGTAGAAAAAAGCTATCTCATTTCTTATGAAAATAACGAAAACCTGAGTCGACCAATATTTACGCAGGACTCGAGCGACTTAAGAACTGTTCAATTTAACTTCCTCCGATAGGAAACCTAAACAATTAAATTAATTAATCAACAGTTTCCTTCCGTCTGTTTGAGGAATAAAAATTACTTTAAATTCCGAGAATAGTGGCGAAGCTTTAGAGAAAAGTTATTGAAGACACTTTTAAGTTTTCCCGCTGTTTACCATGGTGACTATTATGTAAAAAAATCAATTATTTTTTGTCCTTGATGGCATGCTAGTAAATTTATGCAAGCCCATCATGAGATGAATAAATGTATGACTTGTAATAATGGAATTATGAATAAATGTATTGTATTGTATTGTATTGTATTGTATTGAGATTTTTAAAAGGCCTGTATAAAATAGTTAAGCCATTGAACTACCCATGTACATCAATGTCAAATAAGCTCTCTGAAAATATCATAGTATCTACTCGTTATTTGTGAATTGGAATCCAATACGATTTAAATTCATAACCACTTCTTCAGTGTCTAAGTGATTTCTCCTGTTGGGGTCACCTCGAGAACCGCAAAAATGCAGCCGAGCTCCTTCTGGGAGAACTGCTCATTTAATATGTAACGAGAGACTCATTTAGAAGGGATTGGGAGATATCGCACATCATATAGCAGAGTATTTAATTTACGCTAGTCGTGTGAGTTTGTGTGTTTGTTGATATTATTTCAATGATTACATTACATTACTCATTATTCCATTAAGTTTAAGCGAAAAAGAGATTGTTAATTGGAGCTACGGATTATCACAATTTTTGGTATAATGTTATTATAAGGTCTTAAAGTGATATAAAATACCAATATTATTATCATAAATCAACACGAGCAGAGCCACCTCGCTTCCACTAATAATTGAAAGAAAAAACTTATTCAGCATTAATAAACATGATCACTTGGTACTGGCTTTTGCTTTTACTTGAGCCGCAATATCATAAAATACATACAATAGCACAGTCTGTATGTTTTTACAATTCATTGAGAGATCAAACCAATTACATTTGGTGCAAGAGCCCCGGGCTGTATGGAGTTTAAACGATTTCATTTCTACTAATGGATTTTGAGGCTGCCTTTGTAAGGATCCTCGCTCAAATCTCTGCGTTTTTATGGTTTTACAGTTTACAAGGAGATTCCATAAGAATACTCGTAGATTGTGGATATTGTTACGTGCAAATATGACAGTGCAATATAATTCAGACTGGTTACAATATAACTTGAATTTAAGTAGAAACATAAACAAAAACTTGGAATTTGAGAAAAAGTAAGTTTTTTAGTTACATTAAAAAACATATAAATACAAAAAAAAATATTTTATTTTATTTAGTTTGGTACAGTCACAGACAATTAGTTATAAAAATATATACTAAACACTTTTAAGAATAATATTTAACACAATTTAACATAATTTTTGGTCACAGTTAAATTTGAATATACTTACTTTTAAACATTCAAACTAATCAAAAGAACTAGATACAAGCTTGAAGATACACAAAATTAAAAAAAATAAAAGTAGGTATTTCAAAAAAATTAAATTTAAAATTTTGTGAAAGCTTTTATCAAAGATCTGAATGAATCCTCAGTTTAAACTTCCAAACAGCCAAGCTCCCACATCTTCACTGAGTCTAAAATGAAATGCATGCACACGTGAGTTGGGCGTATAAAGATGAATCCATATATTTTAGAAACGTTTTCAAATAACGCAGACTTCGAGAGAAATCTAGAACTATCAGTTTCTAGACTTTTGCTAGCCAGAAGGTCGAACTAAAGATATTGGCCATTCGTCACATTTCTTTTCAATATAGAAAAAGGCTATTTGAAAATTGCTATCGCTAAGCGAACAAGTTTTCTTTCAATTCTGTAATGCGTCAATGTCACACAAATAAACTTTTATGTCCAGACGTATATATGTTTAACAATTGAATAAACTTTTATGAGAAAAATGAAAAATATATCTAGCAAAACTTAGTATGAGGATCAAAAACTGACGATGATCTTAACTTTCTTTTAAAGTTATGGCCCGTTAAATGAGGTCCGTGAAATAAAATAAGTTCATAATAAAAACTTAAGCACATTATTCGAAGATAAATTGTATTATGCAATAATTTTACATGAATACCGCCGCGTAACTCCTATTCCACAAAACAAAAATGATAAAACAAAAGGCGACAAAGCATCGTTTGAAACGTGAAATAAGTCCCAATTACCCAAATCCCGCAATCAGGCGGCAAACTCGACAAATTAAATCAAGTCTAATAACAATATACTGGGGAGATAGCACTGTCACGATGATTTAAAAATTATAAAATAACTTAATAAATATTTCAGGATATATCATACAGCGCCATCTAGCCCCATACTAAGCTAACCCTTGTATCAAAGGTCCTAGATAACTCGTTGGATTACATTAGTTATAGCCATAGATTTTAATTGCATTTAGTAAACTATTACATGAAACTTTCCTGATAAGGTATGCAAATATGAAGAAGTGGGAAGCGGCCCAATAAAATGGATTCGACATATTTGAAGTTACCTAATTATTGTTACATACAACAAACCATTACTACCAATTTTTTTTTTATTGCGTCTGGTACATACGAACTAATTTTTTCTAAAGTTTGAACTAGAAATACCAATTGATTGTTGATTGGTGAAATTATAAACACACTTACTAACTATTTAATAATAGCAAAATATGTAATCAGTTTTATCTTATTAGACTATTAATACAAAATCATAGTATGAATTGAAAACTAGTTTATTATATCCTTACTATACCCACTAGCCCCTACTTTCGGTTTTTCAGAATCCCCTACTTTTGTCTCGCTTATAAAGGACGCTCTCGGCGGAACAGGAAAATTAATTTCAGACAATGCAGTCAGCCTCCGAGCGAGGATTTTAGCACTGGAATGGTTTTTAGCCCTGTGAGGTTACTGTTTGTAAGTAATTCTAGTATTACTGTTGAAGTAACGCTTTCGAGAATGTATCATAAAGTAACAATTCCTGGATTTATCTGGGGTAAAAATTTGTAATAATATAAATAAAAAGTAAACATTCCATTTAGTTTTCAATTTTTTATGGTGACTTGGTAACTAGCAAGATATATGTTATCAGAATTCACTTAATTAAAAGATAAAAGTAAGTACATAATTCAATGCACTATTCAATGTTCAATTTTTTTAAAGAATTATAAAAATCAACCATTTTATATACTTATGTTGTGATAAAAGGCGCGCATAGAGGCATACTATTCAAAGTAAGAATATTCAAACTCCCAAAGTAACCACTTTGAAATGGTTATCTGGAACGCTTTATGTATTTACAGGGCCCGCCTCGTCAGTCGTGTAATGAGAAAAAGTGCGAATAGTTCAGGACGACCAGCTTCCGGTGGAGGATACAATGACACCCTGGTTTTGGAACTAATGAATAGAAAATTACACAAAAAATTACCAGGCTAAAATGAAGGGAAAATTATACAAATATACGTATTATAATATGAATATGCATGTATGTGTATGGTTGAAAGTTTTATTTTAATTTATTGTTATTTTATTTTATTTTTGTAAGTTTTTATTAAATAAATGTTATCCTATTTAGATTTTATTTTTTGATTAAAGAATAAAAAATGAAAAAACTAAAAAAAAATTAAGGGTCATCGAGCTAAATGAATTACGATAATCTACAAAGGTTATTTTTGAGTTATTATTTTGAATGCAGCACACATTTTTCATCACTTTGGATATATTTTAAAAAACCTGTAAAGAAAAAAACCATTTTAGATTTCCATACTAATATGCAACTTTACGAGTTAAAACACAAAGAATAAAGAGCAGAATCGGCAATCATTTAGCGAAGCAGTCCGTCTTCCCAACCGAAATATTTAAATAGGCAAAGAACACCATTGTGCCAGATTGGATGTCGAAAATTGCCTATTACGTGAGCGAAGCACGGCAATATTGCTGCTTTATCCAATTTATCGTTCTTCACTATTCCTTGCCTATTCCTTCAGACAATCGCGATTTATTTCACGAACTCTTTGAATGCGAGTTCTCCTAGGTAATAAATGTACGTTTGGAGTGGGTTGCCACTTTTGTGACTGTTATGTAGTCTTTGGTACGTTCCGTTTTCGAATTATGGAAAGAGATTATGTGTTTAAAATAAATTCGATTTTACACTTGCTTCAAAATAGGTGATTTTCTGTACGCAGAAGGAGAAAACTATAGAGAACACCTCGGAATGTATTTACATATCATACATATATCTTTACATATCATCGTATTTCTATCTAACGTTCATATTATCTTCTATTCTTAAGAAGATCTAAACATACGACTCATTACGTTTGAATTATTTGAACAACAATTCTAAGCACATGCCCATAAGTGATCTTGTTCTAACTACCAGTAAGAACTTCAAGTTCTTAAAATTTAATATCCGTTTCATAGACAAACAGTAAAGCACCACACTTCTCCCCCTAACATTGTAATGAAAATTTTATCGTTTTGACTTTCAATTAAGAGCCCGCTATATATCTCTGGTACAATATGCTAAGATTCCTGCTAAATTAATTCGCTCTAGGCACATAATGAGGGCCATAAAACAATCGCCACATTAAGGTACCGCAAGTCACAAGGTACGTGCCTTAAGGATTTTAAAGTATGGGGTGTAAGGTGGAAGGGTCTGTGTATATGTGGGCCTTAATTGAAATTTGCTCGTACAGCTCATAAATGCTAACAAAGGAGACAATTTGTAGATGATATTAACGTACTGGAATATTATTATATAAGCATGTCAATTAAACATAGTAATAAAACTGGAAAAATGCCTTTATTTTTATCGTTTCCCAAAAATTTATAGATTACATCTGTAGCATATAAATATATAAATTACTGTAGCATCTACCTTACGCAATAATTTTCAAACTAGAGAGCTATTTATTTAAAAATAAACTGGCATCTGTTACTTTCGGTTATTACATGTACATATGCACAGGTTTGTGTTTGCAAACAGCCTGCCTGATGCGTTGCTGCAGTCTGGGGAGTAACACACTTACATTATAAAACCATGGATTATACAGTAGACTTGGCGTTTATTTAATTACATTATTTAGTAATAAATCTATATTCTATATATATATATTATATATAAGTATATAAAACTCAAAGGTGACTGATTGACTGACTGACTGATATAGTGATCTATCAACGCACAGCCCAAACCACTGGACGGATTGGGCTGAAATTTGGAATGAAGGTAGATGTTATGACGTAGGCATCCGCTAAGAAAGGATTTTTGGAAATGCAACTTCTAAAGAGGTGAAATAGGGGATGCAAGTTTTACTTATTAATGCGAGCGAAGCCGCGAGCACCCACTTGTATAATATATTTTCCTAATGCCAACTTAGCAAACTCAATTAAACTCCAAATATTCTAGCAATAATTGGCATCACAAATCTGAATAACATTAATTTAGCAACTTTGCTTACGAAACAAAACACTACAAACCGAGGCGTCTATTCTCAAGGCGCTCGCAAACTCAAAGCTCTGTAATGAATTCGTAACGCCCGATAATTGACACGTCTTTCCCATGTAATCCGGAAGGGTAGTATGGAAAGAGCAATATTGCTAAATTAACGTGTTGCAAGAAACTGGGGTTTGTAAATTTTTTGTGTGTCCTTGTGTAAGTTTCATAACTATGGTGGGCTTTTGTATATTATAGAAGTTAGAAATTTATTTTATTATAAAAAAAAAAAAATTATTAGTATTTTTATATGAAAATTGATTGTGAGAATTTGTGAACATTACTATGGTAAAAGATAAAATAATTATTATGAATGATGTAATTGGGCGAGATAAAAACATTTAAAATTTTGTGACTGTAACTTTGTAATTATATGAAATTTGTATAGTTTGAAGAAGGGAAGCAATGCACAGGTATATTCTATTTAAATTAGTTTCACTATAACCGTGCTAAATCCGCAGATCAGGCAAGATCGCGACAACTTCTGATATTTCGCGCGCAGCTCCGAGATTAGTCGGCGGAACGGAAATTGGTCGCGTAATTCCGAAATATTACGTCAAAATTTGGGACGAATGTATTGTCGCGAAATTGTATGTCGCGTTTTGTTTTGTTGTTACGTTATTGTGTGAAGATTGGGGTGATAAATCTGTCCAATATTTTTTCTGTGTGTCAATTGTTTGAGAACAATTTGTAAGAAGAATAGGCTTTCTGATATAAATACGAGTAGGTACTTATCTTAAACCCTAACATACAGTTGGCAATAGATAGTAATTTGTCTTGTATTTGAAATTTTGATTTCCAAAAACTTACTTAATTTGTTTAACCGAATAAAAATCTTAAATCTTTGCTGATTCTTTTATTCACCTATGAAGCTTTTCTCCATCAATGTCTCTATTCCAATCAATAAACATCAAAACCGAAATTCCAAGACACCAAAATTATTACATCCAAGAAGCCAATCTCCGCCGCCGTCATATTAAGCCTTAATAGTAGAAAACGTAATTAACTCAGGTAAATCGGATTGGGTGAAAGTTTTCACACGATAACTGGAGCGGAACTCTACCCCCACCCCTGCATAAGCCAGCCTAACGAGGGTGGTTTATGATGCTCATTAAAATTTAAACTGTTAAATAATTTTGGTTTTTGATGCAACTCCGGCGGTGACGGTTGCCGCGCGATTTTGAGAATAGGGCCCTTAATTGGTCGTTAAATTTGACGTTTTGAGAACTGACAGGCTGATAATTTTTGCGTGTTAGCAAATGACGGAGAATCTAGTTGCTGTTTTTTTAAGTGAAACTTTGTGTTTGATTCATTTGATTTAAAACTTTTGCTATTTGATTTAGGATTTAAACTGTCATTGTGCTAGAAAATAACCTCAAATTAACTTTCTTACCTGTTTACTTACCAGCATAAGCACGTAAGCAGTTTAAAGGCGCGTAACTTCAAAATATTTAATAAAATTATAAATTGGTGAAAAAGTTATTAACCACCCTTGAAGAATCTTGAGGTCAGACAATATAACTGATAGCTCCCTACATACCTACATATAAAACTACAAATACAACCCAACACTTATAATAAAAAACCGCAGCCTTCAGGACCGTTTATTAGCGCAAGTAATAAGAAAACTTGAGGAGAATCTTCGCAAATTTGCATTTTATCAGTTTGAGAACACAACTTACTTGAAACGGGTTCAATCGAGACCGAGCCAACAAGTTTGGGATGATTTATTATAGTCCAGTGACTTGCATGATGGTTAGAGCTTTCAAACCTATTGTTTCAATTTTTTTTTCATATTCATAGTAAGGCTATGGAATTTAGTAATAAAATCAATTAGAAATTGACTTACATAGGCTAGTAAAAATATTATATTTCACTTTCTAGCAATATTTTGGGTTTACTTTCTATTTGTTGCTCTATACTGTTATATGTACTTTTGATGAAAGGTTTTTTCATAGGTTTTAATGAAATGTATTATTGTTTTTCAAAAAACTCGTATATTACTATTATACATAAACGATTAATTAAATGCGCAGGAAGATATTTCAACAAATGTATGTAATGTATCAATAAGGCAATAAAATGACAAATATTTACAACACAATTTCGTTTAGAAATTTAAAACACACAATGAAATTATATTGGTAAGCAGAATATTTCTCTTCTGCATACATCCGTCCAAGCCCACCTTTGCCGCTCGTCCTGCGATAACAATTTTCCTTTCGTTTTATCTCGACTTTTTTTTTATATTATTACGGCGACAACTACAGAGGCCCAAACTCCCTGAGCCTGGGGAAAATACCGGGATCTGGGTAAAACTGGGCAAAATTGGTAAAACTCTTAGCAGTATAAAATTTGCAGGTAAAAAAGTAGTTAGGTATTCAACTTGGGGCAAAGTAGCGGATATATTCTGGATTTGTTGAGCTTAGATTTATTGTATTTGAACTTCTCTTATCTCAGAAAATATCACAGGTAAGTAATTAAATTAGTGGATTTATTGCGATTTAATTTTTGCTGCAGTTCAGCTATTGTTTTTATTTTAATTATTATTGGTTAAAATTATATCACATTGTTGCAAATAATTGAATTGTAATACTAAACCAGATAAATACGATAAAATTACTGCAACAGATGGCTTTTGACGAGTGAAAAGCAACGGTTGGATGTTACATTATTACATCGGCCATTTTGAATAATAGGTGATGCTATATATGTTTCTTAATTCTTTGTATATTTATGGGTAACAATGACGCTAAGTTCTTGAAACATGTAACCTGAAGAGGTAGATACTAAAATACCGTAGAAGTTCTAGTACCTTAGATCTTCATCGCTGGCAACATTGTATTCCAAGACAAAGTGAAACAGAAGTTACGCACCAAAGTAGTGTTTAGTAAGAGCAGCCATAAAATAAAGGTTAATGATCCCGCAGCATTTGTAAGGGAGATTTTATGGAGCCTGGCAATACTCGGGAGAATGCTTCGAGTTCTGAGCGCAGGTGCTATCAAAATCTTGCAACTCTACGGGTAATGGTGAATGTGGCAATACTGGTGGGTAGTAAAAAGTTTGGATTATTAAGTCTGATTTTAATGGTAAATGTCTGACTATTGTTAGATAGAGTTTAATGGGTAAATTGTGGAAGGCATTAATTTTAATTATTCAGATAAACTTACTCATTACTATGTAATGTTATTACATCTGTCTACTAGCTACTTATTTCTAGCAACTGCTTATTTTGTATGTTTTAACACTCATAAAGCTAATATTGTCAATTTTCGAAAATTGTATATGAACGCCAATTTGAAAGAACACAAGAGCGTCACTTCGAATAAAAAACAAAAACACATTACATTACAAAATGGCGAAAAATACTAATACGTAGGTATATAATTAATATTTTTTTACGTATGATATCTAAATAAAATCATAAAACAACAGGTATGATATTATAAGTAACAATTTTTGTTATTTCCAACACAATACAAGGAGTTCCCATAGCAAGCTGTATGAGGAATGAGCTTTCCCCCAAGCTCCGACTGTTAACCTAAATACGGGAGAAAAAGCTATAGAACACTTAAGGGTTAATTTTCCTGTTCCGTCTATGGAGCCTCCTCATTAAGGCTGTGTGGGAACGAAACCTGACCCACTTTTAACGACAATGTTTGTGAAGAAATTCTTAGTATGAATGGGTATATAATTATACTCGTATTAGTTAGTTTGGTATATGTTATAAGTTTTGCTTAGAATGTATGTAAAGAAAACTATACTTTTCTTTAACTCAAAGTCACCCGCGCAATAAATGTAACCGAGCTGCGTCATAGATAACTATCTGTAGTCTGTGCAGAAACAACCTCAAAATATAAAAATAGCGTCGTCATATTCAAGTTAGAAAAATAATACTAAATTTCATTTAAAAACCTTTATTAAAAACAGACACCGAATTTGTAACAATAAATGTCGTTTTTTTAACAGGTGTGTAAAGATTACTTTGTAATAGAAGACTCTTGTAAATACTGTTTATCAAATGATCATGTAAACCTAACTAATATAAATCTTTTCTTTTACAGAGAAACTCAATTGTGTTTCATTGACGGTGTCGTCATACTATTAGGAAACATTATATGTACATGCAAAGATGTTTTGGCTAAAATAATTTTTATTTAAGTATATGTATCTTACCTGCTTAAAGAAAATTTATATTGATTTTATATTACAAATATTCAAGTTAACTGAAACTCTGGAGATATATGTAGTGTTTTTCCGCTGCGACAAAACACTACATATTTTTCCAGTGTTTCAGTTACAATGGATTTCCGCAAAGTAACGCCTGATTAAATCTTAATGATTTTAATATCAAGTTATTAATTAGGTGCAGAGATATCAAAGCGAATGTGGTTCGGTGGTAGAAGTATCTGCTTAAAATGTCACAAGTTTGACACTAGAATACAGCGTCATTTTGTAGTAGTCTGTGATAATACAGGGAGTAATTTGTAGTAAAATGATAGCTAATTGATAAGATAACAAAACAAAATAAAGGTTTATGCATGTAATATTTGAAGATACAGATAACAGAATCATACAGACAACAGATAAGATACAGAAATGAGTTGTAAACAATAACAAATCCACATAAACTTTTATATTGTACGATGGGTGATAAATTTATACTTGATGTTTACTAGTCAACACATTCTACATACAATCGAACATCCAAAATCAATCGCTACCAAACAACATATCAACTTCGGGCATCAACATTCAATACCATATTTTATAACCATTGTTGTTTATTATTAATACCGGTGTCGGGTAAATAAATCTCGCAGCATCGCCACCCCGGAGTATAAATAACATTATAATTGCTACCCGTGACAAACGACTAGCGTTTACTCGAATTTACCCGAATTTTAGGGAGTTAACTAGCAGACCGTTTATTATTTAAGGTGCATTGTTTTGCATTTCTTGTAGTGCTTTGTTTTGTGGGATTAATTAATTTTAAGTTATTATTTTGCTGATGAGATAATGCTTTTATTGTTTCGTTTTTTTGCAGACTAATGGATTCAGTGCAGGTACATATTTCAGTGTCAATTAATCGCTGCTTTTTATACTGGACTCAATGCCAAAAATTATCGTTTGTGAAAAAAATGAAACCAGTGTATACTTGTAATTTTTGTAACTAATTAATGATTTTATGATGTAAAGCAAGGTGTCATAGATATATTCTGATAACAAAATGAATAAATTTCAAGTACCTACACTAGAGCGTAGATTACAACGTTGCTTAACATCAGGCAAGTCAAGCGTGAGCATAATCTAGTTTAAGAAAATGATGAACCAGACAGATTGGCGTAGATTGTGCAAACGGGAAGTAACATTTTTCTTATCACTTGACTTTCTATCATCTAATCTTTCTTCTATACGTAAGAATCTTATACCAAACCAACAAACAGTAACCTAGTGAGTCCAGTAATGCTCCAGTGAGGCGAGTGCATGCGATACCGCCTGCGAGCTACTGGAGCGAGTCACTCGACTCATCGAATACACATCACAGTTCAACTTGAAACGATGTTTAGGTCTTGGATGTTTCTAGATCGGTCTTCATTGCCTTGGTATTAAAATGATGAAAAAATATGAAGATAAAAGGTCACCAAATGATTATAATTTCGTGACAGTTTATTAATAGTGACGGACGATTACAGGTGGAAATTATTACATACATATTGATAATATAAATTCACAGATGATTAAACTCTTCACCACTGAAGTGATATCATATTATCATATCTTATCAAAAGGTGATCACAAGAAAATTAACACCAGTTCAGCTATAAGTTTATATTACTTCAGTTATAATCGGCTCAAACAGAGTAACTCAGACCATTTCAATTACGGCCCTTGCCATAGAGTTAGACCAAACTATCCACCGAAATAGGTGCACCGTCTAAGCATGAATAAAATTAACAGCATTTGAATATAATCAGTGTAGTACAAGCGGCCATTTGCATAGGGACCATTAATATGCGTTGATAACGCGTGTTTCTAAGTACTAGCTGGGGAGACAATGATGGATTTACTCACAGCTACTGCATTATTTAATGGGGGTTTGTTGATAGGTTGAAACTGAGTGAATCTTAGTGCGGTGTGAATTGAGAGAATAATATAGTGATGTGAGCTATTTGCCAAGTGTAAGAACATACGTTCTGAAGATGGATGTCATAACATCCGAAACGCGTAAACAACTTGCGCGAATTACACGTAAGTGAAAACCGTTTAGTTAATCTATACTAATATTATAAAGCTGAAGAGTTTGTTTGTTTGTTTGAACGCGCTAATCTCAGGAACTACTGGTCCGAATTGAAAAATTCTTTTTGTGTTGGATAGACCATTTATCGAGGAAGGCTTTAGGCTATATAACATCACGCTTCAACTAATAGGAGCGAAGAAACCATAGAAAATGTGGAAAAAACGGGGAAAATTATTTATCTTTTAAGGCTTCCGTTACGTGCGCTGCGAAAACGGTTCAAGATATCAAAAAAATGTGTATGAAAGAATTATTCCTCTTGAAATGATCTAACAAAATGTCCCAAACAGTACATAAACCGTTTTTATGGTATAACTATTCCACGCGGACGAAGTCGCGCGCACCAGCTAGTATATTGATAAAATGTCTCACGAAAGTTATAATATTAAAAGTATAAGTAAGTTATAATAAGATAACGATAGGCGTAAAGCCATGTCAGAGGACCTCAGAGCTGCTTGATAAACTCACGACACCAGAGTTGCCCACTCTCATTCGAAGAGAAGAAGAAGATAACGTCAAATTGGTCTGCATTGAGATGCCCTATCGCTATATAAGAAAAAAACAGTGCTATGTACAGTTACGGAAAAATGACAGATGAAAAAAACAAGAGATGCCATTATATTACTCATAGATTAAATTGAATAAACTTGGCGCTTACCAACCCGCTAAAACGTGGATTACAAGACATTTAATTTATAAATTGCAACCAATTATCTATTTTTAAATTTACTGTTTTTTCTTAGTTACCAATCAGTAATTAAATCATCCAGTCCCTCATTACCTAGTGAAGTAGGAGCGGGGGTGTGCGGTGCGCGGGGAGGGGTGAGGAATTCTGATAGAATTTTCATGTCTTGGTGATATATTACTCGGCGCTATGTGAGAACTTTCGCTTACCAAGTTTATACTGATAGGCTTCGTTGTGTTCAAGTAGAAGTTGTAGATACGCGTAGAAATAGGATTATTTATAAGTCTATTGTAATAGTTTTATTTAAGTAGTACAGTAGAACCTCTATAAGTCGAACATCAAGGGAGACGCCAAAAAATTCGAGTTATAGAGTTTTCAACTTATGGAGGATTTCGACTTAAGCGGATTTTGATTCGACATAGAGAGTTTGAGGTTTATTCTTATAAATTTTGAGTTAGAGAGGTAAAATAAATAAAAATTCAACTTGCAGAGGTGACAAACATATTTTTATTTATTATAAATCAACATTATTTCAAATCATTTTAAAATAAAAAATATGGCATTAAAAAAAGTCAGTAATTTTTTTTTGCTTTAGATAATTTGGTTGTTCTCTATCTATAGCATTGTCTAATCTATAAAGAGCAGAAAATTCTTCTTCTTCAGAGTTACTGGTTTGCTCTATAAAATTACGTAAGGTATTCAATGCGGTTCGCGCCTCTTTGATGGAAACCCATGGAGCGCATGTACTATTCACGTCTTCTATGTCATCTAAATCATTAGTATCGGTTTTCTGAACTGATATTTTGGCTGCGACACTGCTCAAACCATTTAAGTAAGCACTCCTCCAAGCCCGGATATTCTGCAATTCGTCGTCTTTTGCAGGACAAACTTTGACCGTTTTGTATTTTTCTCATGATGTCTGATTCATTTTTTATTATTGTTGAAAGAGTACTCATTGGCAGGCCAAATTGTTCAGCAACATCTTTCTTTTTTTGACACCTCTTCACAGCTTCGAGCACTTCTAATTTTTCAGCAAGACTCAAAGTTTTTAGTTTACGTTTCACAGCACTCATGTTAACTGTTGTACTAATTGATGTGTATTGCAGTAGAACCAAACTACTTCTGACAGTATTTAAGTCGAAAACAAATGACTTGCTTAGCTAAATTTCAAAGGAAATCAAAATTGAACACCTGACACCAAGCAAGCAAACACGTGTTTACGTGAGTCATAAATTTATTATCGTATACTCCTAAAATGTTTTCTAAGAAACAATAGTGTACTCACATTGTCGGCAAGTTCTTAAAGTCGGTAACTTATTTTTGTTCGAACAATAGAGGTAATAAATTCCAAATGATCAAGTTGTAAAGGTTGTAAAATAAAACGTTGCTATGTTCGAGATACAGAGGTCAAATTTAATTTTACGAGTTATAGAGTGAAAATATGTACCAAAATGGCTTGGAGGGACTCGGTGATTATTTCGACTAACAGAGGGTCAAGATTTCAAGTAATGGAGGTTTTGGTGTTTGAAGGGAAGGGAACAAAACATTTTTTCGAGATTTGGAGGTTTTTGACTTATCGAGGTTCGACTTAACGAGATTCTATTGTATTATTTTGAATGAGATATAACTATTAATACTGTATGTTATATAAATGCTTTTGGCTGTGGAAACCGTTATATTAAAAAAAAGAATCGGTTTGTGAGGTTTGTTCTTTTAATCGAGAATTAGTGGCTGATACTAACATTAATTCTGTTACATTTGATTTAAAAATGAGTTCGTTAGAAAAAAAAACCAACATCATATAAATAAGTACTAATAAAAACTTTTCTACTGTAATAAAAATGTAAACCTTTTCCTATAATATAATCTACTAGAAAACAAATATTTTAACACAAAACATCCCATAAACCTGCGCCTCCCACACAAATAACGGCAAAAAATCCAATAAGCAAAGCAGTTATCATTTTCACAATAAACAAAAAGTGGAACTATCATCCGGGATCGCCTATAACGCGCACCTGGCGCCGTATTTTGCTACCGAAGCGACCTCTATAAATTGTTGTAAGAAAACAGTTAAATTGAACGGCCCCCGAGATATATGCGGATGGAAAAAACACTATTTCAGGAGGCGATGGAACAGATAAGATGGGCCAAACTTGTTTGTGTATTTCTTTTGTTATCGCGCGATTGAGAAATGCGAAGGATTCCGCGGAAAGAATTTGTGCTCGAAATGTAGTGTTGTTGGTACTACGTGGAGTATTTCTAGCATGTGGCTTAACAAATTTAAGGCCTAAATATTTATAGACTAGCTATTCTCCGTGAAGTAGGCCAGACAATTAAAAAATACTATGTAAAATAAAATGAACCTATCGTTAACTTTGATATGCTAGGTCAAAAATCATGCAAGAATTTCAGTGCTACGTTTTTGATTTGTCAATTGTATCAATGGATGGTGTATATTTAAATAGAAACAGGTTGAATTAGAAGTACAATGTAAACAAACAGAGTTATTGTATTATTACCTTTAAAACTGTAACCCATCCGGAATTAAACCCGGTGTTAGTCCTTTCATTTAGAGCTCGTTCATTTATCAACGCCTATTACAATGAATTTAGCAAAATGACAAAGAACAGCAATTGTTTGAGCAGCTGTTTTAGGGATTGGATAATTAAATACGAAAACGATTAACAACAAATTGAAAAATATTATAATAATTTGTTAGTGTGATCAGAAAAACCGTTTTTTTAGTATAGTCTATAGATAATATTGTCATTTTTTTCAGCTACAGATTCTAAATGCTACCATCGCTGCGTCACTGAACGATGGCTGGGCTCTGATAGAGTCTACGTATCAGCTTCTTGGTTAATCAGATTGTAATTTTTAATATAACTAAATAAATTATCAGACACAAGAATCATGATCGCTTTAAAATTAGAATCAATGTTTCTTTGTTTCTAATGCTGACCAATTAATAGATTCCCAATAATAAACACAGCGTCGCATTTGGCGCGCGCAATTTATGGGGGTCCCGAGGGAATTAGTTTTTGCTATAGTTGCTAACTGGGGATCTGCCGTCTTCCGGCCACCGCAGACGGACAGACAGACGAGGCCATTAAATTGGCGGGAAATACATGAGAAAAAAATCAAAATAGTTTGTTAAATTTGTTTGAAAGTGGTACAATTTTGATTTTAGAAGTTCATAACCCCAAGCGTGTGACATAACGATAAGTGTGTTTTCAAATTGATTTGAAAAGATTTCATTGCGCTTGAGATTAAAAAGCGTCTCGAAGTTAAATTTAATGCTTTGCTGTACGATAAAATCATGTGATGATGATTGCCATATACAGTATATTTGGTCTAAATAATAAGTCAATCATCAAAGACATTGACATATGAACACGATCGCGTTATTAAAAATAACGCGCAATAATGTTCTATGCTCCTAGCATGCCCTCTAACTTCATAGCCCGAAGGGAACGACAAAATTCCCAAACAATTTACATCCGCAGGAATAGTTGGGTAACATCGTGACATATTCATTGCTCAGCTTCGGCCAGGGTGCTAAATTTATTGTTTTAATTAACTACTACTTCGAGGAACAGGACACCTCGTGAATATGGACGATTTATGACATTGTTAAAGAGTGACAAAGAACTTATTAGTAATTTCTAAGCTCAATATTAGATAATATTAAACGTCATAGCTCGAAGGTATTTTAGATCGAGGGCCATTGTAATTGCAATGCCTTTTAGAATTAAGCAACTTATATAGTTTTTTTTTCTAAGTTATTTAAATGATTTTGCTTGTATTAAATTAAAAATAAGAAACATAAATCATATTATAATTATTTAAACAAATCATGATTGTATTAGTACTGATACATACAATTTCTAACTTAACTCTTCATACCTTACATAGATTAAAAATCTATGTACATATAAGCTGATAAGAACATATACATGACACCTATTTTATTTATTTATTTACCTCTCCAGCGTTACTTCGCTCGCTTCACTCGCTCCGCCACCCGTACGCGGGACACTTCGGTTTCGCAATATACCGCCTGTTTATGACGTATTTTTGAACTATGGCCGCCGCCCGTACGTTTGTACCGATGCTAAAATATTGGCCAACTTGCTTTAGCCAATTTTAGTTTGTTGTGCATAAAATTTAACCCGCGAGTTGAACCTTTTGTGTTTTAAATTTAGTTGGGTTTGGAACACATTTTACTGCTGACACAATTTTATCAAGGTTATAAAAATAATACTATTGAAAAATTTCTTTACCAATTATACAGATTATTGTAAAATTTCATTAGATTTCATAATATCCATAAATAGAAATGTATATAAATAATGAAATGTATATGTATATCTTTGATTTAATATTGCTACGCTATGTAAGGTAATAAAATAAGAAAGACACATAAATTTAAGTGTATTTATTCATTTTCCAGTGATAAAATTTATTTATCTTAGTGTAGTGGCTGTGATGTGTAATGGTATAGTCAAAAATATTCTCCCAAGTTTGTCTAATATGATATTCATACCAGCCAACAAGGTTAAAAACCTCAATAAAACTGTAAACCAACCTCCTCACGTATAGTTAATTCCGTACAATGCGAAATGAAGCCAACTCTCATAACGTCTTAACTCAGCTCCGGAACCACTTATATAAATCTCTTAAACTTATTAAAGAGTCGACACTTTTTCTTGCACAAACTTAGATTCTCTGGCGGATTACTTGTATAATTTTCTAGTTAAGTAAGTTCTTGCTACTTGCTTCGTCATTTGAGCGTGAGTGATGATGGGTTCGGTGTAGGGTTAAGGAAGTTATAACGTTATTTTAAGGTAAAATTTAGAGTTAAGACAGATTTTAAGAGCTACAGTAACTGTATTGCCCTAATTATATAAATGTGCTACCATGTATTTCTTACTGTATATAATTGTAAATTTGATTTATGTTATTTCAACTCATGTCATTATTTGATACGTGTGCTGTAAATTTTACTTGAAAATCTAAAAAAAAATATTTTGAAGACAGAGGTGATGTCAACCGGAATTCAGCGAGCGCTTTTGATCATCTACCATATTGTGATGACATTTCTACTTTTAAGGTAAATTAAAATTTCGCCGTGGGAAAATACGTAACCGATCAGAGAAAACGTAACAATAACTAAATCTTGTTTTTGACATGACATATTATATTATGTCTGTGTTTCGCAATAAAGACCACGCAGTTCTTACATTAATCTGTATTCCTACATATGTACAAACTGTATTTATTCTGGCATAATAAAAAAATATATATTTGTATTTATTTTGTACATTTCCACAAGATATTGTTAACATTTTAATATATAAACAATAGGGAGTAACAACAAGTCTTTTAGTTTAAAAATACATTTGTATCCCACTTTAAAAATAGTTTGAAAGGCTTACCCTTTAATATTCGAGTCAGCAAGCTCTGGCCGGAGATGACGTAATTACTTTAAAAGCTTAGCAAATATTTTTCCACAGAATAACGTCGGCAGAATAAAGGTGTAAGCGCACAGGGAGCTGTACGGTGCGTTTTTTTTATTTGTCAAGCTGACATTTGACTGCAGTTTACCTGACGTCAAACATTACTGGTAATTTTTAAGCACGTTTATTTTGAGCACTTGAAATTTATTTTTTAGGAAAGCAGATAACAGTGTGTGTGTGCTGATATCAGTCTGTACCTATCAATTTTGTAAAGATGTAAATAGCCTATCATGTGTCAAGACAACGATTTTTCATTAAAATTACTAGCAATTAAGAATTGAATGGCAGTTTGTTTAATCTTTACTGGACTACAGCAGTATTATTGCAGTAGTGCAGAGCTCAGTTAACCTCACCAACGTACCTCCAGAAACTACTCTGTTTTATATTATATTTTAGTGGTACATATATAAAACTCAAAGGTGACTGACTGACTGACTGACTGATATAGTGATCTATCAACGCACAGCCCAAACTACTGGACGGATTGGGCTGAAATTTGGAATGAAGGTAAGATGTTATGACGTAGGCATCCGCTAAGAAAGGATTTTTGGGTATGCCACTTTTAAAGGGGTGAAATAGGGGATGCAAGTTTTACTTCTTAATTCAAGTGAAGCTGCGAGCACTCACTAGTTGTGATATATAAATAAACGATTATTTATTTAATTTTTTATTTGCTCGTATTTTCTGTACGTTTACTGGACTTTACAGCATCATTAAAAAATCTTTATCTTATCATATCCTATGTGCATATCGAGCTAAAAACACAAAAATTAAGAAACCATGCTCGAGCAGCACCGCTGCCTCCTAGTGGGTTTAGACTTTACGTCGGCGGCGTATTAACGTCGGGTGAAGTAATAGTTTAAACAAATCCATTACTTAATGTATTGTTTCAAGGGGCCCAGCTTTGGAGAGGAAAGTCTATTTTATATCTCACTTTTGTGTTTTTTACTTGCTTTGCTGGATTTCAAATTGCTAGAATTGTTATTGAAGTCAATTACAGCTTTTACCGGCAAAATATTTCCTGAAAGGAATTCCTATTGATATCTAGTTCGAGAAATCTAGGAATATGCAAGGCTTTTGAAAAAACATTTTTAATATTAGGAATTCTATCTCCAGTATTTTTTATTACTGATAATGTGATAATTTTAAAATGTCTTAAACTATCTTGTATAAATATTTCATAAAAATAATATTGAGCTGTGTGAGCAGGAAAAAAGGATAAACATATACGCAGCAAAATTATGTTGTATACCATAATTGTCATTATTTAAGATGCACGATATCTTTCTTTCTATAGTGAATTGCTACGATGTAGCACTACGAATAGATGTCTACGCCGTAGAGGGCGCTACAGTGTGCAGCTCGGCCACAATCAATTTAAATATGCTACAATATTTTTGTAAGTCAATTGAATGACCATTGACATGAATAAAATTACGTACTTATAAGAAATAGAAGCAAAAACACATCGAAAATTTAATATATCTAATAATTAGAAAATAAATAAATAGATAATTTTGTGTTTTAAATAGTTTTGATACCAACTAACAAACAATTTGTTTTTAAAATAGTTTATGTTTAAAATATATACGTTTATGATAAATTTTAATATTTTTACGTGGATTTCCATTTAAGTGACACGCGATGGTAAGTACCGTTACTGTCAATCGATTAAAATCACTTCAAAATTAAGTTGAGAGTGAGAGAGAAAACTAATAATTCTTTTATTTTTCTGTAAAATTTATGGTA